>OX103974.1:15677699-15834702 GCA_944470395.2 Schistosoma turkestanicum | reverse complement strand
TACGTTGGTTAGACATACGCAACACATGTACAAACCACCACAACTTAATACAGTTAAGGATAATAATTTTTAAATTATTTAAACAAACTAGCATATTTATTGAGAATAAAACGGTTCAAAATTAAATTTTTCAGTTCAGTTTATCAATCAATAATAACTCTTTGATTAACTTTTAATAATCATTTTATATTTAATATAAAATCATTCAATTTTCGCCTTTTTTCATTTCACATGTATTCTTGAATGCGAAATTATGTGTGTTTATACATTATAAATAATAACTAGCTGATTTCAGCAAAAAATGTATGATTCACATGACTTTATGAGGTACATTTATTCTTTAGTCAATGCATACCGATCAATAATTAGGCGGATCTTTTGAACTATAAATGAAGAATAAAAATACAGGTATTTATTAACTAAACATATTTTTTGCTTTAAAGCTGTTCTCTTATCTCTTCGGACTGGGACAAATTTGAATACTGATTACTTAGTAGTTTAGACATGATTATAATGAAATCACTAGTAAAACCAATATAACAGTAATAGTAGTCTAAGTGATAATTATACTAATCACGTAATCTTGACACTGATTATACAGAATCGCTTTCATATTTATGCTTGTTAAATGTTGGAACAAGAAAAAAGAAATAAATGCTTACATCTACATGACTGTCATGCTACCTTCGATATGAAAAATAAAGCAGCCGCAATTTTGAGTAACAGGTGTATTTGGATAACTGTGCACAGATATTATATGTGAAGGTTTGTGTGAATGAATGAGCCTGTGTATAAAGAAAGCGTCATTATGTTCATAATGATAGCATCTAAAATGTTTAAACAGTATTATATTCTCTTGAAATCGATAATTTGATTTACCGCTATGTAAAGGTAAATTTATTTTTAATTTATGAACCGAAATAAGTTAACAATTACGTATATATATATATATATATATATATATATATATATTCTTATAGGGATAAAAATATTGTGAAAATTTATTTGAAATACTTAAAAAATCTCGATTACTGATTACCCAAGATGGCGAAATCGTTTTCTTTTCTATGAGTTACTTTTTGTATTTGTCTTTATTGAGATTGTGGATGCTAAATCTCCCTTGATTTAATCTGTGTCTGTTAATGTGAGATGCATACTTTATCTTCAGGTGTACAACACTTTGATATATATATATATATGAAAAGATATACATTCATTGTTATCATTAATTCTTAGTATATACTAGCATAATGCTACTTGCCAATAAAAACAGTAAATGACAATGTATGAATGTATCGATTCGGTTGATCAGGCACATGGTGGAAATTTGTTGCATGTATGTAAGTAAGTACAACATGAATCTACTATATTACTTTGAGTCATTTTAGTGCCTGATTTTATTTCTGTTTATAAACCAGAAACATAAAAACAGATTCATTGAATTAATTAACTTATAGGTATATAGATAAAAAAAGGAAAATTATCTCTATCATTCTTTGGAAATTGAGTAAGTAATACAACATGGGTATTTTTTAAAATGTTACTACACGGTTTCACTGTGATTTCAATGTTCAATGTGAATTATATGCACAATGAAAAGTATGTGTACTACGGACGTTGAATTACTATTTTTTTTTCTGTACATGCAGCAACAAGATCAAACAAATAAATCGAAATAAATTAAAATGTGAAAAAAAGTATAAATAAATTAATTAATTAATAAACAAACAAACAAATAAAAGACATTTAGTGAATTAATCATGATAAAAATCGTTTTTTTCTCTTATTTTCCCCTTGTATGATTACAGTTTTTTTTTTACACTTTTAAATATATAAACACATTTCTGTTTACCTACTGAATGAATAAATAGAAAATGAAATGCTAGATCAAAGACTATTGTGAACGGTTAACGCTGATAGTATTTTCCTTTTTGTGTGCCTACAAATAAATGATTTGTATTACTTTCGAATTGTGTGCATTAATTATTATTAATAGTAATAAGGCGGATCGCGGTGGTAGTAGAAAGTGAAAAAGTGAAATTACATAGAAAAACACCGTATCACTTTGTACTATCGGTTTCGTTTTGTTTTTAACCTGTTGTAACATCATTGATAGATTGTAGAAAGAAAGAAAGTATATATATATATATATATATATATATATATATATATATATAAACGAACTAACTACAAATCTTGGACATTACAATCGATATTGCACTAATACACCAAATGTTAATGTTACGAGTATTAGGTTGAAGTTAAAATGTGTATATAGAATTATTAGTAATTTCTTACAGAGTTATTTTGTTCAACCGTTGAAATCCAATGTATGACTGACTTAAACACAAAAAAAACGTTTAGGATAACATCAGCAGAAAAAAGAAAATGCGGTTATTGTGTTGTAATTTAATGGAGTATTTTTATGAATTATTATTCAGTCATGAGTATTTTATTTGCCAAAATGTGTAAGTGGAATAAATCAAAGCATCTTGTTTAAAATTCAATTTGGTTTTATACAGTATAAAATGTAGCTTATGAAAAACTCTGCAATAATTTAAATATTGTCACATTTATATATGTATCTGATTAACCTAGAAGTGTGAAATTTGTCTTTGATTAGTTAAGGTTATAATTAGAACAGTTCAGATAAGCAATCCGTTTTTTATTATGATTAGTTATTCAACATACAAATCTTGTACATGTCTTATGATGGAATTACTGAATGGGTAATAATAAGTTTAGGAGTTGTATCTCTACAACCTGATATGGTTTCACCAGAAACTCTTCTTTAATTAAAAACAATGCATAGAATAAAAGTATGTTAGAATCTTGCTAGCAGACTAGGAGATTGTAATCGGTATTAGGAAGTGTAGATTTCTTAGCTGAGACTCTTGTCATTGTTGTGTCGGATGGCTGGAAATATTAGATGTGATGAGTCTCACACTAAACTTTAAAGTTTTTATTTTTCTTTTTACTCATCGATGTTATTATTTACTTCTTGATTACATCGATTAATTATTTAACTCCTTTGATTACTATCACATCAATTTTCTTTTGTAACACAGATGTGAAATATGCTCATTTTGGTTGATTTACGGGTTCCATATTTCGTATAACCAACTGACTGATGTTGTAGTAGAAAAGTGGAAGAATTGATTCAATTAGCTGTGATACGATTCAGTGGTTATTAGCTAAAAACAAGATTTTAATACCACTGAAGTGAAAAAATGTAAAAAAAATTAAGCTATTGCAGGTTACTTACAAAGATGGTGTATATGAAGATAAGTAAAAATATTTTTGTTTTTGGTTACCAATCAATAAGTTTCCTACATGAAAATATTTTACTGTAATATGAAGTTCTAATCCTGTATCCCTGATGATCATTTAGATCTAATTTATAAGTAAAAGAAATATTATTGTGTTGAAGTTTGACCAATCATTACAGGGACTTCTGAATATTTTGAAGTTTTCTTATCAACAATGATTCAGGAAAAATTTGGATTAGTGAGATGATAAAACTTTTCTACTAATCATCAAAATGAAAAATACACTTTATTGAGTAATTTCAATGAGGAAATAGAACTGCATAAATTCACACTTAGTTATCAAGGTTTTTGAAGGTGTCACCCATAGAAAAGCTTGACTACAAGTGATATTTATGCCTTGATAGATTGAAATCACTGTAAATAATTTATAGTTTATTAAGAATTACGATTATTTATTGGTTGCATTTTTTTTTCTCAAATTAATCATCCAATTGCCGAGTCATGGATTTTGATGAAGAGTTCAATAATTGCAACGCATTTTATTTCAATAAAAGAACTAAAATATTGAATAATTATAGTTCATTTATTATATTTTTCAATGTAATTAACATTAGTTATCTGACATTAACTTGTTATATATTCGGACTTTACAATTGCTTGATAGTAATCCCTTAAAATAATGATCTTAACTATTGTTACAGTTCCACTTACAATCAAATCGCTTGTTTAAATAAATAATTTATTGATGAGTTTTTAGAAAAATTTTTAGTCAAGTGGAAGTTGTTTATTTTATATTTGTATTGATTTTCTGGATATTAGATTCAATGTATTAGGGTGAAAACTGATTAGTCCCTTTTGACATATGTTCATCTTGTACCGACTGCTTCAATATTACCATTAAGCCATAAGTATCATAGATATAACTCATTAAATAAATCCATCTTCAATTCAACTCAAATCTTCTGTATGTTATCTGTCTAAATTAGAAATTCTGCATTAAAATGATAAATTTGGATGTGTAATGAAAAGTGTTCAGCAACATAGTGTATCAAGGTATGATTGCTTCTTATATTTATATTTGTTTTAATGTTTTTTAAGACCTTTCTTCTTTCACAAAGTTAAATAGAAACGATGATTTTTTTTACAGCGACAAAATTCTACACCTAATTCCACAAACTCGTTCAGTGTGGTAGAATACAAATAGAAGTTATATTAGCAATCGAGCTAAATTCAAGCGTTTTTAGAATTAAATAACTTTAGTTATATACCGTTCGAAACAGAAACACACAACAAGGAATAATTTATTAATGCAGTGTAAAATGACTTGGATTTAAACTATTCATTCCTAGGAAGGTCCTGATTTATGTGTTGGAATAACACAAACTGTTTTACTATAAACAGTTACAGATATTTTCCTTCAATAGTGAATTATCTGTAGGAATATCTCATGACTAAATTAGATATTAACTATGAAATGCGACTGCTGACTGTAAAAGTTGTACTAGTAGAATATTTCAGCAAAAAAGAACTAGGTGCTTTTGTGGTTGGTTTTCCATACAGTCTGATATCATCTCTAAAACAGTTGAACATAGTTGCTTCTATCTAGTAATCGTGTTCACATATATACTATCTATTAACAGAACCTACCACTTCAGCAGTGTCATGGCAATCAATTTTCTTTGAGGTCAGTTGGTTTGAATTCACATTAGTCTATTATATTCACATTCTATCAGTGCGCGATATGAATGCAACAATCAAAACACTTATTAGAATATGGGGTTGCGAAGATTGTTGAGTTGCTTTTTGAAATCATGAATCGATTATCATTGGACCACCATTAGAAACTTGGAAGCACTGGATGACCGTTTCGTCCTGATATGAGACTCATCAGCAGTGCACATCCACGACTCCTGTACCTTGCAGAATACGAGCCCAGGACCTTCGGTTTTGCGCGCAAACGCCCAACCTCTGGACCACTGGGCCGGTATTCATATGTAATTATCTACATAATGAATTATTAAACTTATCTATTCTTTTTCAAATTGTTAAAACTTGCATAAATTAATCTGATATAATTCTATAAGTTGGTAACAGAATGTCACATATTTTTAATAAAAATCATAAATAAGTCAAAAATTATATATTTATGGGAGTAATAAATAGTCATCATAAACTTGTGTTATGTACTATTAGTCTGAAATCTTAGTTTTTTTTTTCATATACATGCAAACAATTCACCCCCCTATACCCTATCAATTTACAATATATATATACTATATGTATATATATATATATATGTAGATATATATATATATATGTTTAGTAGACTACTGAAAACTCTTCGAAATCAAGTCTGGGGGGTGTTTGTGTTTACGTACAGTCAGAGATAGAGGGACCATCAGACTGGCAGATAGACAGACAAACACACAAATACTTTACATCTATAAACTTTTACACCAAAAAATTAAGGTCAGACAGCATAATCTACACGATGTATCTCTTTTATTAATTGAAATTTCGATAATAGAAAAAGTGTGTTTCTAACAAAATGCACTGATTTAATCTGTGAAAAGATAAAAGAAAATTTAATACAGTATTACTTTATTCATAGTAATAGTAATGATAATAATAATAATAATTGCAATTATGGTTTGATTTACTTGATTGCCTCACTATTTGGTTTATAGTACAGAAAGACAACTAAGCCACAGTATAATCGACAATATAAATCAAGTCTGTTTACACTGTTCTAAAATTATCTACTTGTGTTTACTATAATACGATGGGCTATCCATGTGTGTAGACTTATTTCAGTTACTATTGTTTGACAGTTTTCTTTTCCATTTTGTAAATTATTGCAAGTGATTCATTTGAAAATTACAGTATAAGTGAATAGACTGCATATCTCTAACCATCTAGCCTTTTCAATAGATACCATCTATCAAAGAATCCGATATTATAAGAGAATGGTTATTTTTTGTGATAAAAATGTGACTCGCTACAAGCTCAGTGGTTGCGATCAGAAAAGATTTTTCCATCCATAGGACACCTCATTTATATTTAAGTTATTTTGGAATGTTATATTGGTGAAGTAATCCGTTATTTTAAACTATAGTTAAACGACGATGGTTTGCATTGTTCTAGAATGCGACCCGTCAGCAAATATCTAGGCAAGGATTGAACCAAGCAACCTTTGTATCTCTCTCAACGAATGATTAACCCGTAGAATATTGAACCATGATACCAGCGGTAATACAAGTCTACGTGAAATCAGTTCATGAAATTTCTAATTATCATACACTTTTCTTTTGATGAAAGAACTGTCCCACACTTGGACACTGTTCATCTAGCTTAGATCTGCTTGAGATTTCAGTAGCACTGACCAACTCTTTCACAGTTCCATGAGTGATAAGTACTTTTTATGTCGTCTTGATCTAGGAAAATACGTGGCAGTTCCTAGACAGAGATTGTTTGCTGTGCATTGATTTATAAGGTCAAATACCATGTTCTGTTCGTTTGTTTAAACTAAAATATTATAGAGATCAAAAGATAGACTGTTTCAATAAACTATTCGTGAATACAGTTTGAAATTTCAGTGCATAAAGTTACAGCAAATATTTCTCGGATGACATTTTCAGTAAATGAAATATACTTCATAATTTAAACTAAGAATGATCTTAACACAAGTATCAGTGTTGTTCACACAGCCAATTCGTTCATTATATTACCACATGAAAATTTTTATATACTACCATGCATTTTTTCTTTCTAATGCTAAATGAAGGTAAAAGCTGAATATTTTCCTCAGGTATAATGCCAGTAACTAAATGTTTGTAGACATTTCGACATTTGACAAAAAAATTTAAATTAATCACTTGGGTGCCCTTAACTGTTCTACCATTTTTCCACTTTTTGTACGCAAAAATACAATTTCAGTCGAGAAACTCAGGTGAAAGTTAATTTTGCAAATTAGGGGAAAAAGCAACATCTTTAGTTCTTTTATTTTCCATAGTAAGTTAAGTGAGAAATCATTTTCGTTATTCACATCAAAATTAAAGCTTACAACTTGTAAGTGAAATAAAGATATTTTAAAATTATCCTCATGTGATTTTAATTGAAATATAATCATGTAAACTTTAGTCTTTTAAGCAATTTCATGTTTATATAGAATAATAATAAATATTTTGTATAACTTCAGCAATATTAATAAAATGTCCACCATATATAACCTTGAAAAATTGTCAAAATCAATTTCCAAATAAATCACAATCGTCTTGTGTGATTAAACTTAAATTTCCTGTTTCGAGATGATAAAATTTATAGCACAGGATTTGATTTTCAATATAATTTTGAAGTTTTACCATTTACTTGTTGCAGTTAGTTAATTCCCTGTATTGATCCATATACGCAGATTGGTAACAGGTCAGGTACTAACTAAGCTGCTAAAAAAATAACCTACTTAATGCAACCGTCAAAGTGTTGAATCGATACGAATTATGTTGTTGTTTCTCAATTCATTATTGTCAAATTATCTACTACACTGATTCATTTTAGTTTAAGCACTGATAAACAACATCCTCATTGTATTCGTTTGAAAACATTTTATGTTATAAAAGCTAAATAATAAACATTATGAGATTTTAACTTAACTTCTCATAAAAATGCGTTTTGTTTCTATTTTTTGTAAATAATATTTACTAACATTTTTACTTCATGAATTATAACATCACCTTGCTTATATTTCTTTAATCTGAAAGAAATATCGATTTAATTAATGAACACGTACAATTGTACTTATAGTTAGTTGATGAACAAAAAAAAATGCATAGGAATCATGAAAAATGAGAAAAATAAAGACAGATTACAACACACTTCACTTGGGAATCACACTAAGAGTCTGTGAGTTTTGAATTAAAAAAAAAAACAAATTCACAGACCCTGAGAAAGTCTTTAAAGAAATGTTCTGTATAAATTGTAATGCTTTGAAGTCTTAACTGTTATTAGTATACCAGCTATGATATAGATTGGTTTTTTTCTTGTAATTCACGTACTGACATGAAAATATCTGTGGTATAAATAAATAAAACACTCGATAAAGTTTATTGTATATTTATATATTAACATATAAACGAAATAATACACACATAAAATGAAATCACAGTCCGCTTGAAAATATTGATTTTCGTCCAAAAAGAAGTTTATAATTATGAATTTATTCTTGTTTTAACAATTAAAAGATTTGATATATCTGTACAATTTCATTATATATTTAAGTTTAATTTACTGAAGTGTCATTATTTTAGTCAGTCAAAAAGTCAATTGGAATGTGTTACTTTTAGATACAAGCAATGCAAACATGTGACTATGATAAATATTTCATCTATCGGGTGTATAAATCGTCTGTTTTGATCCGAACTATCAATCTTATCAAATTGTAACGTAAACAAGTAACAGAATTCATTTATTTATTTCCCTGTTTGTAGAAATAGAGTTGGCTTTAAAATAGACCGATCTGAAATGTGTTCTTAGATTATATTTTGTACGTTTCAAGCATCGTTTACATGAACTGAAGGCCTTATTTCAATTAGCTGATTGTAATTATTTCATGTAAGGTATTGAACCGGATTGCCGATCATTATATTTTTGCTGAAATCCAAAAAAGTTTGTTTGATGATATCGATCGAACTTTCATACTATGTGTATGTGAAATCGATTAAGACTCTGTATTTTAATTCAGCACATGTTGCAAACTGTGCTTTCAAGTGTTCGGCTGCAAAAACAAGTTGATTTGTTAAGTTTAAAGAAACTTTCCCAAATCTCTAAAGATAACTGTAATAGTGAAGGCGTTATAGATAAAACAAGCAGTCCTTCACCTTCAGAAATGGGTTTTCAAAATAAATTTCAACTTACTATATAAATATATTTTACATTAAATGTTTTCAAGTTTTACACGAATCATCTTTATGATAAGTTTAAACAAAGACTGTATAATTCTTGATCTGAATAAAATACGATACTACGTACTGTTTGATGGTTGGTATTTAACAAATGTCCTCGTTGTAAATGTAAACAAATCAATAAGATTTAATAAAATAATCAGCATTCAGCTAAGCATATTTATAGATTTTCTTAAGGTGTAGATCTTAGTTAGACAATCATTGTAGACCAGAAAGCAGTGAACAGCTTTTTCGTCATAATACAGGACCTGTCAACAGCTACGAAACCAACAGAGGTTGAAATCTCCTTCCCATAGTGAACGCAAAATTCATATGCTATCGCAAATTGACTGAACTGCAAACACTTAGGTGCTAACCCAGTGATTTGAAGTCCAAGCGCCCTCCAGGTGGCCTGAAGTTCCTTGGTTCGAGGATGTATATTGTTAAAGAGTTTCATTTGAGGAGAAAAATAGATACTCAATATTTCCTCGTTTACATTGATTGCCTAAGACTGGTCAAACTATGGGATTTAGAAATCTCTTCAATTCTTCATATGATCTGATATTATACTTAATATAAAGTATGTCTTCTAATATATCTGATATTAAGGTTGAATATATATATATATATATATATATATATATATATATATATATAAACATATTTGATTAGACTACTTTATCATTAAGAAAGAGAGTCATTAATACATATTTACATTGAATATTTAATCGAGCATATTTATTTATCCCACTAAAATTGAATATTACTTTTATTCTCCATATTTAACATAAATCGTCAGTATTAATTTCTTAGAGTAAATGATTATCTTTGGATCAAGTAAAACTTTCAACTTGTAACGCAACAATATTGTATGATGAAACATTAACTTTCTATTAACCAATAAGTATTTGATAAAATTAACTATTCACTTTTAATCAACTATAATATATATTGAAAATTCGTAACAAAAACAAAGCGTTGTTACTAATCTACTAATCTCTTGAAAGGACAATTAACTTTATTGATGGACATAGTGTTAGTGACAAACTAGTATGTAAATGAAATTCGCTGTTTATATCTGTCAAGTAATCAATTCACTGTAATAAATTAAGTTGATCTCATTATTAATAGGCACGACTGTCTTGTAACGTTCTGCAGTTTTCCAGCTAACATTTTCTTTGAAGACTTTTAATATCTTAGAATGACTTCATTTAAGCACCGATAGCTGTTCGATTCCAGTAAGGGTCCACTTAGCAGCATGTAGCTGAAATACCTTTAAGAATTGACTTCAAGATATCGGGTCACATGAAAATAGTGATGCAGCACGGCTCCAGATGCTGACAAATTTGATTTATTTACTTGAACAACCGGCTTCCTAAAACTGTATGATGCAAAAAATCTTCAGGCTGGGAAAGGTAATTATTAGTATTACGATTTACCATTTAGACACCGTTTGCATATTTTTTATCATTTCAGTGAGATTAAGCTCAGAACAATTCGTTACTTAAAGATTTTTAAACATATAGAATACACTCATTTAAGTATAGTAAAATTAATTTTATTTTAGTAAGTAGTTCGTATGAGATTTATTGTGTAAAGAATTAAGTTAAGCTTCCTGTATTCACACCTACACAATAGGTAGGTACACACATTTATACGACAGACTAGGAAAGTTAGTTGAATACAACATTATTTCTGTGTATTATCGTCCTTAACTTAATACAATGATCGATTTCCAAACATGAAAACTATTTTATGAGTTTATGAGTTTGAAACGTATTAGTTTCAGAAAATCATATTTATTATCACTGAATATATGATCAAAAATCATCTACTTGTAGATTGAAAATCTCTTTAAGTAAACATTTATTTTCAAAGTCTTTTTCAGTTTTCAAATGAAATTTAAAGTAAAATCAACCAAAAAACAATTTGTAGAATTAAAACAAAACAAAACACACAGAAAAAACAAGGCGACTAATTTCTTTGTTTTGATTTTTTTCTCGTCAAACTTCAATGTCTTAAATTTGGAGGTGTATATATATGTATATATATTTATTTTTTTCGTGTTCCTCTTTAATTGTGTCATTTAAGGTGTAGAGAATTAAATGTTTTATACGGGAGTAGAATTCGTTGTTATGGTTACAAAATTAGATGACAGGGGAATTGAAGTTTCACAAACATAAAAGCAATTTGATCTATTGGTTTTAACGGAAAAAAAAGCCCAACTTTTTGAAATTTCAAATGGTTTGATATTACAAGTGTTGTGCATGTGAAATAACTTGAAATCAAGAATTCATTGATTGTTGTATTAGTTAGATAAACAGATAGATGAATAGATAAATCAGACTGGTTCTTTGAAAAGTTTCAAATGAAATTAATTGACACTTCAAATGTAAATGACCTAAGGTATATATTTAGATTCACTGTAATATGTAGAATTGTCTAATGAAGCAGGATAAATGCAATGATTCTTGTTATCTGAAGACAAATTCTATAAAACAAACAAAAGCACTTGATGTGAATTTTTTTCATTACTTAAGAAATTCATTTTCATAAGCAGAGATCGCAACCTCCTACCAGATTAGAAAAAATTCACCACATCAATTAATTTCCGAAATTCTTGATATATACGTATAATCATTATTCAAATTAATGATTTTCAAAGCTGCATTTCATCTGTATTATTGCTTCATTGTTGTGTACAAATTGAATTCGACATGTATTTTGTCATAAAAGCATCAATCAAAAATGATATGCATCCCTTGCTATTTGCTTAAATTTAAATGTATTGACCGGACTGATTTTGTAAATAGGAACAATGTCGAAATTTAGCTGTGAACATATCAATATATTTCTGACAGAATTTGAATTAGTTCAAAACGATTAATTGGTATTCAATAAGCATGTTGAACATATTCAGCATGTTAAGCTTGTTTGCTAAATTTTCTCTTTAATTCGTGTAAATCTCAGCTCTGTCTGAATCTAGGTACAGTTATCCGCTACTGCAGTGAGCCAAATATGTTTACAGATTTTTTATACTACTAATATCTGTTCAATAGCCATTCTCTGTATAATAAAATATATGACCTAGCCGTAAATCACTAGCAATATTTTCCATGTAAACTAGAAATTTCTGGCCCCAACTTAAATCGATTCAGGTAGTTATGAAACTCTCATCCGTTGTCGACAGTGAATGGCAGTCTCGTATCCGGTATGTTTGAAATCCACTAGTCACTGCTCCTCTGAAAGATAACCACTACTGAGCACATGATTGAAAGGGACGAAAGTTGATTTGTGGATCTCGCAGAATTTTCATAGTTAGAGTCATGAATTGGTCATGATCTAAACTATGAAAATCGGGGTATGACATTCAGACATTTATTAGAGAGATTGATCGATTTGCTAATAAATAATTATTGTTTTATTTGTTTTACCGAGATTAAGAGTAGTTGTAGTCGCACATTATACCAATTCAATAAGAAATTACAAAGTGAGGTTTGGTTATCTGTTTAAGAACAAAATCAAATCATTTAATGTAAAAATATTTTATCTTTTTTCAATTTCGCACCGTTTATTTTGATTAAATTTGAGAAGCGAAATTTCGAAATGTCTTTTAATCGGATCTTGCCTATATCAATGTCATATGTGTAGATGATGAAAGGTTGTTTAACTCCCATTAGCTAGATTGGGCGCTTTATTATTGATCCGAAAACGACTTCCTTATTCACGACAGTGATAAATTTTATACTTTTAGTTTACACTACTTGCATCATTTAAGCAGTAACCAATTTGTACTAAAAATACACTGTCATTCTTATCGTAATGTGATGCTGTGACTAAAATTTATGGACGTCCTTCAAGCTACTCCGAAGTGACGTTGGGAATATTCACTTACTTACTAAGGTGAAAAGACAGTCAAAAATTATTGTTAGGAATTAAAAATAGTATTTATATCTGGATGTAAGAGTTGAGCGAATCTGAAAACATAATACACACACTGAAATATGATTTGTTTCAAGTATTCAAAATTATCTGACATTTACAATATGGATAACATTTGGATTATTAAATTATAGAGTTGCCAGAAATTTCAAAGATCACTAAGAGTCAGTTTAGCATCTGTTTTGGACATTTAATCATAAATTACAAGCTTATAAACTTTAATGTTAATCGAATCAAATGCGTTTACTTAGTAATCTTTGTATTTCAATTTTTTTAATTTCATTACCAGGACCAAACTCAGTTCAGCGTCGTCGTGGACGTCAAACATACAGTCGATATCAGACATTAGAATTAGAAAAAGAGTTTCAATACAGTCATTATTTAACACGAAGAAGACGAATCGAAATAGCTCATAATCTCTGTTTAACTGAACGACAAATCAAAATTTGGTTCCAAAATAGAAGAATGAAGTTGAAAAAAGAACGTCAACAAATCAAAGAATTAAACGATGAAACAACTCGCCAAACCACTACAGATCCAATTCACCACAGCCGACGTGAAATGAGCTCATCACATCAATTCTTTGAAATGATGAATTCAAACAACAGTAATAATTATTATTCAGCAACTTCTAATCCAAGAATTATTGATTCAAAAGACAGCTGTCAACTTGAATGTAAACCATTGTCGTTACATAAAAAATCAGGTCTAATTCCAAAATTACTAGGTAACAATATGCAATCAGATCCAATGATTACAGGAGGATTCTTACCATCAGCTAATAGGAGTCTACAATCAGCTATCAGCTATCCTGAAAGTCAAGGTGGACTTGGTCAAGAGGACTCTGAGGATTGTGAACCAATGGATAGTGAAGACGATGAGGATGAAGATGATTTTTGTGAGTCAGATGACATTCATGGGGTTAAAGTTTCCAAACTTCCACATGAATTTACTAATCCTCACTTGATGAGAACAAATATACTACGCGACAAATTGATATCAATTAGGAGATTAAACTGTTTTTGTTAGAAAATAGAATATGAAAAACTATCGAATACAAGAACAAATAATCACACATGACATTAGTTTTTATGTTTTTATCCTGTATGAACATGCACTCTAGCTTGCTGATTTTTTGTTCTCCCTCCTCAATTGCCAGGAGTTTCCCATAAAACCTACACCAGCATTTTTTTCATTCATGCATACAACATATATTACAATTAAAATGTTTTACATAATTCCACAAAATTAAAAAAAAATGTTCTACCTACATAGTTACACTGTACCAAAGACCATTACAAATTTTCTTTACTATAAAACACTACTTGTTGAATTAAGTAGTATGAATATAAAAAGTGTTTTTTTGTCCAAGAAAATAAAAAATAGAAGTACAGGCTGTAAAAAGTAATTCAGCCTACAAAATAAGATCAATGAATGTGTTACAATAGTGAAAGTGATATTACTTAATAAAAATTAAGTATGTCAGTTCAAGTTAGGTATTAAATTTATTCCTAAAGTGACCTGCTCGTCAAAAATCGGTTGAACAACTCAGAATAGCGATTACTCCCTATGATAATATTCATCGAGAGATTCTCATAGATAAGTCAAACATGAGTCAGAAATCATATACGTTTCTACTTGAGGAAGGTACCCGCTAAAGCAAAAAGATATTGCATTTATGCAAGTTATGGTTAGATAAGAAGTATACTGATTAGTTTCCTCATTTTAAGATTATGGTCACTCAGTTGTCTTTAGTACAGTAATTGAAAACTGTAAACATCGCCTCAAGGTGCCCATTATGTTATCATAAGGCAAAATTGACAAGCCACATAGTAAATGAATTAACATTATCTTGGTATCAATGAATGTAAGGAAGATTAGATACAGAGACTACTGTTCGAAAAGAAATAAAAAAAAGTAGAAAATAATATTGAAACTAAAGATTCAGGGTTAGAAAAAAAATAATTTATGTAACAACACTACTTATATCAACTTATATCAATCAATGTCATTCAAAGAATATCAAATCTGAAATAAGTCCCAAAAAAGTTCAAATTTTGTCTTTCAAAACCGAATTCATCAATTTCAGTTTTATAATCCAGGGAATTAGTATGAAATTCTTTAATTAGATAAGCATGACATACACCGAACAGATCGAAGGGATTATTTTGATAAATCACAATCCTTGTCACTAGATGTAATCTCTAGAAAGAAATAAAATTCATCATGTTTATGAACTGATATTAATCGGTTTGAAATTTGATGCTACCTGAACAAATCATATTTTCAGCATTAAAAAGCCTTCATGAACGTATATCAGCTTCAAAAGACTGGAAACCTGTTCTCTCCCATTATGAGACCTGCGGGGATAAACCGATATATTACATAAAAATACATAGAACTCTGATACAGGAACCCTATCGATGGTAATCCAGTAATTAAACAGCGAGAAAGTTTATTGAAACTTTCTTAATGATCTTAAATATTCAGTTGTTTAGTTAAATAAACCATTAGTTAATCATCACAGTAACATCTTCGAATTTCGAGTGATAAATAAATTGGCGGTTTGATTGTTATTTTTCAAAAAAGAAAGCATCATCATCAACAGCAACGTAGAACTTCTTATGCACGTACGTACATCAGTTCATGTTGCCATACCACATTAACACAGGGATGTAATTATCTATTCAACTCCCATGGTAATAGAGGTAGTAAAAGTATTAGAAGTAATCTGAGAGGGTTAAACGATATTATTCACCACTTACCAAAATGACTCAGTCGAGTTGTTGGTGAATGCATGGATTTGTGCCATGTTTTGTTCTGGCCGCCCCTAGCTTTTTTCCAACGTAATCCTACACCACAAAACATCGATCGTATGGGCAGTCGGTGGTTGGGCATACGCAACAAATGTTCCAACCAACTCAAATGATGAAGTTTCATTTCCTTATCTATTGACGTGCCATCCTTACCTAGGACCCGTTTCCTAACAATTGCATTGCTTATTCGGTTGTTCCACGATACACGAGCAATGCTTCTAAGACACCTATAAATATCTTCTACTCATGGTGGCCACGTTTCACAGCCATAAAGAAGTACGGAGTGCACTACTGCGCAGTAAACTCGTCCTTTGGTTAGCAGATGGATAGCTCGCCTGCGCCATAAGTGGCACAGGTTGGCAAAAGTCAATCGAGATTTCTGTATCCGTGCTGAGATTTCGTCAGCCACCAGGCCATCATCACTGATGAGACCCCGAGATAAGTGAAGTGGTCAACATGCTCAACTGCTTCACTCCCTATCACTAGTTCAGTTGCCGCGACAAGCCAACCTTGAAGCGACATTTTGCATTTCGACGAAGAGAACTGCATCCCGAATATGTTTGCATTGTTGTTCAGGTAAGTCAACATCTTCACCGAGTAGAACTATATCATCTGCATATGCTAAGTCAACCAATGAATCTCCTAGTAGAAGGTCTACGCCTGAAAATTCAGTCAAAGATAATTTTATATCTAGAAGCATGTCTGTGACGAAATTAGACAAGAATGGAGAGAGTGGATTTCCCTGACGGATACCACTTGAAGTAACCGAATCCACTGACAGTTACTTCAAAAAGAAAAAATGAAATGAAATGTAATTATGTCGATCTTTGAGAATGTATTACTTGAATGCCTGAAGAGTTAGATTTTAACTAAAACATTCTTTCTTCCAGTTTATCTAAATAATTCTACTTACTAACAATAATAATAATGTTAATATATCATGTGTTGCATCAAAACAAATGAGTGTAAACTATCGAAACTATTTTTTTATAATTTGAATAATATCATAAAAAAGAGAATTGGAAAAGATTTTTTGTTCTATCGATTTAATTTCTTTGCTTTTATTCGAAGGAAATTCTTACGAAAAAAATTGTTCCTTATCATTCGATAAGGAACCAGAATTTATCAGTGGTAGAACATGAGGTAATTATTATTGATAAATCATTATGAATCAGTCTTTTTCATTATCTCAACATCTGGTTGTAGAAAAAAAATTACAACTGCAAACTATTATTAAAGCAGATTATGAAAATATTCAACATGTACAGTTTTTATTCATTCAGAAGATTATGGAATTATAATAATTCAATGAAGATTTTAATCGAAGTAATCAAAGATTTTCAAACTTATAAGTCTGTTTTTTCTTTTCTCTAGACTTGTTTAAGTAAGAATTTGTAAATAATTGAAAACTTAATTGAACATAAAATCTCTCTTAGGTAATCAGTACAAAATTAGGGATATTCAATGTAAACATTTGATTAAAATGCATCATACACTCACACATTGTGTAAAGTAAAGCAAAATTGTATAATATATCCGTCAATCATTATTGATAACGATTGGCATGAAATTGTTTCTTCGGAAGTAATAACAAAAACAACAACAGAAATTCTATTGATTGTGAATCAATTACTGCGTGAACTGACTGATAAGAGGAATTGTTTAACCGATAGAAATCATAATATTCTTCATGGTTATTGTTGGGGACGTTAGATCCCCAGAACTCAATGGATAAAGGTCCTAATTTCGGATTTTATTCATGGGCTGATCAGTTGGCCTTGAGATCATTACATCTCCCGCACGGAAAGTCCTTGATTGTCATTGGTTGATGGATTATTTTAGTACGTCATTTTTGTGGCTCTCCCAAGGACGTTTCTATGGTGTATAAATAAACTCGTTTTATGTGCCTGAGAACTTCATATTTTCTGGGTGCTTGTAGAATACACCTTCTACGCCATATCAACACTTCTTCTTCAGTCAGATGAGGCAACGTATCGGGTCACTGCATTATATCTCTTAGCTCCGGTTTACTGACTAAGGTGAAACTCGTAGTATTTTCAAGCACATTAAATTGACCGAGCATAACAGTTGACCAACTTATACATATTAATTGATGAGATTATTAAATAAATTGTCATAGCCATGTTAAAAGGATTAAGCGGAATAAAGTTATTTAACATGAAAATAAGGCATGCAGAAGTTGCAGTAAAGCTAGATAAAAGAATGAGAATATTTTTTGATGGTTTCGGATAAATGACACAATGCCTAGATTAATTAACTAATGAAGTGTAAAAAAGAATTTTAATGGTAAATACAATCATGCATTTTAGGAACGGTTAGTGTACATCATTTCACCCATAAAATTCGGCAATAGACGTAAGGTAAACAAAAAAGGGTATACGAGTGATTTCAGCGAAGGATTGGAAGATATTTTTTGCCTAACTCTGTTTCACAAGATAGCTTAGTTTTCAATAGTAGCCAGTCGTGTTTCTGTTTTAATATTTTGTAAGAGAAACGGTTATACACTTGAAACAATATTGGGTTTAAAGTTTGTTTAAACTTTAACACTCCGGAATTGAAGTCCTGTTACCATTGAACAGTCTACGCTAAAGACTGAATGTGAATTTAGGGCTGAAATAATGCACTGAGATCAATATCAAAAGTGATATTTTCACAGATTAAGGCATTTCATGCTAATTAATCATCGTTTTATGAAGGTCCAAAGATAATTTGAGGCAATTTAGTTAGTTGTTAGTTTGAATAATGTATAAAGAAAATCAGTGATGACAGGCTAGTTCAGTTAATTTGAAATATTAACTACTGGTTTATTTTGGGTAAACAATAGCTCCATTCTCATTTCTATTAAGTCTCAAATAATCTAATAATACAAAACAAAGTACGATCATGGACATTTGAAATATGACAAAAAAAGATCATGGTTTACATTTCTTTCTGGGATGTAGAGAAATATTACTGCATCAAACATATTAATTGTAAAGGGGACAAAAAAATGGATGGTGATTAGCAGTAGAATCTAGCACGTGCGTTTTTTCCGCTTTGGAATTCGTCCAACTGGATGTGTCCTGTATTTCAAAATTGATGTTTTCCGACACTCGAACGCAAGTATCGTTCTCTTATTATGGCCAAAGTATCAACTAGTTTTCGTGACGATCGGTATTCACAACGTGTTTCTTAGACTTCATAATTTGCTGTCCCAGACAGTCGATATTAGAGTAGCAACCTGACGGTTTTTTGTTAACAAATCAGAAGGCGAATACAAAGTGTTGATTAAGTTTATTTTGGCACACCACTAAAATGACCAGCAGACAAACCAGCCACACAGAGAAAGGGCAAAGCAGCTGGCGAGCGAGTGACACTGGCGAATATACTAATAAGATTAAAATGTATATACTACATATATATACATTTTAATCTTATTAGTATATTCGCCAGTTCACATCGCTCGCCAGCCTGCTTGCCCTTCGCTGTGTGCTTGTTGTCTGCTGGTCATTTTATGGTGTGCCAAAATAACTTAATCAACACTTTGTATTCGCCTTCTGATTTGTAAAACCGTCAGGTGCTATCTAATATCGACTGTCTGGACGAGCAAATTATGAAGTCTAAGAACACGTTGAATACCGATCGTCACGAAACTAGTGATACTTTGGCCATAATAAGAGAACGATACTGCTTTCGAGTGTCGGAATAAACATCAATTTTGAAATACAGACACATCCAGTTGACGAATTCCAAAGCGGAAAAAACGCACGTGCTAGATTCTACTGCTAATCACCATCCATTTTTTTGTCCCCTTTACAATTAATATGTTTGATGCAGTAATATTTCTCTACATCCCAGAAAGAAATGTAAACCATGATCTTTTTTTGTCATATTTCAAATGTCCATGATCGTACTTTGTTTTGTATTATTAGATTATTTGAGACTTAATAGAAATGAGAATGGAGATATTGTTTACCCAAAATGAACAATAGTTAATATTACAAATTAACTGAACTAGCCTGTCATCACTGATTTTCTTTATACATTATTCAAACTAACAACTAACTAAATTGCCTCAAATTAGCATTGGACCTTCATAAAACGATGATAATTACATGATATGCCTTAATCTGTGAAAATATCACTTTTGATATTGTTCTCAGTGCATTATTTCAGCCTAAATTCACATTCAGTCTTTAGCGTAGATCTGTTCTTTGGTAACAGGACTTCATTCCGGAGTGTAAAGTTTAAACAAACTTTAAACCAATATTTTTCAAGTGTATAACGTTCTCATTACAAAATATTAAAACAGAACACCGACTGGCTACTATTTGAAAACTAAAGCAATCTTGTGAAACAGAGTTAGGCAAAATATCTTCAATCCTTCGCTAAAATCACTCGAATACACTTTTTGTTACCTTACGTCAATGGCCGAATTTATGGGTGAAATGATGTACACTAAACGTTCCTAAATGCATTGATTGTATTTACCATTAAAATTCTTTTTACACTTCATTAGTTAATTAATCTAGGCATTGTGTCATTTATCAGAAACCATCAAAAAATATTCTCATGATTTGATCTAGCTGTACTGCAAGTTTTGAATGCCTTATTTTCATGTTAAATAACTTTATTCCGCTTAATCCTTTTAACATGGCTTATGACATTATTTCATAATCTCATCAATAATATGTATAAGTTGGTCATAACCGTTATGCTCGTCAGTTGATGTGCTTAAAAATACTACGAGTTCACCTTAGTCAGTAAACGAGAGCTAAGAGAAATAATGCAGTGACACGATACGTTGCCCCATCTGACTGAAGAAGAAGTGTTGATATGGCGTAGAAGGTGTATTCTACAAGCACCCAGAAAATATGAAGTTCTCAGGCACATAAAACGAGTTTATTTATACACCATAGAAACGTCCTTGGGAGAGCCACAAAAATGACGTACTAAAATAATCCATCAACCAATGACAATCAAGGACTTTCCGTGCGGGAGATGTAATGATCTCAAGGCCAACTGATCAGCCCATGAATAAAATCCGAAATTAGGACCTTTATCCATTGAGTTCTGGGGATCTAACGTCCCCAACAATAACCATGAAGAATATTATGATTTCTATCGGTTAAACAATTCCTCTTATCAGTCAGTTCACGCAGTAATTGATTCACAATCAATAGAATTTCTGTTGTTGTTTTTGTTGTTGTTGTTATTACTTCCGAAGAAACAATTTCATGCCAAACGTTATCAATAATGATTGACGGATATATTATACAGTTTTGCTTTACTTTACACAATGTGTGAATGTATGAAGCATTTTAATCAAATATTTACATAGAATATCCCTAATTTTGTACTGATTACCTAAGAGAGATTTTATGTTCAATTAAGTTTTCAATTATTTACAAATACTTACTCAAACAAGTCTAGAGAAAAGAAAAAAACAGACTTATAAGTTTGAAAATCTTTGATTACTTCGATTAATATCTTCATTGAATTATTATAATTCCATAATCTTCTGAATGAATAAAAACTGTACATGTTGAATATTTTCATAATCTGCTTTAATAATAGTTTTCAGTTGTAATTTTTTTTCTAGATCCAGATGTTGAGATAATGAAAAAAGACTGATTCATAATGATTTATCAATAATAATTACCTCATGTTCTACCACTGATAAATTCTGGTTCCTTATCGAATGATAAGGAACAATTTTTTTCGTAAGAATTTCCTTCGAACAAAAGCAAAGAAATTAAATCGATAGAACAAAAAATCTTTTCTAATTCTCTTTTTTATGATATTATTCAAATTATAAAAAAATAGTTTCGATAGTTTACACTTATTTGTTTTGATCCAACACACGATATATTAATATTATTATTATTGTTAGTAAGTAGAAGTATTTAGATAAACTGGAAGAAAGAATGTTTTACTTAAAATCTAACTTTTCAGGCATTCAAGTAGTACATTCTCAAAGATCCATATAATTACATTACATTTCATTTCTTTCTTTTTGAAGTAACTGTCAGTGGATTTGGTTACTTCAAGTGGTATCCGTCAGGGATGTCCACTCTCTCCATTCTTGTCTAATTTCGTCACAGACATGCTTCTAGATATAAAATTATCTTTGACTGAATTTTCAGGCGTAGACCTTCTACTAGGAGATTCATTGGTTGACTTAGCATATGCAGATGACATAGTTCTACTCGGTGAAGATGCTAACTTACCTGAACAACAATGCAAACATATTCGGGATGCAGTTCTCTTCGTCGAAATGCAAAATGTTGCTTCAAGATTGGTTTGTCGCGGCGATTGAACTAGTGATAGGGAGTGAAGCAGTTGAGCATGTTGACCGCTTCACTTATCTCGGGGTCTCATCAGTGATGATGGCCTGGTCGCTGACGAAATCTCAGCACGGATACAGAAATCTCGATTGACTTTTGCCAACCTGTGCCACTTATGGAGCAGGCGAGCTATCCATCTGCTAACCAAAGGACGAGTTTACTGCGCAGTAGTGCACTCCGTACTTCTTTATGGCTGTGAAACATGGCCACCATGAGTAGAAGATATTCATAGGTGTCTTAGAAGCATTGCTCGTGTATCGTGGAACAACCGAATAAGCAATGCAATTGTTAGGAAACGGGTCCTAGGTAAGGATGGCACGTCAATAGATAAGGAAATGAAACTTCATCATTTGAGTTGGTTGGAACATTTGTTGCGTATGCCCAACCACCGACTGCCCATACGATCGATGTTTTGTGGTGTAGGATTACGTTGGAAAAAAGCTAGGGGCGGCCAGAACAAAACATGGCACAAATCCATGCATTCACCAACAACTCGACTGAGTCATTTTGGTAAGTGGTGAATAATATCGTTTAACCCTCTCAGATTACTTCTAATACTTTTACTACCTCTATTACCATGGGAGTTGAATAGATAATTACATCCCTGTGTTAATGTGGTATGGCAACATGAACTGATGTACGTACGTGCATAAGAAGTTCTACGTTGCTGTTGATGATGATGCTTTCTTTTTTGAAAAATAACAATCAAACCGCCAATTTATTTATCACTCGAAATTCGAAGATGTTACTGTGATGATTAACTAATGGTTTATTTAACTAAACAACTGAATATTTAAGATCATTAAGAAAGTTTCAATAAACTTTCTCGCTGTTTAATTACTGGATTACCATCGATAGGGTTCCTGTATCAGAGTTCTATGTATTTTTATGTAATATATCGGTTTATCCCCGCAGGTCTCATAATGGGAGAGAACAGGTTTCCAGTCTTTTGAAGCTGATATACGTTCATGAAGGCTTTTTAATGCTGAAAATATGATTTGTTCAGGTAGCATCAAATTTCAAACCGATTAATATCAGTTCATAAACATGATGAATTTTATTTCTTTCTAGAGATTACATCTAGTGACAAGGATTGTGATTTATCAAAATAATCCCTTCGATCTGTTCGGTGTATGTCATGCTTATCTAATTAAAGAATTTCATACTAATTCCCTGGATTATAAAACTGAAATTGATGAATTCGGTTTTGAAAGACAAAATTTGAACTTTTTTGGGACTTATTTCAGATTTGATATTCTTTGAATGACATTGATTGATATAAGTTGATATAAGTAGTGTTGTTACATAAATTATTTTTTTTCTAACCCTGAATCTTTAGTTTCAATATTATTTTCTACTTTTTTTTATTTCTTTTCGAACAGTAGTCTCTGTATCTAATCTTCCTTACATTCATTGATACCAAGATAATGTTAATTCATTTACTATGTGGCTTGTCAATTTTGCCTTATGATAACATAATGGGCACCTTGAGGCGATGTTTACAGTTTTCAATTACTGTACTAAAGACAACTGAGTGACCATAATCTTAAAATGAGGAAACTAATCAGTATACTTCTTATCTAACCATAACTTGCATAAATGCAATATCTTTTTGCTTTAGCGGGTACCTTCCTCAAGTAGAAACGTATATGATTTCTGACTCATGTTTGACTTATCTATGAGAATCTCTCGATGAATATTATCATAGGGAGTAATCGCTATTCTGAGTTGTTCAACCGATTTTTGACGAGCAGGTCACTTTAGGAATAAATTTAATACCTAACTTGAACTGACATACTTAATTTTTATTAAGTAATATCACTTTCACTATTGTAACACATTCATTGATCTTATTTTGTAGGCTGAATTACTTTTTACAGCCTGTACTTCTATTTTTTATTTTCTTGGACAAAAAAACACTTTTTATATTCATACTACTTAATTCAACAAGTAGTGTTTTATAGTAAAGAAAATTTGTAATGGTCTTTGGTACAGTGTACTATGTAGGTAGAACATTTTTTTAATTTTGTGGAATTATGTAAACATTTTAATTGTATATATGTTGTATGCATGATGAACAAAATGTTGGTGTAGGTTTTATGGACTCCTGGCAATGAGGAGGGAGAACAAAAATTAGGCAAGCTAGAGTGCATGTTCATACAGATAAAACATAAAGTAATGTCATGTGTGCTTATCTGTTCTTGTATTCGATAATGTGGATATTCTATGTTCTAACAAAAACAGTTTAATTTCCTAATCATATCATTTGTCGCGTAGTATATTTGTTCTCATCAAGTGAGGATTAGTAAATTCATGTGGAAGTTTGGAAACTTTAACCCCATGAATGTCATCTGACTCACAAAAATCATCTTCATCCTCATCGTCTTCACTATCCATTGGTTCACAATCCTCAGAGTCCTCTTGACCAAGTCCACCTTGACTTTCAGGATAGCTGATAGCTGATTGTAGACTCCTATTAGCTGATGGTAAGAATCCTCCTGTAATCATTGGATCTGATTGCATATTGTTACCTAGTAATTTTGGAATTAGACCTGATTTTTTATGTAACGACAATGGTTTACATTCAAGTTGACAGCTGTCTTTTGAATCAATAATTCTTGGATTAGAAGTTGCTGAATAATAATTATTACTGTTGTTTGAATTCATCATTTCAAAGAATTGATGTGATGAGCTCATTTCACGTCGGCTGTGGTGAATTGGATCTGTAGTGGTTTGGCGAGTTGTTTCATCGTTTAATTCTTTGATTTGTTGACGTTCTTTTTTCAACTTCATTCTTCTATTTTGGAACCAAATTTTGATTTGTCGTTCAGTTAAACAGAGATTATGAGCTATTTCGATTCGTCTTCTTCGTGTTAAATAATGACTGTATTGAAACTCTTTTTCTAATTCTAATGTCTGATATCGACTGTATGTTTGACGTCCACGACGACGCTGAACTGAGTTTGGTCCTGGTAATGAAATTAAAAAAATTGAAATACAAAGATTACTAAGTAAACGCATTTGATTCGATTAACATTAAAGTTTATAAGCTTGTAATTTATGATTAAATGTCCAAAACAGATGCTAAACTGACTCTTAGTGATCTTTGAAATTTCTGGCAACTCTATAATTTAATAATCCAAATGTTATCCATATTGTAAATGTCAGATAATTTTGAATACTTGAAACAAATCATATTTCAGTGTGTGTATTATGTTTTCAGATTCGCTCAACTCTTACATCCAGATATAAATACTATTTTTAATTCCTAACAATAATTTTTGACTGTCTTTTCACCTTAGTAAGTAAGTGAATATTCCCAACGTCACTTCGGAGTAGCTTGAAGGACGTCCATAAATTTTAGTCACAGCATCACATTACGATAAGAATGACAGTGTATTTTTAGTACAAATTGGTTACTGCTTAAATGATGCAAGTAGTGTAAACTAAAAGTATAAAATTTATCACTGTCGTGAATAAGGAAGTCGTTTTCGGATCAATAATAAAGCGCCCAATCTAGCTAATGGGAGTTAAACAACCTTTCATCATCTACACATATGACATTGATATAGGCAAGATCCGATTAAAAGACATTTCGAAATTTCGCTTCTCAAATTTAATCAAAATAAACGGTGCGAAATTGAAAAAAGATAAAATATTTTTACATTAAATGATTTGATTTTGTTCTTAAACAGATAACCAAACCTCACTTTGTAATTTCTTATTGAATTGGTATAATGTGCGACTACAACTACTCTTAATCTCGGTAAAACAAATAAAACAATAATTATTTATTAGCAAATCGATCAATCTCTCTAATAAATGTCTGAATGTCATACCCCGATTTTCATAGTTTAGATCATGACCAATTCATGACTCTAACTATGAAAATTCTGCGAGATCCACAAATCAACTTTCGTCCCTTTCAATCATGTGCTCAGTAGTGGTTATCTTTCAGAGGAGCAGTGACTAGTGGATTTCAAACATACCGGATACGAGACTGCCATTCACTGTCGACAACGGATGAGAGTTTCATAACTACCTGAATCGATTTAAGTTGGGCCAGAAATTTCTAGTTTACATGGAAAATATTGCTAGTGATTTACGGCTAGGTCGTATATTTTATTATACAGAGAATGGCTATTGAACAGATATAAGTAGTATAAAAAATCTGTAAACATATTTGGCTCACTGCAGCAGCGGATAACTGTACCTAGATTCAGACAGAGCTGAGATTTACACGAATTAAAGCGAAAATTTAGCAAACAAGCTTAACATGCTGAATATGTTCAACATGCTTATTGAATACCAATGAATTGTTTTGAACTAATTCAAATTCTGTCAGAAATATATTGATATGTTCACAGCTAAATTTCGACATTGTTCCTATTTACAAAATCAGTCCGGTCAATACATTTAAATTTAAGCAAATAGCAAGGGATGCATATCATTTTTTGATTGATGCTTTTATGACAAAATACATGTCGAATTCATTTTGTACACAACAACGAAGCAATAATACAGATGAAATGCAGCTTTGAAAATCATTAATTTGAATAATGATTATACGTATATATCAAGAATTTCGGAAATTAATTGATGTGGTGAATTTTTTCTAATCTGGTAGGAGGTTGCGATCTCTGCTTATGAAAATGAATTTCTTAAGTAATGAAAAAAATTCACATCAAGTGCTTTTGTTTGTTTTATAGAATTTGTCTTCAGATAACAAGAATCATTGCATTTATCCTGCTTCATTAGACAATTCTACATATTACAGTGAATCTAAATATATACCTTGGGTCAGTTTACATTTGAAGTGTCAATTAATTTCTTTTGAAACTTTTCAAAGAACCAGTCTGATCTATCTATCTATCTATCTGTTTATCTAACTAATACAACAATCAATGAATTCTTGATTTCAAGTTATTTCACATGCACAACACTTGTAATACCAAACCATTTGAAATTTCAAAAAGTTGGGCTTTTTTTTCCGTTAAAACCAATAGATCAAATTGCTTTTATGTTTGTGAAACTTCAATTCCCCTGTCATCTATTTTTGTAACCATAACAACGAATTCTACTCCCGTATAAAACATTTAATTCTCTACACCTTAAATGACACATTTAAAGAGGAACACGAAAAAAATAAATATATATACATATATATACACCTCCAAATTTAAGACATTGAAGTTTGACGAGAAAAAAATCAAAACAAAGAAAGTAGTCGCCTTGTTTTTTCTGTGTGTTTTGTTTTGTTATAATTCTACAAATTATTTTTTGGTTGATTTTTACTTAAATTTCATTTGAAACTTGAAAAAGACATTGAAAATAAATGTTTACTTAAAGAGATTTTCATTCTACAAGTAGATCATTTTTGATCATATATTCAGTGATAATAAATATGATTTTCTGAAACTAATACGTTTTTAAACTCATAAACTCATAAAATAGTTTTCATGTTTGGAAATCGATCATGATATTAAGTTAAGGACGATAGTACACAGAAATAATGTTGTATTCAACTAACTTTCCTAGTCTGTCGTATAAATGTGTGTACCTACCTATTGGTAGGTGTGAATACAGGAAGCTTAACTTAATTCTTTACACAATAAATCTCATACGAACTACTTACTAAATATAAATTAATTTTCCTATACTTAAATGAGTATATTCTATATGTTTAAAAATCTTTAAGTAACGAATTGTTCTGAGCTTAATCTCACTGAAATGATAAAAAATATGCAAACGGTGTCTAAATGGTAAATCGTAATACTAATAATTACCTTTCCCAGCCTGAAGATTTTTTGCATCATACAGTTTTAGGAAGCCGGTTGTTCAAGTCAATAAATCAAATTTGTCAGCATCTGGAGCCGTGCTCCATCACTATTTTCATGTGACCCGATATCTTGAAGTCAATTCTTAAAGGTATTTCAGCTACATGCTGCTAAGTGGCCCCTTACTGGAATCGAACATCTATCGGGTGCTTAAATGAAGTCATTCTAAGATATTAAAAGTCTTCAAAGAAAATGTTAGCTGGAAAACTGCAGAACGTTACAAGACAGTCGTGCCTATTAATAATGAGATCAACTTAATTTATTACAGTGAATTGATTACTTGACAGATATAAACAGCGAATTTCATTTACATACTAGTTTGTCACTAACACTATGTCCATCAACAAAGTTAATTGTCCTTTCAAGAGATTAGTAGATTAGTAACAACGCTTTGTTTTTGTTACGAATTTTCAATATATATTATATTGATTAAAAGTGAATATTTAATTTTATCAAATACTTATTGGTTAATAGAAAGTTAATGTTTCATCATACAATATTGTTGCGTTACAAGTTGAAAGTTTTACTTGATCCAAAGATAATCATTTACTCTAAGAAATTAATACTGACGATTTATGTTAAATATGGAGAATAAAAGTAATATTCAATTTTAGTGGGATAAATAAATATGCTCGATTAAATATTCAATGTAAATATGTATTAATGACTCTCTTTCTTAATGATAAAGTAGTCTAATCAAATATGTTTATATATATATATATATATATATATATATATATATATATATATATATTCAACCTTAATATCAGATATATTAGAAGACATACTTTATATTAAGTATAATATCAGATCATATGAAGAATTGAAGAGATTTCTAAATCCCATAGTTTGACCGGTCTTAGGCAATCATTGTAAACGAGGAAATATTGAGTATCTATTTTTCTCCTCAAATGAAACTCTTTAACAATATACATCCTCGAACCAAGGAACTTCAGGCCACCTGGAGGGCGCTTGGACTTCAAATCACTGGGTTAGCACCTAAGTGTTTGCAGTTCAGTCAATTTGCGATAGCATATGAATTTTGCGTTCACTATGGGAGGGAGATTTCAACCTCTGTTGGTTTCGTAGCTGTTGACAGGTCCTGTATTATGACGAAAAAGCTGTTCACTGCTTTCTGGTCTACAATGATTGTCTAACTAAGATCTACACCTTAAGAAAATCTATAAATATGCTTAGCTGAATGCTGATTATTTTATTAAATCTTATTGATTTGTTACATTTACAACGAGGACATTTGTTAAATACCAACCATCAAACAGTACGTAGTATCGTATTTTATTCAGATCAAGAATTATACAGTCTTTGTTTAAACTTATCATACAGATGATTCGTGTAAAACTTGAAATCATTTAATGTAAAATATATTTATATAGTAAGTTGAAATTTATTTTGAAAACCCATTTCTGAAGGTGAAGGACTGCTTGTTTTATCTATAACGCCTTCACTATTACAGTTATCTTTAGAGATTTGGGAAAGTTTCTTTAAAATTAACAAATCAACTTGTTTTTGCAGCCGAACACTTGAAAGCACAGTTTGCAACATGTGCTGAATTAAAATACAGAGTCTTAATCGATTTCACATACACATAGTATGAAAGTTCGATCGATATCATCAAACAACTTTTTTTGGATTTCAGCAAAAATATAATGATCGGCAATCCGGTTCAATACCTTACATGAAATATTTACAATCAGCTAATTGAAATAAAGCCTTCAGTTCATGTAAACGATGCTTGAAACGTACAAAATATAATCTAAGAACACATTTCAGATCGGTCTATTTTTAAGCCAACTCTATTTCTACAAACAGGGAAATAAATAAATGAATTCTGTTACTTGTTTACGTTACAATTTGATAAGATTGATAGTTCGGATCAAAAACAGACGATTTATACACCCGATAGATGAAATATTTATCATAGTCACATGTTTGCATTGCTTGTATCTAAAAGTAACACATTCCAATTGACTTTTTGACTGACTAAAATAATGACACTTCAGTAAATTAAACTTAAATATATAATGAAATTGTACAGATATATCAAATCTTTTAATTGTTAAAACAAGAATAAATTCATAATTATAAACTTCTTTTTGGACGAAAATCAATATTTTCAAGCGGACTGTGATTTCATTTTATGTGTGTATTATTTCGTTTATATGTTAATATATAAATATACAATAAACTTTATCGAGTGTTTTATTTATTTATACCACAGATATTTTCATGTCAGTACGTGAATTACAAGAAAAAAACCAATCTATATCATAGCTGGTATACTAATAACAGTTAAGACTTCAAAGCATTACAATTTATACAGAACATTTCTTTAAAGACTTTCTCAGGGTCTGTGAATTTGTTTTTTTTTTTAATTCAAAACTCACAGACTCTTAGTGTGATTCCCAAGTGAAGTGTGTTGTAATCTGTCTTTATTTTTCTCATTTTTCATGATTCCTATGCATTTTTTTTTGTTCATCAACTAACTATAAGTACAATTGTACGTGTTCATTAATTAAATCGATATTTCTTTCAGATTAAAGAAATATAAGCAAGGTGATGTTATAATTCATGAAGTAAAAATGTTAGTAAATATTATTTACAAAAAATAGAAACAAAACGCATTTTTATGAGAAGTTAAGTTAAAATCTCATAATGTTTATTATTTAGCTTTTATAACATAAAATGTTTTCAAACGAATACAATGAGGATGTTGTTTATCAGTGCTTAAACTAAAATGAATCAGTGTAGTAGATAATTTGACAATAATGAATTGAGAAACAACAACATAATTCGTATCGATTCAACACTTTGACGGTTGCATTAAGTAGGTTATTTTTTTAGCAGCTTAGTTAGTACCTGACCTGTTACCAATCTGCGTATATGGATCAATACAGGGAATTAACTAAATGCAACAAGTAAATGGTAAAACTTCAAAATTATATTGAAAATCAAATCCTGTGCTATAAATTTTATCATCTCGAAACAGGAAATTTAAGTTTAATCACACAAGACGATTGTGATTTATTTGGAAATTGATTTTGACAATTTTTCAAGGTTATATATGGTGGACATTTTATTAATATTGCTGAAGTTATACAAAATATTTATTATTATTCTATATAAACATGAAATTGCTTAAAAGACTAAAGTTTACATGATTATATTTCAATTAAAATCACATGAGGATAATTTTAAAATATCTTTATTTCACTTACAAGTTGTAAGCTTTAATTTTGATGTGAATAACGAAAATGATTTCTCACTTAACTTACTATGGAAAATAAAAGAACTAAAGATGTTGCTTTTTCCCCTAATTTGCAAAATTAACTTTCACCTGAGTTTCTCGACTGAAATTGTATTTTTGCGTACAAAAAGTGGAAAAATGGTAGAACAGTTAAGGGCACCCAAGTGATTAATTTAAATTTTTTTGTCAAATGTCGAAATGTCTACAAACATTTAGTTACTGGCATTATACCTGAGGAAAATATTCAGCTTTTACCTTCATTTAGCATTAGAAAGAAAAAATGCATGGTAGTATATAAAAATTTTCATGTGGTAATATAATGAACGAATTGGCTGTGTGAACAACACTGATACTTGTGTTAAGATCATTCTTAGTTTAAATTATGAAGTATATTTCATTTACTGAAAATGTCATCCGAGAAATATTTGCTGTAACTTTATGCACTGAAATTTCAAACTGTATTCACGAATAGTTTATTGAAACAGTCTATCTTTTGATCTCTATAATATTTTAGTTTAAACAAACGAACAGAACATGGTATTTGACCTTATAAATCAATGCACAGCAAACAATCTCTGTCTAGGAACTGCCACGTATTTTCCTAGATCAAGACGACTAAAATACTTATCACTATGGAACTGTAAAGATTGGTCAGTGCTACTGAAATCTCAAGCAGATCTAAGCTAGATGAACAGTGTCAAGTGTGAGACAGTTCTTCATCAAAAGAAAATGTATGATAATTTAGAAATTTCATGAACTGATTTCACGTAGACTTGTATACCACTGGATCATGGTTCAATATTCTACAGGTTAATCATTCGTTGAGAAGATCAAAGGTTCTTGGTTCAATCCTGCATAGATATTGCTGACGGGTCGCATTCTAGAACAATGCAACCATCAAATGCATTCAAATTTTGATCGTCGTTTAACTTAGTTTAAGATAACGATACTTCCAATATAACTTCAAAATAACTTAAATATAATATTTCATGATGAAAAATCTTTTTCTGATCACAACCACTGAGCTGTACGAGTCACATTTTTATCACAAATAATAAACCATTCTCTTATAATATCGGATTCTTTTGAAAAGGCTAGATGGTTAAGAGATATGCAGTCTATTCACTTATACTGTAATTTTCAAATGAATCACTTGCAATAATTTACAAAATGGAAAAGAAAACTGTCAAACAATAGTAACTGAAATAAGTCTACACACATGGATAGCCCATCGTATTATAGTAAACACAAGTAGATAATTTTAGAACAGTGTAAACAGACTTGATTTATATTGTCGATTATACTGTGGCTTAGTTGTCTTTCTGTACTATAAACCAAATAGTGAGGCAATCAAGTAAATCAAACCATAATTGCAATTATTATTATTATTATCATTACTATTACTATGAATAAAGTAATACTGTATTAAATTTTCTTTTATCTTTTCACAGATTAAATCAGTGCATTTTGTTAGAAACACACTTTTTCTATTATCGAAATTTCAATTAATAAAAGAGATACATCGTGTAGATTATGCTGTCTGACCTTAATTTTTTGGTGTAAAAGTTTATAGATGTAAAGTATTTGTGTGTTTGTCTGTCTATCTGCCAGTCTATCCCTCTATCTCTACTGTACGTAAACACAAACACACCCAGACTTGATTCGAAGAGTTTCAGTAGATCTACTGAACATATATATATATATATATATATATATATATATATATATATATATATATATATATATATATATATATATTGTAAATTGATAGGTTGAATTGTTGCATGTATATGAAAAAAAACTAAGATTTCAGACTAATAGTACATAACACACAAGTTTATGATGACTATTTATTACTCCCATAAAATATATAATTTTGACTTATTTATGATTTTTATTAAAAATATGTGACATTCTGTTACCAACTTATAGAATTATATCAGATTAATTTATGCAAGTTTAACAATTCGAAAAAGAATAGATAAGTTTAATAATTCATTATGTAGATAATTACATATGAATACCGGCCCAGTTGTCCAGAGGTTAGGCGTTCGCGCACAACACCGAAGGTCCTGGGTTCGAATCCTGCAAGGTGCAGGAGTGGTGGATTAGCACTGCGGATGAGTCTCATATCAGGACGAAACGGTCGTACAATGCTTCCAGGTTTCTAATGGTGGTCCAATGATAATCGATTCATGATTTCAAAAAGCAACTCAACAATCTTCGCAACCCCATATTCTAATAAGTGTTTGATTGTTGCATCATATCGCGCACTGATAGAATGTGAATATATAGACTAATGTGAATTCAAACCAACTGACCTCAAAGAAAATTCATTGCCATGACACTGCTGAAGTGGTAGGTTCTGTTAATAGATAGTATATATATGAACACGATTACTAGATAGAAGCAACTATGTTCAACTGTTTTAGAGATGATATCAGACTGTATGGAAAACCAACCACAAATGCACCTAGTTCTTTTTTGCTGAAATATTCTATTAGTACAACTTTTACAGTCAGCAGTCGCATTTCACAGTTAATATCTAATTTAGCCATGAGATATTTCCTACAGATAATTCACTATTGAAGGAAAATATCTGTAACTGTTTATAGTAAACAGTTTGTGTTATTCCAACACATAAATCAGGACCTCCCTAGGAATGAATAGTTTAAATCCAAGTCATTTTACACTGCATTAATAAATTATTCCTTGTTGTGTTTTTCTGTTTCAAACGGTATATAACTAAAGTTATTTAATTCTAAAAACGCTTAAATTTAGCTCGATTGCTAAATATAACTTCTATTTGTATTCTACCACACTGAACTAGTTTGTGGAATCAGGTGTAGAATTTTGTCGCTGTAAAAAAAATCATCGTTTCTGTTTAACTTTGTGAAAGAAGAAAAGGTCTTAAAAAACATTAAAACAAATATAAATATAAGAAGCAATCATACCTTGATACACCATGTTGCTGAAAACTTTTCATTACACATCCAAATTTATCATTTTAATGCAGAATTTCTAATTTAGACAGATAACATACAGAAGGTTTGTGTTGAATTGAAGATGGATTTATTTAATGAGTTATATCTATGATACTTCTGGCTTAATGGTAATATTGTAGCAGTCGGTATAAGATGAACATATGTCAAAAGGGACTAATCAATTTTCAACCTAATACATTGAATCTAATATCCAGAAAATCAATGCAAATATAAAATAAACAACTTCCACTTGACTAAAAATTTTTCTAAAAACTCATCAATAAATTATTTATTTAAACAAGCGATTTGATGTAAGTGGAACTGTAACAATAGTTAAGATTATAATTTTAAGGGATTACTATCAAGCAATTGTAAAGTCCGAATATATAACAAGTTAATGTCAGATAACTAATGTTAATTACATTGAAAAATATAATAAATGGACTATAATTATTCAATATTTTAGTTCTTTTATTGAAATAAAATGCGTTGCAATTATTGAACTCTTCATTAAAATCCATCACTCGACAATTGGATGATTAATTTGAGAAAAAAAAAATAATCGTAATTCTTAATAAACTATAAATTATTTACAGTGATTTAAATGTATCAAGGCATAAATATCACTTGTTGTCAAGCTTTTCTATGGGTGACACCTTCAAAAACCTTGATAACTAAGTGTGAATTTATGAAGTTCTATTTCCTCATTGAAATTACTCAATAAAGTGTATTTTTCATTTTGATGATTAGTAGAAAAATTATATCAGCTCACTAATCCAAATTTTTCCTGAATCAATGTTGATAGGAAAACTTCAAAATATTCAGAAGTCCCTATAATGATTGGTCAAACTTCAACACAATAATATTTCTTTTACTTATAAATTAGATCTAAATGATCATCAGGGATACAGGATTAGAACTTCATATTACAGTAGAATATTTTCATGTAGGAAACTTATTGATTGGTAACCAAAAACAAAAATATTTTTACTTATCTTCATATACACCATTTTTGTACGTAACCTGCGATAGCTTAATTTTTTTACATTTTTTCACTTCAGTGATATTAAAATCTTGTTTTTAGCTAATAACCACTGAATCGTATCACAGCTAATTGAATCAATTCTTCCACTTTTCTACTACAACATCAGTCAGTTGGTTATACTAAATATGGAACCCGTAAATCAACCAAAATGAGCATATTTCACATCTGTGTTACAAAAGAAAATTGATGTGATAGTAATCAAAGGAGTTAAATATTTAATCGATGTAATCAAGAAGTAAATAATAACATCGAGGAGTAAAAAGAAAAATAAAAACTTTAAAGTTTAGTGTGAGATTCATCACATCTAATATTTCCAGCCATCCGACACAACAATGACAAGAGTCTCAGCTAAGAAATCTACACTTCCTAATACCGATTACAATCTCCTAGTCTACTAGCCCAGATTCTAACATACTTTTATTCTATGCATTGTTTTTAATTAAAGAAGAGTTTCTGGTGAAACCATATCAGGTTGTAGAGATACAACTCCTAAACTTATTATTACGCATTCAGTAATTCCATCATAAGACATGTACAAGATTTGTATGTTGAATGACTAATCATAATAAAAAACTGACTGCTTATCTGAAATGTTCTAATTATAACCTTAACTAATCAAAGACAAATTTCACACTTCTAGGTTAATCAGATACATATATAAATGTGACAATATTTAAATTAGTGCAGAGTTTTTCATAAGCTACATTTTATACTGTATAAAACCAAGTTTGATTTTAAACAAGATGCTTTGATTTATTCCACTTACACATTTTAAAATTGGTGAATATGAATAATACTATTCCATTTGGCATATAAAATACTCATGACTGAATAATAATTCATAAAAATACACCATTAAATTACAACGCAATAACCTCATTTTCTTTTTTCTGTTGATGCTATCCTAAACGTTTTTTTTTGTGTTTAAGTCAGTCATACATTGGATTTCAACGGTTGAACAAAATAACTCTGTAAGAAATTACTAATAATTCTATATACACATTTTAACTTCACCCTAATACTCGTAACATTAACATTTGGTGTATCAGTGCAATATCGATTGTAATGTCCAAGATTTGTAGTTAGTTCGTTTATATATATATATATATATATATATATATATATATATATATATATATATATATATATATATACTTTCTTTCTTTCTACAATCTATCAATGATGTTACAACAGGTTAAAAACAAAACGAAACCGATAGTACAAAGTGATACGGTGTTTTTCTATGTAATTTCACTTTTTCACATTCTACTACCACCGCGATCCGCCTTATTACTATTAATAATAATTAATGCACACAATTCAAAAGTAATACAAATCATTTATTTGTAGGCACACAAAAAGGAAAATACTATCAGAGTTAACCGTTCACAATAGTCTTTGATCTAGCATTTCATTTTCTATTTATTCATTCAGTAGGTAAACAGAAATGTGTTTATATATTTAAAAGTGTAAAAAAAAAACTGTAATCATACAAGGGGAAAATAAGAGAAAAAAACGATTTTTATCATGATTAATTCACTAAATGTCTTTTATTTGTTTGTTTATTTATTAATTAATTTATTTATTTATACTTTTTTTCACATTTTAATTTATTTCGATTTATTTGTTTGATGTTGTTGCTGCATGTAAAGAAAAAAAATAGTAATTCAACGTCCGTAGTACACATTATTTTCATTGTGCATATAATTCACATTGAACATTGAAATCACAGTGAAACCATGTAGTAACATTTAAAAAACTACCCATGTTGTATTACTTAATCAATTTCCAAAGAATGATAGAGATAATTTTCCTTTTTTTATATATATACCTATAAGTTAATTAATTCAATGAATCTGTTTTTATGTTTCTGGTTTATAAACAGAAATAAAATCATGCACTAAAATGAATCAAAGTAATCTAGTAGATTCATGTTCTACTTATTTACATACATGCAACAAATTTCCACCATGTGCCTGATCAACCGAATCGATACATTCATACATTGTCATTTACTGTTTTTATTGGCAAGTAGCATTATGCTAGTATATACTAAGAATTAATGATAACAATGAATGTATATCTTTTCATATATATATATATATATATATATATATATATATATATATATATATTTATCAAAGTGTTGTACACCTGAAGATAAAGTATGCAACTCACATTAACAGACACAGATTAAATCAAGGGAGATTTAGCATCCACAATCTCAATAAAGACAAATACAAAAAGTAACTCATAGAAAAGAAAACGATTTCGTCATCTTGGGTAATCAGTAATCGAATTTTTTTAAGTATTTCAAATAAATTTTCACAATATTTTTATCCCTATAAGAATATATATATATATATATATACGTAATTGTTAACTTATTTCGGTTCATAAATTAAAAATAAATTTACCTTTACATAGCGGTAAATCAAATTATCGATTTCAAGAGAATATAATACTGTTTAAACATTTTAGATGCTATCATTATGAACATAATGACGCTTTCTTTATACACAGGCTCATTCATTCACACAAACCTTCACATATAATATCTGTGCACAGTTATCCAAATACACCTGTTAGTCAAAATTGCGGCTGCTTTATTTTTCATATCGAAGGTAGCATGACAGTCATGTACATGTAAGCATTTATTTCTTTTTTCTTGTTCCAACATTTAACAAGCATAAATATGAAAGCGATTCTGTATAATCAGTGTCAAGATTACGTGATTAGTATAATTATCACTTAGACTACTATTACTGTTATATTGGTTTTACTAGTGATTTCATTATAATCATGTCTAAACTACTAAGTAATCAGTATTCAAATTTGTCCCAGTCCGAAGAGATAAGAGAACAGCTTTAAAGCAAAAAATATGTTTAGTTAATAAATACCTGTATTTTTATTCTTCATTTATAGTTCAAAAGATCCGCCTAATTATTGATCGGTATGCATTGACTAAAGAATAAATGTACCTCATAAAGTCATGTGAATCATACATTTTTTGCTGAAATCAGCTAGTTATTATTTATAATGTATAAACACACATAATTTCGCATTCAAGAATACATGTGAAATGAAAAAAGGCGAAAATTGAATGATTTTATATTAAATATAAAATGATTATTAAAAGTTAATCAAAGAGTTATTATTGATTGATAAACTGAACTGAAAAATTTAATTTTGAACCGTTTTATTCTCAATAAATATGCTAGTTTGTTTAAATAATTTAAAAATTATTATCCTTAACTGTATTAAGTTGTGGTGGTTTGTACATGTGTTGCGTATGTCTAACCAACGACTGCCTCGTCGAGCTATGTTTTGCGAAGTAGGAATAGGTTGGAAGAAAGCTAGGGGCGGCCAGACCAAAACATGGCATGAAGTCACAGACAAGTGGACTGAGTCATGTTGGTAGATGTATGCTACCTGGTTGGGGTCTGCGAGACGATAGTCACCAATGGTTAGAGACCTTGAACGACATGGCTCAAAATCGTTTGCAGTGGTGCAAGTGTATTCACTCTTTGTATTCCCCCAAATCCTAACCTTCTGAATTCCTCATCATTTTATCTTTATCTTTTTAAGTCTATTTCACTAGAATCTACTTCTTGAGTAATATCTTCGAACACTAATCTCTCCGATCACTGATAATACTTCTACTTCATCTACTACAATGTGATTTGAACTGACAATTGTGTCTTTGTTCTAATGTGGTATGACAATTTGAACTAACGTACGTACGTACGAAGTGATATTGATTGATTGATATTATAAGGAATAAAGTTTTCGAAGTATAGTTAAACAATAAATGGATACTAGTGTGTGTGTTCTTATGACATAATGTAATTCTGAAAACATATATAAATTAAAATTACCGTTCTAGTTAAATACTATCATCTTATGTGTTTTATGTATTGAGAAAAAGTGAACATTGAAATAAACCAAACTTGTTTGTAAACTAAACAATATATTCAGAAACAAAATCTAGGTGTGTGAATTCGCGAAACTTTTATTGAGAGAAAATCTTTAGTTGTACCCTTTTTGAACGATTTTAGAGTAACTATATATATATATATATATATATGGTTTTAAGTATCAAAACTTAAATTCTAGACCAGTGGACTGGCATCCAACAGTGTCACTGTCTGAGTGTGATTAATCCACGGTCTTTTGCAACCTTATCAACTGTCTTTGGCGAGCACTGATTCACATCCAGGCAGGGTTGAACTCGATCGGTCACGACTTCTCACTAGAACTTGGAGAAACTTCCTCACACAGGTAGTCACTAGTGAGAGCATGATAGGGTCTTGTGGGATCGATCTTGGATTAATCGAAGTTACACTTTAACAGCATTGAGCGTTGACTCAGTAGTTTGTAGGTTAAGCGTTCTCGCACAAGACCGAAGATCCTGGGTTCGATTTTGGTGAATGAGAGTCGTGGGTGCTTACTGCTGATTAGTACCAAACCAGGAAGAAATGGCTCTCCAGGGCTTTCAGGTTTCTAGTGGTGGTTTAACATTGATCTATTTATAATTTCAAAGCAGCTCAACAATCTTTACAAACCTATAATAAAAATTAATGCATATCTCATTAAATTCCATTTTGTTTATATTTTTAAAAAATGATTTAACTGTTAATTTCATTTATCATTCATAGCTTTGTTTAACTGCATTATGATTAAAGATGATTCAACCAATAGATTTCTATGTCAAAAATATGAATGAAACTGAATCATCCATAAAATTCGACTATCATAATACTCACGATGAATTCTCATGTTGAAAAACATAACTAAGGAAGCAGTTACGTATGCTTGAAAACTTCGTAATTTCACTTTACCTCTAACTCTACATAGACAATCAATATGAATCATCCAATAGTTCCATGACTTACCGAATGAAATGGTTTTCGAACACTGATTATCAAATAGAGAAAAATTACACAGTTAAAACATTAACATTGACATTGGTATGCCTTTGACCCTACCAGCGCTCAACAAGTACTTTACCGACAACCATAAAGATATCTTTTCAACTATTTGAATATTAGGTGTTCAATAAACACTAATTTGTACCCACTTGATAATGATTTTTGGAAGATATATGAAATAAATATGTTGGAAAGAATTATATCAGTAAAACAAATCACAACAAATGTCAACCTAATCTACTTTGTCGACTGAATATGTCCAACTAAGTTACATAACGCTTAAATTTTATTTTCACGCGATGTATATATATATATATATATATATATATATATATATTTGTTGAGGTAACTGATGAATAAAAAATTCAGAATCAATGCAAAACTAGATGTCATCTTCTACTTTGCTGAATTTATTTTAAAATGTCAGTCTTCATTTTAGTGTGTTTTTTTTCAAACATTTCTAACTTCTTACGGTCAATTTATTATTGTATGAGTCACTTTTCAATACCAAATATTTTTTTAACCGGAATCCTTAAATTTCGATTTTAATGTTTTTTATTTTGATAATTAAATATATTCTAAAATAAATTAATTGATTATTGATATTATAAGCATTTATTGTTTTCCAATTCTTCTTGTTCATCATACAATCATAGTTTGCAGTATTCATTAAACTCCGGCATAAATCAACAACAAAACTCTAACCACAATATCAACAGTAATGTTTACAATAGTCAGGCGCGAAATGAAATCAAACTCGAAAATCAATAACAGTCCAATAAAATTCATCAGCTGACCAAGAAGACCATATATTTTTTATATTTTATGGTTAATAGTGAATTCATTCATATACATATCCATGCTTGCATATGTTTGTGTATGTCCCGGCCTGTATGACTGATTGTGTTTGTGAATTTGTGAATATATTCGGACTTACTTATAAAACTGAATGAATTGATTTCCTTCGGCTTATTATTATTATTATTATTACAAACTCCCTAATGGGTTTTTTACCCAACGTTAAAATAATGAAAAAGAAAGTAAACCTAGAATTCGATATTATTTATGACTAACGATAGACGTCACAGAAGAAGGTGAAAAATAAATAACAATCAGTTCAATAATCAGAGAAAAAGCAATAAATTTTGCTTACCTCAAAAAAAATATAGGGGAAAAAATTAGATTCTTCAAATAGAAGTTGTATTCTATTTATCTTGATGGTTATATTTTATTTGTGTTTACTGAATACAACTATACTAAGTGATAATATCATTGATGATCAAAGTTGTTGTATCAGCTGATTATATCAAATATACATCGAATTAGTACACTTCATAAATTTTCTTGTGTATCTAGTTTTTTAACAATAAAATATCATTACGTGTTTGTCCTTTTGTTGAAAAAATCGATCACTTTAAACTGATCACATTCAATATCATCCATAATTTTAAAAAAATGAAAATGTTCCAATCACCAGTAGATTTTCTCGCTTACCTCAGCATGTAAGAAAGAACTAAAAAGCTAATTGCACTTTAATTTATATGAATAAAAATGTCTTTTAAAGAAATACGAATGGAAATCATGGTTTGTTTTTTCAAGGTATTACTAATATTATGGAATAGAATTTCAATATGTGACATATTTGATTTTTTTCGTGTTATGACGAAATCGTTTTATAACAATATATAGACTAATTAACGCATTTTAGTTATATGTTTAAAATGTCTGCTATTTTAATCTAATATTATAACGTATTATTTTACAATAGAGCTCGATGTATTCAATAATCAATCAATATATAATTTTGATTACCTTGTAAAACAAAATCGGTTTTTTTTAAATTTACTAACTGTTCAGTCGTTCAATACGTATGGGACAATATATATATATCATGAAAAGAAAAATTGACATGATTAGTGATGATTTGTAAAAACGCGGTACGACCAACTAGTACAAATAAACAAAGTAGACATTTAAATTCAAACTCATTAAATTGTAAATTATTTATAATAAAATCAATCTCCACTAATATGCTGGGCAAATGATAATTGTTAATTAATTAACTTGTAATTTATAATTAAGTTAGCATACTCCATTTGATAAAATGTATACCTTAGTTGAAATAGTGCCTTAGTTAGTAGTCTATATTTAAAAGAAAGCATTTTTCAATTTCAAACTTATTTTGATAGTTGTAACAAAGACTAGGATCTTATTAATTAATATTATTATTATTATTATCAGTATGATAAGTGGATAAGTAGTAGATTGTGTAAAACTGGTTTTCAACTAATTGCACACATATGTAATATCTACCTACCAACATATTTTTGCAGGTATACACACATTTATGAAGAAAAAAATTCAATGTGCCAATGTGTTTAAGTTTGTTTCTATGTATCAAAGTGTTTATTTTTGTGTGTATGTGTCTGTGTGTAGAATACAATCAATTGTTAAATTACTTTGATGCTGTATCCGCAAGAATAAAAAAATAACATGTTTTTTTTGTTGAATATTTTTATTTTCTTATAAAAGCTACACCATTTTCTGACCGGCGCCGTCCGAACGCGGTAGGATCAAAGTGGCAGCTGTATAATCATAATGGTTATGTACATTTATTTATTATGTACTTGTTTGATTACGCATAGTGAACATGCATTTTTTTCATATTACCTATAAGCATTTACTTATACGTATGTAGATAAATTGAGCTCCCTTTTAGGTTTTATGATTTTGATGCCACGTGATCATTCAAAGCTGATGCTTTTTTTCTATGTAGAAAAGGCTTTAAAAAAAACCTTGTTTAACTGTAAATTAATAACTTTTTTTTCAAATACTTTATCAAATATTATTATTTATATTTATTGTTTGTGTATGAGCTAACATTTATCAAAAATCGAAATAACTAACCGAGATTCATTACGTGACATTCATCTTTTTAGCTGATGCAAACTTGAGAATCATCAGACATTTGGTGTAATGATCTTAGTAACTGATGAAATGACACTACGTTTTTTCATTAATTATACAATTGTATTTTTAAAATGGTTCCTTTGTCATTCTTTTGAGTACAGTTTAATGGAAAAATAACTTTAAGAAATACGAAGTTATTACTTTTTGTGTTGCTTCGTGATATAAAATTAAACCCTTCATGTGAAATTTTTCTTAAACAGTAATAATTAATACGCAGGTGTATGATCAATAAAGTTAGATCAATTACTCGGTTCAAAAATATATGATCACAACAAATAATTGGATCTTAAAATATATTAAATGAAACTAGACTAACTTTTTGTAAATAAAGATTACAAAATTATTAAGAATACTACCAATTTATAAGGCATTTTCGATGTTCAAAATGATCATTTTTAAAAACGGAGAACATCTGATTCAACAGCTGTCACATTTAAGAGGGGAACGGACAATACATGTTGATAAAATGTTATCTTAATCCATCTGAATACTTATTCAGAGATAGGATCTTTGCAAGTTCTTAGAACTCGATTCTCTGTATGTTGACCGTGTACAATGATCATACAAGAGTGGGTTATGACAGAACTCAAATTCCCTCCATTTTTTTAAATGACATTTCTAAAAAAAATTCAATTTTGTGTTTTTACGAAATTTCAGTTTCAATTTATCAATGTTAATTGTGTTATTGAATATTGCATAATCTGACAACCGTTGAATTACATATTTTCAGTTCATAAATATCCATTACTTAGTTAAATATTAGACATTATGCTCGTGATTTCTTGTGGAATCTTACGAATTGTGAATAACTACTGAACTTATGGCCAAAATTACTTTGTTTTAATGTGTAATTGTGTTGCATTATCAAAATTCTAGCATTTCTAGCTTATGTATTTATTAAATGTAGGTCAAATATTTTTTGTTTCGAAATAAAACAAGTGTATTTATCAATGTCATTGTGTTATTTCACTATATTCTTCTCTTTTGAGATATAAAACATACAAGCAGTCTATATTGATAATTGGTTGACTTGCGAATCGGTTTTAAGAACTATTCATGATTGTTTAAACTCTCTTTCTACTGGACAGCAATATCAGTTGAATCATATGAAAAACTAATGCACGGTTTAATTTCCATAGTTATCTTTTTTCCTTAAAACTCTATCTAGAAGGCGTAATAGAAGAAAATAAAATTTCCTCAAGAAGTTATTTGTTCATAGAGTACTATTACATAAATTAGAATTTTAAACATCAGTGAAACATACTGATTTTCTGGAAAGCTACCTTACTGACAACTGTAAACTTGTAATACTACAAAATTACCATGAATTTATAAGCTTAATTACATTGCTGGGCAGTCATAAAGATATATAAAATACATTCTTTCTATCAGTAAATTTAAACCACATTTTTATTAACCAATAATCCTGCAAATCGCATTATATAGATTATGAATGGTATAAAGTACTGTTATATATTATACTTACTGTAGCCTAGTATTCCAATAGCACTTTTGCTCAAACAATCGTAAAGTAGAATAAATTTGCTTGTGGCAAGTCTTGGAATCTTGGAATCGGTATTTAAAGAAACTAAAGAAACTAAAAAAAATTCCAAAACAGACTATGGTTCAGTTTTAAAAGTCCCGACATTAGTGAGTAGAGAAAATATCGGAATGGAACAAGTTATATACATATATATACACACCTTATTTCTGGCAGTATTAATGTACTGTATTTATATTACATTTGTAAATATTAAACTAAATAAGCCTGCTGGACCAAAAGCCTTTAGTATATACACTTCTCATTCCATGTGGAATGAGAAGAAATTTAGTTTCTTTCTCAGACTATTCTGTTCATACTGAATTTCGGTAGATTTTATCGAACGAGCAGAATCAACCAGAGATTGATATTGTGTTTATTTTATTTAACTGTTTTTACTATCACTCAAAATTAAGGTTTTATGAAGTACTTTTCTTTAAACAGAAAATATACAATAAGATTTTTGAATATTTATCCATGAGCTAAACTCTTACTTAGATCAGTAAAATACGTTGAAACAACTTGACGCATTGTCAGAATTATTGTTATCCATTTTACTCTATACAACTTGTAAATGAATATTTTGCTTGATCCACCTTGTTTTGTTTTTTTAACTTCCCTCCATATTATTTTGTTAGTTTTTTAATTAATACTGTGATTTGCTTCTCCCATTAGTTTTTTTTCTTTTCTCCAAACTAACAACTTATTCGTAAATAAAATAAAAATTATGCCCTACACTTTTATCTTACCGCTTTGAACAAAAAAAAGATTTTAGAATTATACTAAGTACACATAATAATAATGACAACCAAAATAGTAATAATCGTAATAATAATAATGACAATGATAGTAATAATAACAATAATGGTAATAGTAATCATAAAACTACATTTCCCATTCTGATAGTCTTGTTTTCACATTTGCTAAAATTTATTTAAGCCAACAACAACAACAACTACAGCAACAGCAAAAAAGGGAATACCAAGAATTACTGAAAAATTCAGTTGTCCAATAAAATGTGTGCAATAAAAATTGTCTAGGTGTAAAAGAACAAAAAAACAGCCTCAGACACATTCAGAGTCTGTATGGAAAGGTGCATTGGAGTATGTATGATCTTGCACAATTGTCGGTCTCTGATTTTTTTGTTAATAATATTTAGTCCACTATGCAATATGGCCTTTTGGAAATCATTCATTTAACCTACACGCTAGTGAATGAATACACTATCACACCAACAAGTATTTTCACAATTCAACATAAACTGAACAAAACTTTTTTTCCTTTAAGTTGAATACACCATAATAATGATTGTAGACTTTTATGTGTATAAAACTTGTTTGGAGACTAGGATGGTGTTAGTTTAGTTTGAATAAGTAATGAAAACAAATTATTATTGAAAACGGCATAGATAAAAAGACGATATACATATATATAGAGAGACACACATTAGGTTTATAGTTATGCCAACTTTATCATGCCTAAAAAGAAAAAAGTTCACCTTCATTAATTGTATCATAGATATTGTGCCACTTTTGTTTAAATTTTTTCTTACTTCAATCGTCTTTGATTAGTATTATTATTACTATTATTATTATTATGTACTTGAATATTTCACAGGAAAATAAAAGATCAAAGCGCAAGTAGGCATAGATACCGCATAATTACTTTACATGTACAAAACTTAAAGTTTATTGATTTCATGCATATACTAGCGAGTGCACGCATATTCACACACACACAAATAAACTGTATTTTTCCTATTCTAACCTTATAACTAATCTGACTGTATCTATCCGTGTCTATCTGTGCAGTTATAATACTACACCATTAGTAGTGGTATTTATCAAGAGACAATTTTCACTTTGTTAAAAAAAAATTAAATGAAATAGTAATATTCATTTAAATAAATATTTTCACTAATTACAACTTTATATATCATGAAAAGATTTGTACAATGATAGCTTCATTGTTTAAGCTAAATTAAATACACTTGATGTTATGGTACAAGTAGAACTGTTTGTCTAAATGTGAGCTAATTTGTAATTATCGTATCATTATCAACAAACAAAACTGTCCGATGATCAAGTTTATTTCGTTTCAAATTTTACAGCAGAAAACTTTCAATAATAAATGTGAAATCATAAAATCAACCCACTGGTTTACATTTATAACAATTTATTGATAAGAGTAACATTTCCAAAACTAATACAACAACCAGACTCGTTGCAGGTGACTGTTTTGAAAATAATCTTGAATAAACTCAGTATGCTTAAATCAACAAAAAGCAACAATTGAAGAATTCAGATTCACTTTTGCTCCATAATTATTCACATTTCACTATGCATTTTTGTATGACTAAACAGTTAATATTGCGTGAATTTTGTAAACTTTATCCAATCTGATTTCTTTTGCATTTAAACTTAAGATAATTTAACTGGTGAAACTCGTATCAGAAGAAAACGTGTAACATTTGATAAATCTGTCAACAAAATGCAAGATCTGAATACTTGTTCGTTTCTAATAACCCCAGACTAAGTCTACACTGCGACTTGAATATAATAGAAAAGGCGTGAAGTGAGAGATTAACGTTTCATTCCAAGGTTAGTTTATATAGAGAAGATGAGGGTATTTATAGAGTTACTGATGGCTTCGAGCTTCTTGAAAGCTCGGGAACTATTCTGAATATGGTAACAATATGGCCAAATATCCAGTCGGAACCGTGGCGTGAGACTCTACATTTTCAAAATGTTTCTGCGAATGCTCTGTTTAGGATTGACTGGATGGAATACTTCCTGGCATTTCTGGGCCTCTATAAACTTTATGATTGCCAAACAGTATACATTATACTTTAGTACTTAAGTTCTATAATAAGTGAATAATCATCTGTTTTAGTCTTCAGTTATTAGCATAACTTGAAAACGTTCCATAGATAAACCAACTTCTTTTTAATGAACAAATCCTTCATACATTATAAGAGTTATTCCATGTCATCATATTGATGTCTCATGATTTTGTTGGAAGTTATATACTAACACGTTATCAATACATATATACCATTGTTAAGCAAAAGTTACACAAACTCAACAAACATCTATGCATTGTAAACATTAATAATTAAAATATATGATTTATGTATAGCTACTTATCTTCGATTGATTAAGAATAATATAAATCGGTCAATAGATAATTACTCTTCTATTCCTCTTAATTAAGATTTAATCATATATATTTTCTAATCGATACATCACTTTATTGAGAAAGGTATACTAATGTTCATATGTGAAAATAATCTATTTAAACATTTCAAAGTAAATGTTTCACTTAATATCCTTATATGATTTTAAATCAGGTACATTTGGTATAACTTTCATTACTTAATTATTGTTTGAATGTAATGTGAACACTTATGTGTGATCATATTCGTTTGTGATTTTCCAAGGATTATAAATAACTTAATAATCGTTAGAATACATTGTAATGATTTATTTTTACTTTAGAACATTTACTGTATGAATGAAGTGTTCATTGATTTGTTTATATATTTCATTTATTTGCATTATGGGGCTTTGGAGATTGTTGAGTTACTTTTTGAAATCATGAATCGATCAATGTTGAAAAACCAATAAAAACCTGAGAGGTGAACGGCGGTTTCGTCCTGGCATGGGACTCATCAACAGTGCGCCTCCACTACTGCGCAGGGTTTGAACCCGGCACCTTCTGTCTTGCGTTCGAATGCCTAACCTCTGGACAACTGAGCCCGTATCTAACGGTGTAAATATCTAACTTTGATCCATTCACGTACTCATGTAGCCTCATACACTGTCTTCGGTGAGCACTGCTTCACACCCGGATAGGGTTGAACTCCACTGGTCACAACTTCTCACTAGAACTAGTGAGCCAGGTAATTTGCAATATGGGGTTGTGGAGATTGCTGAGTCACTTTTTTAAATTCTGGTAACTCAAACTGATGAATGGTACTGTACGCTTGTAAGCAGCACAAAATCATACATTGAATTCCTATTTATATTCATACATTTGATTTATGAATAAGCAGACACTTAAACAATGTTACTTTTCCCATATTATAGTCTATTATGCTATTTTCACATTTTCTCTCAAGTTATTCTCCACATTTTTGAAATAAAGTATATATATTTGTGGAGTGCGGAGAATGTACAAAATGAATGAATTCATGTTATTCTTCTCCGCTATTCGATCTTACTTTAATTAAGTTTATACATTTTTTTTTCTCATTGCATTATGCAATATTTGCAAATTTGCTTTGTCATCCGACTTCATTTAGTCATCATTTCGTTAGTAGTTGAATGTTTTTCAATGTGATATTACATTTTGAATTCTACTTTGATTTTCTGACCAAAATTATTTGCAAAAAATATTTTGTGATTATTTTAACGTCAAGAGCAATGTTATATTGGTTTTTTCAGGAAAACCAAGGAGACTGCTTACGTGTTAGTATTTCTTCATGAACAGTTCAGCTCAATCCCATGAAGCGATCACACAGGTACCTGATACCCTGATGAACCATTATTTGTCCTATGGAACATATGAAATGAGACTGTAATATGGAATAATGTTAAAATGGACTGAATTCAAAAATACTGAAAGAAGGCGCACAAACTATATCACTGTCTCATCTTTTACAATACTATATATATATATATATATATATATATATATATATATAATACTGGAGTTTTACAATATTCAGTATGCAGAAAAACAATATCTCATAAATCACACAGTGTACCAAGGTATTCTCCTTTTTAGTAAAATTAAAATACGAAAATGATCCAATTCATTGATGAGGGTAATCCATTAAAACTTGTGTTCAACTTTTTATACACATTTATTTGTTTATCCATTTTACTTACATTTCAATATACATTGAACATACAGAGTAAAGCACATATTTGCATTTAAATCTATTTCATAAAATTAATTCCTTATGTTATATGACACTATTTTTAGCAATGTGACAGGAAAAAATTTATCACTTTACTTTTAACAAAATACTCTACTTCTCCATTTTTAGTTATCGACCCACATCGTTTCAAACGATTATAATAATACAGGAAAAAAACATCATTGATTTGGTCAATCTCATACATTTAATATTTCTTTGAATAAAACAAAAAATGAAAAATTGATCGTATTTTAAAATAATGAACTTTAATAATAAGAGATCTACATGAAATTCAAAACAATTTATTTTTTCTTGTCGATTTTGTGAATGATTATAATTTATACACTGCTTTTTTATTACTTCAAATCTGACCAAATCTGATTTGTATGGAAAAGTTGATCAATTGATTAATTAATTAATTAATTAAGTAATTAATTGGTTTTTTTGTATGAAATGTCTACAGTATCAGACTATTTATTGTATTGGCGAGTGAAATGTATTTTTCTCATTATGGCGCCTTCGTAAATGTACTTGTACATCGAGTGTTTTGTTTTGTCTTTCAACTGAAATGTAGACATAATTTTCAAAAAGTTGAATTAATATTCTCTACCGACTATTGAATATTATCAGTTTTGGTAATAACAAGTCTTACTTAAGGCCTAAATCAAGGAAAGTTTTTAAAAAATATTGAAATAGGTAATGCTAATAACTTCAAAGAAGCTCATATTACGTTCAACGTTCTAACAATTATCTTAGTCTCTCAACAAACTAAGTAATATTTTTTATCTGTTAATATTGTGTAGTGTTGATTAAGGACATTTGAAATAAGTCAGATATCGTTTATAAAATCCGTATTTAAGTAGCTTGATAAAAGTTTTCTGGAATTCTACATTATTACAAAAATTTCATGTAAACTTGAAAAGTCATCGGAAATAATGTTATATTTATTTTTAAAAAGTAATGGCTAACTTTTCTTGTATGCCTAATGAAGTACAAGGCATTAAAAATAATTAGATCAGGATTGTCTGAGAATTGAGGATGGGTATTTCATCCTTACTGGGACTTGTCAACTGGCTATACCTGGTTCACAGAGTTAAAATTTACACTGTGACACAAATCCAGTACTCTTGATTTCAAATACATCAACAAAACTATTTACCTCGTATGGGAACATCTTCTAACAAAACTTAAGAAAATTCAGCGCTAATTCGAAACTTTTTAATAATACCATAAGGTAATGTGAAAATTTCAACAAGCCATATCATTCGAATGGTAAGTATCTTTTACTTGATAAAACAGCATTGTTCGAGTCATCGATGGAGTGATGTTTTGACATTTCATAAGAATTTTACACTATTTAATGATATATGATGCATGAATCATCAGAATAATACATCTCATTATACTTCGATATTGAATATGCTCTTATATCTTTTATGTAAATCTAGGTTTCCTATCTCACTGAAATGAACAACGGCTGGTTCTTACAAAGAATTTAAATTCTACCTAATATATGTGGTTTCTTAGTAATATATTGTGTTTCTTATAATGTTCAACTTCCAAAGATTTGTTTGATTAAAGATAATTTTTTTACAAACCTGGTAAAAAATTCCCAGTGCACTGACTGAAAATGCAAAGAACCACAAACAATACCGTTACAGAGATTTTAAAAAAAGTTAGATGAGTTTACTTACATCTTCGAGAATACATAATTTCTTTGGAACGAAACTCAAATAGCGATTTCGATTGTCACTAACTCTGAAAAACTGATACCACTGAATCCGGTTTTTCTAGCAAAACAGATGAACTATGGGATGAATTCCCATATCATCTTTAAGATGCTAGCAAATCTGTATTTTTCTAAATTTACCAACAGTTTTATTGTCAATAAATTCATAGCTTAGAGTAATTTCAAATGACAATGTATTTTTTATGCAATTTATGTCTTCGCCTGGTATTGAAAATTCATGAGAATGTTGTAAAACCAAATGAGAGGTTCAATAAACGCTCAACCTTGAGATTAGCAGGCTGCATTCCGTAAAAATCGATCGTGTATTGACTGACTCGCAATACTACAGATCGTTATTGAACCAACAGCTGAATGAATATTATCAGTATACATCAACTTCCTTGACTACGATGAAACATTTGACAGTATGGATGGGATAACACTACGGAAACCTCTTCGACACTACCTTGTATCTGAGAAGATAATCAACATCATTTGGAATTATTGCAGTGAATTGAAGTGCAAACTCGTACATCGAGGACAGATCATAGACTCATTCCAAAAAAAGAACGGTGTAAAGCCAGACCGCTTACTCTTATGCTTTCTTCTTCTTCGAGTGATTTACATGGTTTTAAAGACGTCAATATCTGAGGGGAAGGGTGGGATACACTGGACAGCTCTAATGCGGAGAGACGATTTGAAGCTCTCAGATGATCTGGCGCCTCTATCTCACACATACTAACAAGAGCTGGTGAAGATAACGTGTTGCAGCAGGCTGTGAAACAGTAGGTTTCAACATACAGAACCGAAAAATAACTTTGTCCGACAAATCACATTCGCCAACCAAATCATAATCGATGGAGAAACTTTGGAACATATGGAAACGTTTATATATCTGTGCAGCATCATTGATAAACAAGGTTGGAGTAGAAGCTTGGAGAATTATGGAAGCCATCACCTACAAGATAGATGTGTTTAAAAACATTAGGCTACTCAAGGTACTCCGGGTCTGTTGACCAGATATCATCAGCAACAACCTAAAGCCAGATTCCAACTGAGGATGAAATGAGGAGAAGGCCCTGGAGGTGAATAGGATACACAATGTGAAAATCTCCCAACTGCATCATGAGATAAACCCTAACTTGAAATCATGTAGATCAAAGAAGAAGAGGTAGACCAAGGAACACACTGAGCCGAGAATCTCAGACAGACATGAAAATAATGAACAGCAATTGGTTAGAACTGGAAAAGAAGGCCCAGGACAGAGTTAGTTAGCGAATGTTGGTCGGCGGCCTATGCCTTATTAGTGGTAAAAGGCATAGGTACGCAACCGAGGTTCTAATCAATCAGACTTTAAATTGTAAAAGACATTACTACGGGACAAGAAGTACTATAGGTAAAGCAAAGTGGTATAGTTTAAAGCTAGACAACTATATTCACACAAAAATACAAATTAAAACTACTTTTAAACAATTCCAGTAGCATAAAAATGTTTTTCTCAGTTCTCAATACAAAGCTGAATCATCACCCTGTTTCTGTGTTCAGATGGTTAGATAAGATCGACTTTCTCAGAACAGGTGTCTAAAAAGTTTACATAAATGATTTTTGCAACTGCTTCTATATAGGTCAGCTTCTTCTACATGCAGATGATCTTAAACTAGTGTATTCGTTCTCCTCTCATGAGCTGAGCAATATACAAAACTTCATCAGTATGGAGCTCATTCAAGTGATCCAGTGGTGTCCAAAATGGAAGTTAAAACTTAACATTGCCCAATTTGGATGGATCTTCTCTGGCAATCATTTACTCAACCTAGACTTTACCATAAATGGTTAGGTGTTATCGAAATTTCATACTATAGTGTAGTCAAGTATTTCTATAATTTGTCCCTCTCAGAAATGTCTCGAAACAGACCTCCAAGTCTCAAAGTCTTCTGGTTGCATAATTTTTACTTTCAATAATAATCAATCACTTATTTTAATGTACAAATAATGGGTTTGATCACTTCTAGAATACTGCACGTTTATTCTCAGTAGTGTTAACAAGAGGATGAATTAATCCTGGAATCCATTCAAAGACGATTTACACTGTGCTTTCTCGGAACCGATTGTACCTTAGATTATAAATCGATGTAATGAATTTGGACTGGACCGTTTATAGAAGGAGAAACTTAAACTCAATCTTATATTTCTCTTCAAAATACTTAATGAGAAATGTTTTACTTCCAATAAAGCTTTTCAACATTCAGAAACTCTTGGCTATAGTTTGCATAACTCTTCGTCATTAGTGATACAATCTCATTCTAAATCTTTCTATTATCTGGATTACTTTATCAACAAATTTTCAAGATTCTGGAATAATTAACTACTACTATCTATGAAATAAAATCACTCTTATCCTGTGTTCACTGTATCAATACCTACTACTCCTCTGAAAATGCATTAAATATGCTTACACTTGTATGTATATTCGATTCCATAAATGAGATTTCGCAAACCCCAAATGTTTTATCGTTTTATCACTAAGTCTACTAATTAAAGCTCCTTAGTTGACGACACTTCACACTGACACCGTCTCCTGAACATTTAACTAATTTGAATAGTATCTAAGTCGGACAGTAAAACATTATATAACATTGCACTTGAATCGTGGTAGACCTGACTGATATATTGCCATGATTATTACTCTGATTGTTCTGTGCTCTTTCTTTCCGTTTTATTTTCTCTATCAATTCCTAAATTACTGTTTTCAGAAATTATTATTAATATTGAGTACAAAAGCAAAAAACATACCACCTTATTTATTGATTCATATTCTCCAAAATCAAAGAGATTCTTTCGGATAACGGAATAATGTGTATTTCATTTTAAGGTAGAATTACAGTAATGAGAGCAGTTAGAAGTATAAGTGTTTATGATACTAATATTGTACCATTATCTAAGATATACTTATTTTCCGTGATGGTAACACAGTAATGAACATCACTTAAGGTTCTTATAAACAGTATATTTTAAACAATCCAGAGAAAACGAATGGTATATATTAGTGAATATACATCCATTCAAGTTTAAGAACATTAATTTTATTACAGTGCATAATTTTATGTTCGTAAAATACTGGTTATGTGGGCCAAAACATATTTCCTTACATTGAATAAATTCGGAAATTAAATTTACTGTACAAAACCCGTTTTTTTCTGATTTCCCCGTGTCAGTTTCTACAATTTAATAGCTGATGTTGAACCTGTAAAACATTTACCACTTTATGGCAGGTACGGTACTTGGAAGAAATTTTTTAAAAATTACACCATCACTTCATCGTCGAGTTATTTGGAAGTGACAAATAAGAAATGAAATCTTTATTTACATAAATTCTACTGGCTATATCAACATTTTGTTTAAATTTTTATATAACAGAAATTTCAATACCGTGTCCAAAATTTTAAGAATCTATCAGAAGTTAATTTCTAGTGTGTTTAAGTTGAGTTGTGATTCATAGATTTACATCAATTTCTCATCGAAGATCTAGTGTTTGAAATCAATGTGTTGTTATTCATGCTGATTTACTCAAGTAAACGAGTATCAATCTGTATTTTCAATTGTTAATTAAATTATTAGAATTTATTTATTTTATTTGTAGTGTAATGAAACTCCACTTGGAGTCCTTCTAACGTTACTGCCGGTCCCAATCTCGGATAAAAGAGGAGGGTTATTCATGGAGTTAGTAAGCCCACCCCTTAGAAATCCAACTCGCTAAAAAGAAGCGCTAACCAGAAAAATAATTTTCCCGTCGGTGGCCCATGCTCCACTAGGGGTAACAGACGTAAGTAAGTAAGTAGGGTAGTCAATCGGATTAGTCCATCTGTTAAAAATTATTCTATCAATGAAATTTATAAATTATTTTAATATAGCATCTAAAACATGTTTGATGACAGAATATTTTCAAGAAATAAAACATGAATTAATAGGAACACCATAGTTTAGGAGAAAAATTTAAAAGAAACTATGAAAATTAAACTAATGGACAAATAGTTTGCCAAGCATGACAAAAGCAACAACAGGAACAAATATATATGATTTATAACTCTAATAAATCACTGAAATTTTCTTCATATATCTATGTATAAAATAATATTATCTTTTCTTAGAAGGGACATTTAAATAAATTCACATGTATACGTTAGTCAGATTTTTAAAAAAAAATTCAAACAAACAGACAGCACATTGAAAAGTTTTCACCTGACAAATGACAGATTTTTTACTTTGCTTTTTTTCACTTAATCTGTTACTTTTTTTATTGATCATAATTATTTTAAAATAAACTTTTCAATGATAAGACTCATTAAGAAATTATATTTTTAAAATGAAATATATTTACTTGTAAAATATTTTTTTAAGCAATTAATATAATTATGATATAGTTAAATGACAAACTTGAACTCAGAGATTGGTGAGATTTGAAACTGAACACTGAATAAGTTAGGTTATCATGAGGCAAGCCCTAACTTGAAACCCTAAAGGCCGAAGGAAGAGAGGCACACCAGGGAATACACTGAGCTGGGAATCTGAGACAGACATGAAAAGAATAAACAGCTATTAGTTAGAACTGGCAAAGGAGGCTCAGGACAGAGTTGGTTGGAGAATGTCGGTCGGCGGCCTATGTTTCATAAGGGTTAAAAGAGGTAAGTAAATAAGTAACGGAAAAAGAAGTAATTTTAGATATACAACTAGTAGGAATAAACATAATGGCAAAACATTTATCTTTTTCGTCCAATTATCTTTAAATTATTTAGCGGATGGAAATTATTATAACAATTTAATTGTGTTTTTTTATTTTTATAAACTTAAACTTTTACGGGGTTGTGAAGATTATTGAGTTAGACATTTTAAAACCATGAATCGATCAATGTTAGACCGCTATTAGAAACCTGGAAGCACTGGACGGGTTAGGCATTCGCTCACAAGACCGAATGTTCTGGGTTCAAATCTGCGAGATGCAGGAGTGCACTGTTGATGAGTCCCATACCAGGATGAAACGGCCATCCAGTACTTCCAGGTTTCTAATAGTGATCTAACATTGATCGATTCATGGTTTCAAAATGTTAAACTTATTAATCAATTCGACTATATATCTAACAATTATTGTCATTGTTACCTCAAAAGTTGAATTTCCTACTGACAAATGAAGAAATTCAAATCAAGCTAATATGTTTGTAAAATGACATGATTATTGTCGAAAATTTGTAGGGTTTCTTCTTTAGCTTCATGTCATAGTTTTGAAGATCATCATATCATTTTAGATAGTGAATGGATAAAAGTTTCGAGGTTTGTGAAAATGCTGTTTTGAGCATTTCATAATTAGAAGTATCATAAAGTAATTAGTCTTTAAAAATACACTAATCAATGATAACTGAACACCTATTCAAAATCAGCAAGAAATCTATAAACTTCTAAATGATTATTCTAATAGTCATCACAAACAAGCAAAATGAATCAAGGTAAATGTACAGCAGGAAATACTTTTTTGGGTCGATTGCGCAATCTGAACACAGTTCATGCTAGAAAATGCTTTTGGATTTACAAACATTGAAGGTCAGAAAACACCAAACTAAATAATTTCTCAGTTCTTTATGACTTCCAATGAGTGTGTAACTAAAGTAAGTCTGTAATGAACACTTTCATTAAAAGAACATTTGTCCGCCTTGACCTTCACACACGTCTATAAACAACCATAATAAACAAAAGCTAATTGTACCAAAGAAGTAAATAAATCGTTTCAAATAAACTGTATCTATTGGGTGGATTGTTTATCAATGAAACTAATGTTTTCAAATATCTATACCGATCAAAAATGTTGAATTCTAGCTAAAAGTTGATAAAGTAATATAAGATGTTTCATGCTTTTATCGAAGCGAATCATAATTACAGTGAATGTATGAAGCTTTGAATACACAGAAATTAAATATACAGAAATTTTGAAAATTTTTTACAGAATTATCAAGCCGAACATCAGTAAGTCAGTCAATTACAATGTAGAACTTTGTACATGAGTACATAAGTTTCGGTTGTCATACCCCTTCAACACAGAGGAGCAACTGTCAGTTCAAATCCCATGGTGGTAGAGATAGTAGAAGTATTAGCAGTAATGGGGAAGATTAGGGTTGGAAGATATGATTCGATAAGTATAATAAGCCGAACATAATCTAAAAAGTATTTATTTATTAGATTAATAATAAAAAATATCTCAACTTCGTAAAACTAAATGTTAGTTTATAGATTTCTAAGAAAACTTATTTATACGCCTTTTTAAGTGGTTGAATTTATTTCATCTAAACGATTATCATTAGTCTCATTAGTGTATTATTTGACAATTTAAATAGATTGACCAACTTCAAAGATTATTAGCAGAGGTGGATGGTGCCTAGAAGTGGAATCTATAAAGTGAATTTTGTCCTATTTAGGACTCGTCAGCTGTACGCACTTGCATCTCAAAGTAAATGTTCATTCTGACACTCGAATTCAGTACCATTCGCTTCAAACACCATGGTACCATTCATTTAACTACTGAGTTCAAATGGGGTGAATATCAATTCACTTATGTTGGTTGTTTGAATCTTCTCATTAATGTCTAGGACTACAACTGATCTGTCTCATTTGGTGTATATGCATCTTGGATGGATTTCCTCGACAGGTTAAAAGCAATGTCGAAGCAGTCTATACAGAATGCATATATGGCAAAGAGACTGATCGATTGCAGTCCTAAACATCAGTAGGAACATTCAAACAACTCATACCAATGAATTTATATCCAAACACTTTCATTTCATTTTTTGTTATGAAATAGCAAACAAGCTCATAGCATTTTAATAATTCTTTTCCACTCAACTCTTTGAAGTGTTTTAAGACCTACAGATTTTTGATGATAACTGATAGAGTATATAGAATGTACTTAGCAATGTAATCGAGGACGCTGGTTTCAGCCTATTTGAAACTCGTCTCGGGTTCAACATCAACTATAGAATGCGTGTTCATTATAGATACCACTGCCAACCACATTTTATCTATTCTACATAAACTTAAGACACGACGCCTATATTGAGATAATTCACGTGGAATGTGCATTTACCAACTATAACTAATAGAAACTCAGTCAAAACAATGACACTGGAATAACCCAGACCATTGAAAATTTAATGATAGAATGATACCTATCAAAAGATAAAGACCTGATTTCTGGAATAAATATCCAGTCACAATAAAATCTAACAGCCTAAAGAAGTCCTGGAAAACACATACGGGAGTTGAAGTTAGGTTAATATCTTTCTCATCCCTGAAATTATTAAACCAGATTACTCGTTTATTGAGATACTTCAATGAATAGATTCAAATGCTTGTGTCAGGTTGTATTTCCTGCTGTTCACGATTAACGTGGTCGAAATCTAGCAACAGAGTTTCAAAATCACATATAGCTTAAATAATATTTGTTTGTACATTGTTTCGTTTCTTTCCCAAGTGAGAAATGATATACTTAATGACTAAATGAAATATATAAAAATATGTTTTACTGCTAACTAAATGTAACTGAAATTTGCGGAACTTAAGATTTAAATTCAATGACTTGGAAAAAAATTCTCAGATGGACTATTCTGTTTAGCTTCTGTTCGGAGTATAGCATGGTTTTGCGCATGTGTCTTGAAATGTACGAAACGAAAAAGCAATAGCCATCAAGTGCTTCTTGCTTTCTAATGACTATCATGTTGAACCTTCACTAAAACTCAAGTGCGTGGTGCAAAGTACCTTAAATTGAGTTTCACTGGTAAATATCACAGTTTTCGTCTAAATCCATAGAGCTCTAAAACCAAGTTTTATGAAATGGACCAATTGTTTTGTTTTTTCGAAACTACACTCGGATCCTTTACCAGATATGATATATGACCTGGTCACAAAAAAATAAATAATTATTTCAACCCATTTGAACAACAAGGATTTCTCTTCTATTTTTTTTAGAAAAAAGGGAAATACATGCAAGATGTTGTTGAAGATTATTTTCCTTATGCTGTGAACCAGATATAGGATAGAATAAAAACGGCGCCAGCACCGCGATTTTTCCAATAACTGATCTTCTGGGCTAGACTGATATATGTTATATATATATATATATATATATATATATATAAAGAGAGAGAGAGCGAATAGATAGTGTGGACAGATTTTAATTGAAGAAAATCAGGTTTTATAATACAATAAACTTCTCAACACATTTTGTGAAAACTTCATTTTATTGAAAGTTATAAGCCATTTGAGTCATTAAAATGTTATGTTGAAGTTCACAGGATTGATTTACGTCATTATTTTTAGTGTACACTAGTATAGTATAAACCGATAAGTATTATTCATATTCTGGTGATTTTAATAACAAACTCATTTTAAATAAATTTTACTAGTACATCTCAACAAAACAACTCATATTTCAAGGTTGAGCTAGATTTTCAGGCAAAATATTGAAACTATTTGATTGGAATCACTAAGAATTCAATATGCATAATTTGATGTTAGTCTCATTTGTTTACTTAATGGCTAGGATTTTTGTAAAAGTTTGACAAACTTTATGTACAAACAATTTCAATAAACTTGAAATGTAATTCCACATAATTTCAATTTCATCAGAATTATAATACATATTAATAATAGTCCTTCTGAAGTTATTTTATATTCCATAGTCTGCTATGTCTGTGTTTGTCAGCATTGATGAAAAGATGTAACTAATTTGTGTCACCATTCTTCAATGGCTAACTTAAGACATATTGAGTGAGTCGTGGAAATCGAACAATCCTACTGAAATTCATATCGCTTATTCATATTTCTTAAGGATCGCATACATGTTTTCATGGACGTTTCATTGCTTCTTAACCACTTACATGAAAAATGCTTTTACAATGATTTTTCAATATTTATGATAACTCCATAAAAAAACATTTCTACATTTCAAACTATAACTAAAATTCTTTCAAAATATCAGTGTCGTTGCAAAATTTTATATTACATTTTCATTGAGTATTCAAATCAGCATTATTGATTGTAAAAATTCCCATTTTTTATATGTTCTATATTTTAGTTTTTTTAATTTACTTAAAAAAATGTTCATTACTACAATAAAGTTCAATTGTTCTCAATTTGTTCAATTTTTGTAGTCAATTTTTACATACTAAACTTATTTGTTATACAATATCAACTTAGTTTTGTACTGAGAAAGAGAATGAGAGTGTGAGACAAAACAAAACGATCATCATCTCTGTTACACAACACTCACATAATAACACAAGACTAAAAATGAGGACAAGAATATTGTATGTGTTATTTGGTTTATTAAAAAAAACTTCTTTGTAAAAACAGTATTTCACACCGAAATCATCTTTAGACTGGCGCCATAACTCTGTTCACTAACATGTGAATGTAGAGTCAGAATGACTATTTTTTTCTTTAGTTTTATAAATATTTTAACATTTCGATCATTTAAAAATCAACCAGTACAAATGAATCTATATGTATTTCTATGTACTTAATTAAAGTCCGTTGTTTTAATCATTAACTTGTGTTAGCGACATAATCTTTACTTACTCAAAAGTAAATGACGTTATGCTGGGGAAAAAACAGTACAATAATTCTCAAATAAATTTGTCAAGGTAACTCGATGTTTGAGTGAGTTGGCATAGTATAATAGGTGACTAGTTCGCTTGTCGTGGATCTCCCTGTTTAAGTATCGCTAGGATTATTACATATATATATACAGAGAGAGGTAGATAGATATTAGCAACATTGCTTTGTTTTATGAGATATATATGTTTAATCGTAATAAAAATCACATAAACACTCACAAATGCACAATAAAGTTCTAAGTCCCACTAACTACAAAAACTTTGGAAAAATATACTTGGAAAGAGTGAAAGAAATATGTAGATGAAAAAAGAGCACACACTAACAAAGACGACAATCAAAAAGTAGACTCATGCTTGAAAATATAATTTGTAGCCAATCTTAAAATGAAGTGGGTGGATATACAGATACATATATACATATACACACATATACGTAACATATAGAACTTAGGGAACATTTACAGCATAAATTACAAAAAACAATTAGAAAAACTAACAGAAAGGTGACACTGTTTGTTTAAGTAAAAATTGTATGTAGTTTTATTTGTTTCGCTTAATTTGTCCAATGATTATTTATAGTTGTTGTGTATGCTCATGGAAATCTAAAACTTTGCTATATAAAAATATGTTATAAGTTAAAATCGATCAGCTTACAACCTGGTAAACTGCAGAAGAATGACCATATCATTAGAAAACTAATTGATTTTCAAAAAGGGTAGAAATAGAATTAGAAGAACACTTTTTCGTTTAAAACTATTCAATTATTTTTCAATTTAGTTAGATATTGAATAATTAAAGTTTATGGCTAATTAACACTTTATTTCGCTAACTTATCATTAATAATACTTATCATATAACTGAGATTTTGATATAAGTTTTAGGGTACTTCTGACAATCGATTCAAAGTTGTGACGCATAACAAAGATATATTTGAAGGTTGTCTATGTATCTGTAGTTGTTCAAACAATTATCTTCCATTTTTCAGTGATAACCACACATTTTGAACCTAAGTGGTTCATTTAAACATACAATATCATGTCCTTAGTTGTTGAACGTTTCAAGCACTTTCACACATACCTTCGACTTCGATTATACATTACAAGTCATCACACTATCTACGTACACCGTGGGGAGTTTCATCAATACTGATGGCCTGGTGTGTGACGAAATCTCAGCACGGATGCAGAAGGCTCAATCGTCTTTTTCCAACCTGCATCACTTCTGGCGTAGGCGAGATATCGGTTTGCCGACTAAAAGACGAGTGTACTGCGCAGTAGTTCGCTCCGTCCTACTTTATGGATGTGAAACATGGCCATTAAGAGTAGAAGATAATCGTAGGTTACTGGTTTTCAATCACAGGTGTCTCAGAAGCATTACTCGTGTTTCCTGGGACAACCGAGTAAGCAATGCTGTTATTAGGAAACGGTAAGGATGGCAGGTCAATGGATGAAGTAATGAAGCTTCATCAGTTGAGGTGGTTGGGACATAGGCTGCATACGCCTAACCACCAACTGCCTCGTCGAACTATATTTTGCGGTGTAGGAATAGGTTGGACGAAAGCTAGGACCGGTCAAACAAAAACATGGCAGCAATCCATGAACTCACTGACAAGTGGACTGAGTCATGTTGTTAGGTGTCGACTACTTGGTCGGAGTCTGCGGGATTGTAGTAATCGATGGCTAAAGACCCTGAATGACATGGCTCAAAACTGTTTGCAATGGCGCAGGTGAATTCATTCTTTGTGTTCTATCAAATCCTAATCTTCTGGATTCGTCAACACCTCTACGTTTGTCTTTCTAAACTTATCTCACTTCTTGAATAACATCTTCGAACCCTTATCGCTCCGATTACTGCTAATGCTTTTACTACCTCCACTACTATGGGATTTGCATTGACAATTACATCTCTGTGCGTTTATAGAAAAAAATTAATCAGATCATTTAAGATAATGAGTTGAAAGACTGATTATACTTAGCTCACTATGCGGTACCTTCAACTAGTTTCAGAAACTAAAGTTCATTCGTCCTGTTTTTGATGGTCAGATTTCTCAATAATGCCCCAATAATCTTAATTACGATGAAAATCATTCTGCAAATCATATTTAATTTCCATAAAACAATTACACTTGTGGTTAACATCAATGATATAATGAGTCAGTTAAGTCACAAATAAAGCAATAGTTTATAGGGAAATAAATTAACGATTAAACTGTGTTACTATTTAAATGAAAATGTAAATATAGATTTTGATATATACGTATAATTATACTAATTGTGTTACTTTATGATACTGAGTTCGATTTCATTAAAGCTCATATTTGAACCTCCGAAAATTGTTTGACTCTCATTAAACTTTTATTCAATTTACTATGGTTTTCAGTAACTTTTAATTTATAACTTTGAATATCTAAAATTATTATGAAGAGAATAATATTCATCATCTAATGAAAAGATACTGCTTTACGATCCATTTTTTACTAGTTATATATATATATATATATATATATATATATATATATATATATATATATATATATATATATATATATATATATATATATATATATATATATATATATATATATTTTAGCACATACCTATTACTTAGTAACAACATGAAAGATCAAAATATTAATGAACTACACTATTAATGTATATATCGCCATAGATTTTATGTTTTTATTGTGACAGTTATATCAGTCATAAGCAAAATACCAAGATGATACTTGTCAAACACTTCTACTGATCGGATTATTTTCAAGGAATCGAATTCACTTGTGATATCACTTGGTTCTACATCATCTCAGGTGTATAAATGTAATAAAGAAAATTAAACTCTTTAATCTGATGTTTAACGTACGAGAATTTGCCGGCACTGTAAGCAAAAGCTGTCTTTTAAATTGACTTACCATCATTATGAACTAAATTTGAAGATCCTACATTAGTATATTTAGTTATTGACAACAGTTTCTGTTGACGAATAATGCTCTGTGCATAGGATACAATATACAAAACTTATTTTGAATGTCGAGTAATGAATTTATTGTTTTGAAAACAATAGAAATCAGGAACAAGACAAGTGACCTATTGAGCTCATAATTCAAACATTCTGTGTCCATGAATAGATTGCACTAACAAAATAAAGTCAATGTAAAATAGAGGGAAATTAATCAGTAGTCCAAGAGTTGATTCTTGTTCCATTCCTATTTCGGAATCGTCAGCTACATGCATCTACTATCATCTATTCAACATAAATTTGTATCATAGGGTATATATCGATGCTATCTGCATAGAATGTACGAATACTGACTGATCAGACTTCAATCAAAATATCAACAGTGGAATAATTCAATTTATTACAAATTAAACCAATAATATGCTTGCTTTGTAACTCCGCCTGGAGCCCCTTTAGGCTACTGCTGGTCCCAAGCCCGGATAAAGAAGGAGGGTTGGGCATGGAGTTGGCAACACAATCCCACAAAAGAACTAACTCGCTAAAAAAACGCTGACCAGAACAAATAATTCAAATCATTTTAACTCTGCCCTGGAGTCAGAAGAAGAGTTGTGACGTCTCGTATTGAAAACCGAGTTCTCTAGGAAGTCACGAGGCCGATGCCCCTTCGGGCAACCAGAGCAACCATTCTTCCAGGTACATTGGAAGTTTGAACATTGTGGGAGACTGTAAGACTATTTCAAGTTGCTGCTTGGAATTAAAGAAACGCATTAGATGCAGGTAGGACAACTGAGATTAGCTTCAGTTTAATGAAATCTGTCAGCAACCAAGGTCGAAATGAGAGATCAGATTTTTTTCTGAAGTGTATATTTTTTTAAACCATTATTTAAAAAAGATAAATAGCTTTTAAACAATAATTTTTGAAAAAATCTTTAAGAATAAGTCTTAGGTTAATCTATGATCAAGAGCTCTTATTCCAGGAGTACTACGATGAAATCAATGTATGTAAAATAAAAATAGCTGAATTAATAACTTATGGACAACTAACTAACAATATTATATTCTCCTTCTACAGTTTCATTTATTATAATTTAGAAAATTTTCACACATTGATCTTAAGTTACAGTTCAACTTTGTTCCAACTGTGATCTCAAACAATTATGGGCAGGATCTCAAACAGTACACAAGGTACTTTTGTGCGACCGATAAAATTTACCCATAAATATTGGCTTGATTACACTTTTCAGTGGTAAGTGGAGAAGTATAAAAAGACTTGAAAAACAAACGGAAAAGTTGTGATAATCATGTTAATGTAAATATTTAGTGGTCTATTAAATTCACTTTAACGGCTCACTAAGCAACAGTTTTAAAAACTAGAAAAATACTTGGGAATAAAAGTAGTGTAAATTCCCAATCTGCATAGACAATTTAACAAAACGTAAGATGTGATATAATTCCTTCTTGTTACACAATCCTAGCTAGATTATTCTAGTAACGCTTAATTACTCAGGCCATTCAGTAGTAAGTATAAAATAATTTTAGTATTAATGTTGTTTTAAAATTCATATATTTGTAGTATCTTAAGGATTAGAAAAGTTCATGTCTTTTATTTTCTGGAGAAGAGTTAAGAAATGTTTTTATCATTAACAATCCACCCAAATGCTCAATTTATTTCAAATTGCCGAATCAAACCATCGTAATGACATCTATAATATTTGTGTAGGATTAAAATTATAGCACGTATCGCATTCTAAAACCTTACTCTACCAACTTCTAGTTCCAATTATCATTCTCTCTTAATGTGAGACTTGTGTCATTTCTTATTATTATCAATTGCTTTATCTATTAAAAGTAAGTGCATTCTATGTGCTTACTGAGTCGTCAGTTCACCTTATTTCTTGTTCTTTCCTCTTTCAGATAACCTCATAAATCGCTTCTTACGCTCCCCCAGCACAGAAGACACCTTCCGGTTAAACACAAACTTACCAAACGTTGAAGTTACAGCGAGCAATTTATTTTTCCTTGTCAAACATACTAATAATGCACTTCTCCATTCATAACATGTAGTTCTTTTAAATAAACGACTACTATGATTATGCTATCCATGTTTAAATTTAATTTTATAGTAGTACATCAGTACTTTGACAATTTCCAAGTTAAAAACATTTATTAACTATTATTTTATCAAAACATTGTCTCGCTTATTTTACTTTCTATGAAAAATGTAATCAAGTTTTAAAAATTAGAGGAGTGATTCTTTGTCACATCCATCGAATTCAGACAAATATTTAGTTCAATTCATATGTATACTTAATGAACTGTTTCATTTAACCGACCACTACTCAATGATAATACACTAGTAGAATGCATGTTTAATACAAATGATCTCACCCATACTTATAATTGTGTTCATATTACTGAAATAGAATAATCATGTATCAAAAGAACGATAATCTTCTTTTTTTTAGCGGTATAATTAAAAATATACTGAGGAAATTAAAAATGAAAGAGAAATTCTGTCAACCTAAATAGATAGATAGAGAGAGAGAAATAGTCTTATTGATATTATGCATTCAATTTGACAATCAATAGTAGTGATTTTGTATTAAAATAAATTTTCGAAAAATTATCTAAACATCAGGAAAACTCAAATGACAGATAAGAGAATACTTTTACTTAAACATAAGGATATACCACTTGTGATGGATATTTTTTGAAACCTACAAGTGTTAACCATTGCTTTGTATAAATATATATATATATATATATATATATATATATATATATATATATATATTTCAACTATCGTTATTATTCTACATGAAAGCTCATATTTTCAGACATTTGCACTAAAGACAATAAGTCCCGTTGTCTCTGAAACTTATCATCAGTGATTAGACAATTTGTTTTATTTAATTTTATTGATAATTTTAGTAAAGTACTGTATTCTTGAATTTCATGAAATGTACTGTTGCATTAGCATTGATGTAGTTATAGAAAATTCATTACACATCTTCGTAATATGCCGGCCCAGTGGTCCGGAGATTAGGCGTTCGTGCGCGCTACCGAAGTTAACGTGTCCGGATTCTGCGAGGTGCAGGAGTCGTGGATGTGCACTGCTCATGAGTCCCATACAAGGATGAAACGGCCATTCAGTGCTCTCAGGTTTCTAATGGTGGTCTAACAATGATTGATTGATGATTTTAAATTAGCTATTTGTCTATTTTATTTTATGTACAGATACAAGGGATTCAAAGAATATAATCGACTTGATAATTGACTTTTCTATCCTTCTAATAATACCAATACTTAATAAAAAAAATGATATTTTTATACGAAATAGTCAATGACTGCGAAAATGGAAGCGTTTGAACTACTTGAATACATTAAATAACAAGCCAATTTTCTTTCTCTTGTTTTTTTTATACACATCGAATAAACATGATATTATCTAAAATATTGATTGATCCTTTGTTTTAAATATTAAGCTGTTTTATGCGCTCTAAACTAGTCAGTTTACATAAAACAAATTTGAATATACTACCAGGAGTAACCGAATCGGAAATAAATTGCTATTTAAAGCTTATCAACTAAATAGATACATTGTTCAATATTATGATTTCTGATGAGACTGAAAGCATTGATTTATTTTTCACCTAAATTGTTCAATACATCAATATTTTACAAATGTACTAAGCCTGTATGATTGATTTTATTCAAGTAAGCTATAAATAACAGCTAACTAACTATTAGTATTCGTTAAACATAGTAGAAAACATTATATACTTCTAATTACAACAATAGACAAACATATATGGTAATTTCATACAACTAAACCTTAGATAATCCTTAACAATTTGTTAAGTAAAGACACTAATCCACTCTATCTTATGCATTATATAATATTACTTATATATGAGCAATATCTATTCAAAATAGTTTCATATATAAGATATGAAATCTGATTAAATAATATTCATCGTGTTTTTCTAGAAAATGTTTTTATTGATAGTGTACAAAAATAATTTCGGCTCAGCATCATAAACTAAGGTTTCATCGAAATTGATCTATTCAAACCGATCTGAAAAATGTTGGTAGTCATTAGGATTTGTTGGTGGTTATTTCTTATAATAGTTATATTTCTGATAGTAGTATGAACAAAGTCTTAATTATTAATCTGAAGTTAAAAAAATCAAAACCCATTCAATAGGATCGTTTCATTGTGATTCAATAACAAATGATGCTTTCAATTTTTAAAGATGAATGATTTTATTTCAAATTTTAATGAAAAGTTCTTCAAATATAATTAACTTTCAGTTTTAGTACTAATGGTGTATTTGACTTTTACCAAAATAACATGGCTTGACGTTTACATGCCTTGAATGATCAACAAAGCCGTATTATGTGACTGAAAATGAATTACATTAAAAAAAACCTAATCAACTTCATCAATAATCATGATTCTTCTTACATTATTACTCAGTTTGTTAATTATCGTTAGGTTCGTTTTATTAAAATTTATTTAAAATAGTTTGTTCTTTTTTCCTTTTGATTGATACAGATCGTTGTGCAAAGTTTTAAGGCTTATTCTACATTTTCGTATCTTACTTTAAAATCGATGATTATTCCTTACAAAATCAAGAGTAAGATGAATATTTGTACATTATCCGATAAAAACGGTCAAATTCCAGATCACGAAACAGGATTAAAAGGCTAAGCACTTCTCATTATAAACAAAAATGTGAGCTATTTCTTAACAGATCTGATTGTATTCAGTACAGCATTTTTACTATGAAATATTAATAAACAGTCAGATTGCAAACTCATTCAATGACTTACCCACAACAGTCATCCATGGCCAAATATGAGTTGGAGATAATGAAGATCTAATACTATTATTATTACTATTATTATTATTATTATTATTATGATCACCAACATTGTTAAGATGATTTCCTATATTTCCATTGTTCTCCATTTGATTGTTACTTTGTTTAGTCAACCTTTCACATGGTGTTGATGATGGTGAACACATATCACTACCACCATCGATACCGGATTCTCTACTGTGTCCACTTAAATTTAAATGCGATGGAACACAAAAGTTGGACATGCCTGTATTAGCCACCATATAATTTGTAGCAGCTGCAGCAGCAGCAATAGCTGCCACAGCAACTGCTGCATTATTCGACGATGTCACAGTCATATTCTGTCCCATATGTCTTATCATTTCTGGTGATGTTATATTAAAATTAGCATTATTGTAACCACTGGAATTCATACTACTACCAACAGAAGCAGCTTCTACTGCTGCTGCAGCAGCAGCTGCAGCTGCTGTTTTATTAGTAAATTGTTTGTAATTCGATTTAAAATGTGAATCAAGTGTTTGGTGATGATGATGATGATGATGAAGTGAATTAACAGTATTATTCATTTCGGAATTGACCATTGGTGTATTATTAGTAGAATTAGGATTTTGAAAATCTAAAAATGGATTTGACATATCAACACGTTGATGCTCAAGATTCATAATCTCTGAAGTTGAATGTTTTAAAGGGTGTCGTATTGATGAATTCAACAAATTAATCGATGAATAATTTGAAACTAACGGATGAAATGCACCCATATCACATGGTTGATTCAATGTTGATTTATTATAAATTGGTTCAGTATTCGTATTATTATTATTATTATTATTATTGTTATTATTATTGTGAACAGAAGAAGTTAAATGTTCATGTAATGAATTGCCGGGACCAAGTCCATTGTTACTGCTGTTCACAATATTATTTACTGTTGTATTACCAGACATAGGAACATGGGTAGAAGAATTAGTAAACAAATCAATAGGATGAGAAGTATTTGATCCAAGATCGAATTGATTAAATTCAGAACGTGATCGAAAAGTGTTCATTTTCATATTATAAACATTGTTACCATTATTAGTACTATTATTATCATTATTATGTATATGGTTACTCTTATTCATATTAGTAACATTCATTGGACTAGTAAAACTGTTTGAAAATCCAGCGGGAGAATTTTGATAAATTTGTGAATTCGTTTGATTTGTATCTGTAAAAGAATTAGAGAAAAATGCTGCAGCCAAAGCATTTGCTCTTGGTGATGACGTTGAGATTGTGGGATTTACAAATTCATTATTACAAGTAGATAATGAATGTTGACGTAAATTCGATTGTGTATTCGAATGTGATTGTGTATGATTAGGAAGTTGCATATTATTACCAGCGTTGTTATTCGGTAATGTATTTTGATTTAAAGTGTTATTAGTACTATTATTAGTAGAAGTATGATTACCATTATTATTATTATTATTCCATTCAGATCGAAATGTATCTATTTGTGATGAATTAGTTATGTAAGAACCTATGGAACGTGGAAATAAATTATCAAATGCAGAATTCAGACCAAGGCGATTGTCTGTTGGAAACATAATAAGATTAGTTGAACTATTCTCCTTTTTTGATGATATTAAATCAACAAAATGCCACTGATATCAATGACAATCACAATTGAATTAATAATGATGAATTGGATGAAATTATGAAGATATTTACAAATAAAAACGATGAATAACAGTTCAGTTCAATTTTTTCTTTATATTTAATTGTATTGTTTTTACAAATTTCTGCGTATATCTATTGAATGTATTTTGTTATTCTACTTACCAGGGAAACATTTTTTTATTTAAATCATAAGTTGATGAGCAATTTTTTTGTTGGTTGTTATTTGAAAAGAGAAATGTTTTTGTTAATTTGATTCAATCGATTGTTGTGTTTTGAAATGGATTTATTTCAATGTAATAAAGTTTGATTCTACTAGTGAAATATTAATTTCGTAACATTGATAATGAGGATGATGTTGATAATAATCGTTATAATAATGTCAATAAAAATAGTAATAATAATAGTAATTACGATTATTACTATTATAATTAGTATTATTACATGTGATATAATGAATTAATAGTGTTGATTATTATAATAAAAAATAATGACTAGTGAAATAGAATACTCTAAATTGTAAATTAACTGATAAAATAATATGAGTCACAAATATTAATTCTTTAATTGTGTATATATGCGTGTGTATGTTTAGTAGGTGAATGTGTACACATTCAACTAGTATCTGTTATCCCCCATGATCATTGCATATTATGATGTTACAGTGTAGTTCAATGGATAGATTTATTTTTCTACCAGTAAACATCCTTGGACAAAGGAAAGAGAAATAATCCAAACAGGAACAAAAACGAATATGCTATTTTGTTCAACATCAAGATATATGTGTAGATAGACACACTGACAAAAAACATTGCATCAACAAAACAAGGGATACTCTTTGTTGCCTAGTATCTGGAGAAAAAGTAAAACTATATTTCACCATATATATAGATAATGAACACTTACTTAGGTTGCTTGTCAATGTGTTTTTTTCACAATCTCTGAAAAACTTTTCTTACCAGTTTCTTGTTTATTTCATGTGCCTTCCCCTGACAGAATTGTTTTTTTCTAAATGTAAACTTGTTACTTTATTTAACCAATCATTGTACGAGTATAACATTTATGTAGTTATCGGCTAATAATCAATGTTGACTGTTGACTTTTGATTGGTTAACAGAAATAAATAGGAAAGAAACAATAAATTGTTTTTAAGTAGAGGGAGTAAACACATTGGAGTAAAAAAAAATTGTATGAAAAGTAGAGAAAATACTCATTTTCTTTTGGTATCATCACGCAATACTTGGGAGGAGGGGAAAATCAAAACCATCATATAAATTGGCGCCAAAACAAACTCTAAGCATATATCTTGTTAAAACAAAAATGTTGATTTGTGTTTATTACCTTTGAAACTGGTAAATGTACGCGCACAAACACAATCAGGCGTTTGTGCATTTATATATGATCCACAAAACACTATACTAACAACACTATTGCGCATAACAAACAATATACTCACATTACGTTACCTTATGTTACCTTAACAACAAAAAGAGCAATAACATGAATAACATTAAAAACAATTTACGTAAAGATTTACGCAAATCAAATAAATATATACAAACGATTTGTTTATTACTAGCATTAAGCAGAAAAAAAAGAAAAGAAAACGAATCAGTAAATAAAGTGAACCGGGAAAATTGTAAGTATGCGGGGAAAAGAAAGAACAAATGTTAACAAATAAAAAATAAAAGCACATCTCCCTCCTGTTAATTTATACTACTTGTTTATGTATGTATATTAATGCAATTTATGTAAAAAGAACAACATTTTTTTCGGGAATATATTTCTTTTGTTTTATTTTTTGCTGACCTAAAGGGATTACTAACTTAACTTCTTTCCGTAATACTTTGTATTACCACTATTATTATTATTACTATTATTATTATCTCTATTATTGCTGTGTATTACAATCATGGCTTTCATCAAAGAATTACTAAACTGTTAAACAAGGTGTTCAGTCGCCATAATGTTTCAGAGTATGTTTATGATCGGATAGTTGAAAAATAAACTGCATAAATGTAGTGAAGCTATAGTTTATCGCTTTGTATTTGGGTAGAATATAGATAACATTACATTGATGTTGTTTTTTACATTGCCTGAATTTAAGGAAAATGTGTTTCGTAGAAGCTAACGATATATCACATGTTTGGTTAGTATAATCCACTATGTATTTTTGTAAATATGTAAGCCTTTTACGAATAAACATCAAGATTATTCACTATGATAACAGGTTAATCAGAATTATACAAAATCTATGAATGATCTCTTGTAATTATATAAGTGATATACTTGATAATTAGCGAACGGATAAATGTAATACTGAGATAAGAAGCGAATAGCGCTTTACTCTAACACGTTAAAACACAAAATAACTGTAACATGTCATCAATAACTTTTACTTCATGTACGAATGTGGACGAAGTAATCGAAATTGAGAAAATATCCTTCGTTTTCTTGTACAGAATTATAAAAAATGAGTGACTTACATTTTACAATAAACGTAAGTGTGGTAAAAATTCCTAAGAAAGTTTAATGATATCAAGAGAAATATATTTTTTACTGGATAAGGATGAAAATGATGGTATGGAACACATGGAATGATGATTTCTTTTCATGCAGATTATACATTGAACGTAAATCAGTGAGACTTGTTTCAATTAACTTTGTTAATTGTAAATTCTTAAAGAAATTACTTTATTATCATCTCATTGAATAACAGGCAGAATAATAAAGTAAGATGGATAAAACAGATAATTATTTTCAATCTCAGCTTCATCATTCCGTTGTTTTCGAACTCCATTATCCTAACACTTCAACCAATTCGTTATTACAGAGTTTTGTAAACAACTATCTGTGGAAAAGATAAGGATTCAAAAAGAGTCCTCTAATGCAAATAAGTTTGGAGCCAGATAAATGAAATTATCCGGTGACATCTCTCTAAAAATATAAAACTGAAAAATTGACAAGTTATGAAAAGACCGAAAACTGGTATATGTTAACAAGTTACATTAATTCTGAACCAAAATATTTCGGAGTTTTACAAACTCTCTATTCCTTGCTGAAATGTGAGTTCAAAATTGCAAGGTCAATTTAACTTCGCTGTTGACTCGTTCCTACACTATAGTTAGATTAAATTTTGCTGTCGTTAGGGTTAGACTTATTAGAATACCATTAAACAATAGTTGCTTTGGCATACATCTGTCAATATCTTTGAATCAAAATCCATGTCTCAAATAGAGATGAGTACTGGCTAACAATGAAATCCAGGACTCGCATTTCGTCCTGGAAGGAAAGATGTACCTGCATCTCAGAGTTGGTGTTCACTTCGATACTCCAACCTGATACCGTTCTTTTCAAATATCATCGCGTTATCCACATAACTACAGAGTTTAAAATAGCCACTCATTTTTGCAATGAGGTGAATGAATTATTCACTCGTATTGTTTGCGACTTAATGACAATATCGAGATAATCCTCTTGAGATACATGCATATCAAATGAGGCTGATCGATATCTTGATCCCATTTTCTGATTATCATGTAATACTGAATAACAAAAACATTTCTAAGTAGAGAATCACTTTGTATACCCTATTCGTCAGAGATTGATTTCAGCTGATTTACCAGCGAAAAAAAAGGAAACAATCGATAGCTGTTTCATCCAAGTAAACATAGTGTACTAATTATTGGAAGGTCGTTGTAAAAATTGTTGGTCTTAGTCTCAGTTCTTAAAGAAATTATATATTCATGTTGTTGAAGTGTCTCTTACTGGAACAAACTGGCTATCGAATGCTCTCTGATTTTTACTCGTACTCTAAATGAACAAATCTTTAAGAAACTTCCTTATGGAAACCGAATTATTTGCGAATAACTTACTAGTTGCTTTGAAAAATGAACGAATTTTATTATTTATAAGTAGTTTATTACACTAATGTCAACCAAGTTATTACCGTAATAAAACCTAGTAGAGCATAGTAAATACCAGCGCTATAACAGTTAGACAAATAAATATCCAGTTGAAATTTGGCCGTCCTCAGTGAAAATTACTAGTTTAAGAAACATCATTTTTAAATCCATTTATTTATTGATTACAAATTTTTCTCTTTTCCACAATTCAGTGCTTGCCAATTATCATTTAGATATGTTTCAGAATGTGCCTGTTTTCTTTGCGATTTCAAATGAATCAGTTTTCTTGTAAGAAGGACCTAAACGGAAAAACGCCAGAAAAATTCGAATAACTTTGTTGAACTTGATAATCAAACTATAAAAGTCAGTCATGTATATGGTTACTATGTGTGAATTTTTCTCCCAGTAAGTGATCTACTTTCGGTGACATAACAAAATAGTCCTATTGCTTTATCTTACACTTTTACTCAGAATATTCAAAAAGTACTTCATTATGAACACAAGAGTACATGAATGTTTTTGATACGGAGAAAACTGGGATTTCGTTCATGAATTTTGAATAGTTATCGAATAAATGTTTGGTTAACCTTTTGTAAACACACACTACATAGTTTAGAAGGTGAAGTTTACCTTGGACAGTTTTACAGAAATATACCTTCAAATTATAATTAATTTCCTCAGTATAGCCTACAGTCTGACGTATATGATGACATTAAAGTTGTACATAATCCTCTTCATAAGTTTAGTATATATCTTTATTTTATTTGAATACTTACACACTTCCATTAGGTAATCAAAATTTTTCAATATGTGAATAAAAATAATTTTTTGACTGATTTATAAAACATTTTCAAGTTATAATTCAGAATATTTTAAATCACTTTAAACCTTAATTGTATCACGATTTGGCACACAAATAGTGCTGATAAAATAATGATCAATTCCTTAACTATTTAGTGAAACATTTTGGCAAAAGTCAACATATTCAACTGCATTATAAGTGAATCAATTTTCCAGATATTTTTGATAATCGTATCATTGGAAATTTTTGATCTCAATCGGTCTACATATAAAAAAAGATTCTATTTACAGCTCAGTTAAGGTTATCATCATGAGGATGCAATAGGTTCCATTTAATTGTGCAACCAACCCCTAATTAAATTAACACTGTATTATTGTTCTAGTGCTTACAACGATGATCAGTATATAAATTTCATTTTTAGATATCTTGAGTTAACCGGAGAAGGCTGTAAACCGATGAACATAATATGACTATTATCTACCGTAACATGAATCAACTCAACAAACTAATGCATTTTTTATGAAACCGCGTATTGATATCCTATCAAAAATGTATTCAATGTTTCATCTGTGTTTTAACTGTTATTGATCAGTATAAATAGTTCTGTAATCTATGTCACTACTTAGATTTATGACACCAATCAGTGTTCATATCTTTTTGAAACATCAAATATAATATTTTTGATTTCAGTTTTAAACACTAAGAGTCTAATCCGAGAAAGTTATGTAGTCTACAAGTTCTAGATGTCAAAATAGATTTTTACAAATATTTTGCATCATGAAAAAAGATATTTCTAAGTCAACTTTTTAATATTTAATATCCCACCTCATCACTTTCATTCCCTTGAATAATTTTTAAAAAATCGCTTTAAATCTCAACGATGAAACCATTAAAAATTCAATTGCTGTACAACCGAGTATAAAATATTTTTCAGTATATTGATTTCTTGAAATCAGATAATTAGACTTGTGTACTGACTATTTAAAATATCTAATTACATTTTAATTTGACTACTTGTCAAAAGTTCATTAAAACCCTGAAAGATTATCTGAACAAGCAATATAAACTCTTATTTTCATTAAGCTGTTGTTAACTTTTTTTCAAAATTAAACTTAAAATTAGAACCGATTTATTCGATTTCATAATGTCTGGCTAAAAGTGCTTTGATACTTTATTGATTAGTGTTTCAAAACAATTTGTTTGAATAATGTATGCTTTTTAAACCACTTTCTTTGATCTTATTTTCATTAGCTGGATCACTCATTCATCACGTTGATATGTATTCTTATGTATTCAACACTGAATCAATTTAATTTCTATGAGTATTATAAACTCTAATTGTCATTTTGATTCTAAAATATCACATGTCACATGTAATTAATAGGAAAATAATGAAATAAATTAAACCCCTGTTATTCTGCTTGAATCGTTATTCTTGATCGGTTCAAGTTAATAAAATAAACACTGCAAACCATTGATCTAAAATAATTTAAAAAATCAGAATAATTGAATAGGTCTATAGTGGTTGCTTCCCTTTCTTTTTGTACTTTTCATCCATCTAAGTAGGTATTTGTCAAAATGTGTCCACCTTTAAAAAAAGTAGTAGTAAGTAAAAATATACATAGCACATCATCAGACTACTGAATTCCTAATTTCATCATAATCTTTTTTCCAGTCAGTCAACTTCATAAATCTTACAGTTAAAATTTGATTATTACTTGTGTATACGAGAGAGAAAAATAACAGTTGGTCAGAAAGGTGGAAAATAAATAAATTTACTAATTTAGATGTTTCAATTCCGCTGTTTGTCTAATGTCGGCGTTAGAGACATGCAGAGACAAACAAAAAAGACATCAACTTGCAAACAATCATCCATTTACTCGTCTTATTCCATAAATCAAGAGTCAGAAAGAGATTTTATTCTACACTAGTTCGTTTCTCACTGTGTATGTGTGTGTGTGTGTGCGTGTGTGTCATTCACAGACAATCGTAACAAATTAGATAATAAATAATAATAATGTTGATTCATCTGACAGATATTATTCAAAATAATACTATGCAATATGTCATTGTGTCATTGATTGTGATGGTGTGTTAAATATAGAAAAGAAAACTAACTATTTAGAGGTAAATAGAATTGATGCTTACTTTTTTTTCTCTAGAAACTATCTATGGTTTTTTTGTTTCGCTTTATTGAATATACATACAGATAATCTTCCACCACTTATTCGAATTGATAATGAAGTATTTTATTCATAAATCATAGATTTATTCATAATCAATCTGAACTTCAATTATTTACTTAGTTATTGATTTTAATAAAAGTTATCGGGTTAGATTGGTGTGTAAGAAAATGATATTAATATCAGGGAAGTTAATTCATAATTATTAATAAAAATGAAGTTAGAAATAAATAAAAATCGAACAGAATAACTAGTGATTTATAAATTGAAATTTGTATAATCTAATGAACCGATAGACGATCGAGCCAGTATACGTTAAACAGCTTCTGTTGTTTTAAATAAACAATGGTATCCAAATGACAATATTTACAACAGAAGTAAATACTTGTTCGTGAGTTGTAAATACTGCTAATATCAAATAAATCTTTGATAACCTATTTATAATATTCAAGTAGTTAATTGTAGAATTCTTTGATATTGATTATTTACAAATAGGTTAGTCAATCGATTTGATTCTAAAACCTACAACCATCAATGTTCAATCGAAAGGCAGATTACAAAAATTAAATTTAAATTTAAAAAAAATGTTTCTATTTTAAATTTATTAAAAGAGTACAACACCCACAATACATTTGTTTTCAATATCTAATGAAATACTAAATTTTCATTTATAATGTAAACAAAGAAGCTGTATGCTTTTTTTCTGTTAATATTTAAAAACTTCATCACATGCCATTCACAAGATTTTTGACGAAAATCTTAACTTTTCAAGAATAGAAATATTTTTATTTGTTAAGTTTGAGAGTATTTTGTTACTTTGAAATTGGTTTATAATAAATATGAAAGTAAAGCTGAAAGCAGCGCAAAAATGAATAATCAGAGACTGTACTGTTACTTTAATTTAGTAACTAGTTATAGAACAACTGAGAACTATGGAAAACTAACATCTGTTTCATTCTAATGTGTGACTCCTTAACAGTGCACATGCTCAACCCCACCAAGTACTGGGCGTTAGAACCTGAGCATTTCGTGACAAACGCATCATGTTGGAAACAATACTCTTCACACTTACCAATTAAAGAGCGGCCACGCTAGAAACGATGAGATCAATCGCTCCAAAACTTCGAGGACCCACCTTGAAACAATTCACTTATGATCACACCTTTATAGTTTGTGTGTACTATTTGAGATTATTATATATGGTTTGCAGTTAAACTGATATCATTCCTTGATGAAACATCCTATGGACTTATCTCTACATTATCTAAACACCCATCACGAATAGTATGGATAGTTATATTATGAGAATAAGGGGATTAAAAATCTTCTTACTAATAGTAGATAGTGTTTGTTTTTCGGGCAGAGTTTTTGGAGGTTTATATTTTTACACATTTGAAATCATCAATCAATCATTGTTAGACCACCATTAGAAACCTGAAAGCACTGGATGGCCGTTTCTTCCTGGTATGGGACTCATCAGCAGTGCGCATCCACGACTCCTGCGCCTCGCAGGATTCAAACCCGGGACCTTCGCTATTGTGCGCGAACGCCTGACCATCGGGTAAAGTCGCACAAAATCCGTAGATCAGTCAGAGTTAGACATTAACACCGTTGGATGCCGTCCCAGTGGTCCGGTGGGTAGGCGTTCGCGCACAATACCGAAGGTCCCGGGTTCGAATCCTGCGAGGCGCAGGAGTCGTGGATGCGCACTGCTGATGAGTCCCATACCAGGACGAAACGCCGTCCAGTGCTTCCAGGTTTCTAATGGTTGTCTAACAAGGATTGATTGATGATTTCAAAAGTACTTATTTTTACTTTAAAGTTGAATAAACTTTCCACTGAAAAATAATATTACGCACTAGTTGTATTCGAATTGTCAGACACAACAGACTTAATAAAAAATGTAATCTCAACATAAACTTTTTGAAAATAAATAGCAGTGGAACCGAAATACTTGTTGTTTGGTTTTTGCCTAAGCTGCATTATTATTATTACTAATACTAGTCACTTTTATCTAAATGAAGAAATGAGTGTGTTCACATGTAACATTCAGATTGTTATCTCCGTCTAACTGTTTATGATAATCAAATTACGAAGGATAATTCGAGTGCACGCATTAGCTATGGCTACTTTTATGGTAATTTAGTACTAGCTAGATATTCTTTTCAATGAAATATCTATAATTGTAAAACCAGTTGGATTACAAATAACTCGACGTAATCAACTGTCCAAAATATTATTGTACATTTTAAATACTGACAGTTTGTGATTTAATAGCATGAAATCTGTATCTGGATATAGTGATGTATATACATATATATATATATATATATATATATATATATCTTACATTTCAGTTAGTGCATGGCTAGCTGCTTTGCATAAGTCAAAAAGTAACCTATGAAACATTTTAAGAAACAACATTTTTCTCACAAAAAGTACCTTCCAAAACATATTGACGAAATATTTATAAATTTAATCTGTATTTAATTTTCACAGTTGTAACAACAAGCTAATCTCCGTTACACCATAATCGAGAACCTGGAAGCACTGGAAGACCGTCGCATCCTAGTAACAAACTTTTCAGTGTTTCTAGGTTTCCAATGGTGATCTAGCTGTGATCACCTCGTGGTTGTAACTTTGAATACAATACACTGTTTACAAATCTTCTTTACAAATAATAATAATATAATTTTTTACAGGTTTAGTTGTTAAGTCAGTACGAAATTATCTATCTAAATGATTTTAAAATTGATAATAGGATCGTGTAGAAAGTGAAATGCATCCATTGATTTATTTCACATTTTATACTTACAATTCATGATAAACATTTCATTGATCAAATCACGATGCATTATGATAAATGTTTTGCAATTGAAACAGTTCATTCACTTTGAACTTAATCGCTTAACAGACATTAATCAAAAAACTCTTTTTTTTTAAGAAAATATTGTTAATTATAGTAACTAGGCCGTAAAGAATTACTGTGTGTGAAGAATATTAAATACTCTAATCTTAATAAGAAATTATAATTCTCTATTATTCCGATTCACCATATGATTACTGTCAACAGGTTCTTTGAAATAAGAATAAACTTTCAAAAAAAAATTCAGGAAATATTGTCTTTTTTCGCTAAAATAATACACACTATTTTTGTCCAATATTATTAATAATAATAATAATAATAATAATAATAATAAAATTAAAAACTTGTTACTAAGTCTAGTAAACAAAAAAATAATGATGTGTACAACATGATTGTTAATCAGATCATACATGTATTAGTGGTATACTAATAAAATAAATCATTTCAAAAGCATGGTTTATCCTATCTATTTATATCAAAATCTTGATGGTTAGATTATTAACTGAGCATATAAATCAAATCATACATCTGAATTAACGTTGTTACTTTGATACAATTGAAATTGTTTCTTAGATTTTAACTTGGCAAAATAAACCGGAAAAACGTGTCTCTTATCACAACAGGGTGATTAAGAAAAGAAATAACCTTTCTGTTTACGATTAGATTCAACAATAAATGTATAAGTAGTTCTGTGATTATCTGAGAATTTTATGCCTAAGTTGAGTAGAAGTCATAAACATCCTTCAAATAAAAACGTCCTCACCTCATTGTTATGTGAAAATATTGTTTATTATGTTATATATATATATATATATATATATGGTTAACCAGCAAGCCTGCTGCATATGCACGCCGCTGCATTTCAAGCAGCACAAGGATTCTCACAAGAGCCAATATTGCGATCACCCCTAACCCATATGGGAACGTACATGTTGTCTAGATTGGTCTGCAAACATGTGGATATCCAAAAAGCACGAACACGAGCAGTGCCCCCGTTCGGGCACTTATAAATCAACAAAATTCTTCCAACCAATCCACTACCCACAATCCTCAACTGGCAGGGCGTGCTTTCGCATCTAGACTTGGAGCCCCGAACGGATTAAAGAGCCACCCAGCAGTGCACTAAACAACAGCCGTTCCAACCGTCTGGCCTCCAACTTCCTTTCGCTGATACAATCGGCTGAAGCCCTCGGACCCCACACGAAGCTATAGATCGAGTTTGTCCCACAAGGTCAGCCGGAACGTACACCATCCCATGGGGAAGATGTCATGGACTCGGCCAAGCAGGGTTAATCCTACATAAGTGGGCAGATATCTTGGCGTCCAGAACCCTTTCAGCACTGGATCACATAACCCAACTGGAGACCCCTTGTTTAACAGGGCTCGACACCAGTTTACGCAATACACTGAGATGCAGAGTGTTTGGGACAAACACATGGAGTCGGTGTTCAGTGCTAATCCCCCAAAGTGGCGAACCGCATCCACGGCCTTGCGACCATGAACACGTACCATTATTCGGAACCATACTAGACACGGTATCCTAAGCGTTCGGAACGGCTTTTAGCCGCAGCGCTTTAAACAACGCCACGTTGCCTGGCAGGACCACGAAGAGGTAGCCGCCATCACAACCCCCAGAAGGCTCCATTTATGCGCGTCACCTAATACACCCATTCAATTAGATGACGAGGCATTTGGCTGCCTTAAGGGAGTCATAGTGATATATATATATATATATATATATATCCCTTTTTAAACAGAATTTTAACAAGTATGAGTTATCAATGTTCTTATGTCACAAAAACTATGAGGTTGGGACCCAGTTAGTTTGACACATTCTGACCATGATGATATCACCTATTAGGAACTTAAAGTTCAAGGAAAATCGATCAACAAGGAAAATACTAAATTTGAGTTGGATCTATACATATAATATCGTCTAGTTACCCGACGACCAAATCAGTGTTTAAATAAACAACCATCTCACTTACACCATTTGTTAATTCTTATAATTCCTTTTTAAGTTACTTAGATTTTATTTCCAGGACGAGTAGAACTTATTATCCAAAAATCCAAGTTTTTTTCAATAAATATTAACTTTGATTATTTGAACACTTAATTACATCAAATACTTTTGAGTTCGTATTCCATTAATTGCAATTCTGAACTTGTTCAATGATAAATTTTGTTATAATTGGTTACAAAATAAGATACGTGGTCTAAGAAAAGTAGTATTGTCAGAAGCATGTTACTATTTGCATGCTTTGAATTTTTTATTAAATCCTTTTAGTGCTGTTTTTACATTTTGGAAAATCATTAAATCAAACGATCATTGATAACATGGTATAACGCTTTATCAGTAATTTCTTATTATTATTAAACAGCACAATCCATAATACTACTTTTACTATTTTTAGTAATATTTTGCTTAAAATTAACTATGAATTTATGGAACGAATGTGATTCATTGATACATTTATTTTGCAAAAATTCCCGCTTAAACTACTTGATGCCGTTAATATTGGATTACTAAAATCATTTATATAATTTGAAGACAAAAGTAGTGGAAAGATTATTTTCTTAAATCACTACTCCCCATTAATCCAGGATAAACAGATTGATAGACGTAATTCGATGAAACCAGTATTTGTGGCATTCTGAAGTCATCAGTAGAGCTCGTTTATCTCCAAGGAATTTGAATTCAATCTATAATTTTTTGTAACACTGATTATCATTGGAACTGAACCAGTTTAACCAAGGTCATCAGAATTTCTTTATAAAGAGTTTTTGTATATCCAATTGTAAGCAAACTCTTGTGATAATGGACAATGAAATTCCCTTAATATTTATAGTAATTTATTCTTGAAATATAATCATCACGTAAAGTAGAAAAAATAAAAATACAAACTAGTTTCAATGATTCGATTGTATAATAGTTATAATGTTAACATTGAAAAATACGTAAATACTTCAAATATATTTCTTTGAAAAATAATCCTTAAAACAAGAATATATTAATAAGGTAACGTCATTATGATTTTTCAATTAGAGTTATGGAAATTATTGTTTCTACACATTTGAAATCATCAATCGTTCATTGCTAGACCACCATTAGAAACACGGAAGCACTGGATGGCCGTTTCGTCCTGGTATGGGACTCATGAGCAACGCGCATCCACGACTCCTACTGGGCCGGCATCACAATGGTCCAGAGGTTAGGCGTTTGCGGGTAAAATCAAAGGCCCAGGGTCCGAATCTTACGAGGTGCAGGAGTCGTGGATGCGCACTACGGATGAGTCCCATACCAGGACGAAACGGCCATCCAGTGCTTCCGTGTTTCTAATGGTGGTCTAACAATGAACGATCGATGATTTCAAATGTGCAAAAACGTTATGATGGTTCTTTTAAAATAATAGTATACACTGATTATTTGATGATTTTTATTCAATATAAATAATTTTTCCATTCATCACATTAAATCATTAACACTTTGTATAAACTACTATTTGAATATAAGCCAAAATGTAGGTGGGAAATAACTGTCCAATAAAATTACTTTCAATTAACTTTATTTTCTTAAAAAATCATAAATTTCGTCTTTTGATTATATCAGTCAGATTTATGCAGATCATCCAATCTAAAGAGAGATACAATGTAATTTGATTGATAATTGAGACATTACAATAAATTTGAATGACAAAAAATATTCAAAGAACTCAAAGTTAATTTAATAAATATTTCGGGATGATTAGTTTGTTCCCGGTAGTAAGATATTAAAACCATAATAGTCTATAGTTGCTCATTATTTTATTATCTGTGGTATTTCAAACAGTAAACATACTTTGAAGTAAAACACATAATTTAATGATGATATTAAATGCTTCGTCCACAGAGTTCACAATAATTTTTATACTCCTCTTATCAAATAATGAATATAGAACAGACAATTTGTTGCACTACTCATGAATTTCCCAACAGGATGTTCTATTAAACGACCAGAACTACTCAGTAAGTACATGTGGATTGAAGTTTCTTGCTTAGTGCACCAATTTATTTACAACTAGTGTTTATTGAACACTGACTTTTCAGTGCTACTATCTAAGATATTAATGATGAGTATGAAGTCAATAAAACATAAACACTACATAAATATATATATTCTCAATCTATTTAGGTATTATGTAAACTCTTACTTAGGCAGAAATAGTCCTAAAAATTCTCTACAGTCATTCAGTGATTTTAAAAACATTTAGAGATTGTTTTTTTCTTCATTTCACTGACTGACCAACTACAGAACTATAAGAAAGCTATAAATATTGAACAGTTGTTTAATTCCAGTTAAATTTTTGATAGAATTATTATTTTAATAACACTATACGAGATTATATTCCAACATCTATAACTTGTAATTAGCATGTTGAATATCCGCTTTACTCTCTTTTAGCAATAATCTTTCATTTCATGTCAGTTGATTATAGAAAATAAGTAAATAATATACAACAAATCTGTAGGATTATTTTCCATTCAAATTATTGATCGTGTTTTGCTAGAGACTATTTATTCACTGGCATACCTAATACATTTAGTGATACACAGATGAACAACTCTGTGTTTATCATATTTTTCCCATAAATTGTATTCAATTTTCGTGTCTTCTCGCATTTTGACTAATTTCCTTCAGTTTATTCGTCCCTTGATTGTCTGTTCCATGATATTGTGCCTAATTTCAATTTATTTACTTTTTGTATGTTGTTTTCAAACACTCATTTCCTACCCTACCCTAACTAACTAACTCCCTTACTTCATCTCTACGTTTGACTTTCTTCTCTACCTTTTTCAGTCATCTGTAATCTGTTTGTTTTGTTTTTATTGAATTCAACAAGAAATCAAGGTGTAATTTAAAAGGATAACAATTAACAAGCAGACATAAAACAATAAAACTTTACTAAATTAGATGTCTACATGTTTTCACATGTAAAAGAAACTGGACATCAAGTTACAGATCGTAGGTATATGTATTTACATGTGTATATATCAATATACATGTGTGCGTATAATTTAATGTAAAGGAGTGGTCATGGCTAACATAAGCATACTTTCAAATATATATATATATATATATATATATATATATATATATATATATATATATATATACAAATATTGATATATGGCATATTACCAGGTCATCTGTATGTTTGGTAAAGTGGCTGAAACATACATGAAACACTTATTTATAAAGTTTGTTTTACTTTTTTATCCACTGATCAATCTTTGTAGAAAATTTGATTAATTTGAAAATTTATTCCATTGGTATTGAATACAAGTGTTCATCTACTGAAAGTTAGATTAAGTTAAAATATTACATGCTTTCTCTCTCTCTCTACATTCAATATACATTGAACTTTTTTTCTAAATTAACACATTCATTGAAAGTTAAGTAAATTAGAACCAATAAAATGGCATGATTCGGAGTCATGTGATTCTTGATCAAGAATTTAGTCGATCTTCACAACTTCACTGATCAAAGTACCCTTTATACCAGGTGTATTTTACCAAACATTCCCTTTCCACAGATAATTCCATATGAATATAACATAGGAGATATTTATGATCAGATACAACAAACTAATGTGTAGAACTTCGATCATCTAAGTTCATACTTTACAAAACTAGTTTCTCTCTGGATATCACAAGAAGATTTATATCCCTCATGATGAATTTGGACGGCTGAATAGTCAGAATCAGTCAAATAAAGCTACATCTCTCTCTGAGAAGTTCCGAATTACATTCTAGTTAATTGAAGTGAATGTACTAGAAAATCAGATCTTATCTCCATCACTTTCAAACGAATACATTAAATTAAATAGTCAATACAAAATAAGAAGATCAATGTAATCATTCTAATAATGAACTCTTTTTTCCAGTAAATAAATGCCTAAAACTCCCGATACTGACGTTCAAACTCATTCTCGATTAGTCATTAAGTATTCATTAACACAATTTCTAGCATAGAATAAATGATGCAAAGTTATTATGTACATATAATTTATAAAAAGCTAATCCCGATCACGTACAATTCAAATACATTTAATGTGATAGATAGAATGTTATGTTGATAGTTTTCCATTGATGTTCAAAAATCTTATTATTGATGGTGGCGTTTGTTCAGCACTTATTAAACTCTGAATTATTTTTATATAATCATTCGCTACAGTTTCCGAATGTAAACAAATCAATACATATAAATTGGGAACATATTGACAAAATAATTTGAACAAATTAAATAAATTAATTGATATTTGTGTATTTGAGAAAATCAATGAGACATTTACTTTTGAGCATGATAACGTAATCATAATAAAAAAATATTTGCAGATTCATTCACTGATATTTTCCTTGATTCATTAAGATTCTAACTTCAACATACTTTATTCGCCTAATTCAATGATTATGGAAATCGACAGTCCAAAATAATCGATGAAACTGTACGTAATATGTTTCATATTTCAATGGAAAACTCAGTCACCTACTTTGTAATCTTTAATTATAATAATAATTTTCACACTATCCACAAATCTATTATGTATTAGTCTATATATTCAATGTAAATGATATTTTATTTTACCTGTTACTGAACTAAGAATTTGTCAACATGTCCAACAAGTTTTCATGCTTTTTTTTACCTCAATCATACAACTGAACACATGTTTCGAATAAAAACACTTGGTTTACTTGCGAAAATCCGTGCATTATCTAGAAGATAGTCTAGTTTATTCAAGTATCAATTGTTTGTTTTAAATTAAGTCGCCAATTATTGATATGAATTAAAACACAGAGAATAAACGAAAAAGAAAAAAAGAAAACACAACTAGTCAATTCACTCAACAATGATTTATTCGACCAGTCTAGAGCAAATAAATAAATAAATAGACATGAATATTGTTTTAAAATACCAAACCACTGATAAACTCCTCCTACAAAAAGTATTGTGGTTTGTTTTTTGCAAATAAAAGAGGTCAACAATGTAACAAATGACGAATTAAAATTACAAAGGGAGACAAACTGATAATATTTGTGTAAAGAAACATTTTTTTATAATAAACTTCCATTTATGTATGTGTCCATCCTTTTTCATAAAAAAAAACAACGTAGAGTGTACATCTTGACTATCAGCAAGAAATGACCACAAATAAACGAAAACACTAATTATATTACTACTAATAATATTAACAACAACAGACAGTATTTTTTCAAGTTACAAATTACCTACTGAATATATAAGATGATAAACATTGTTATATCTGTTTATACTTAAATAAATTCAGAAAAAAAAGTAAGGCAAAGTAAGAATAGAAATCTCTCTCTTTTTTCATTAAGAGATCATAAATTTCCATCATATCTTCTTTGGCACATCTATTGAATGAATGAATGAACATACGCGCCAATAAGTGCACAAAAAGACAAAACTAAATAAATAAATAAATAACGAACAGGAGAAATAGCAACAGAGGAGATTGACGATTGAACAGAGAGAGAATAAATGCAACAGATAGCCAAAATAAGAAGAAAAATGGCTAAAACACGCGTCATTTGTAAATGATATAAAAATGAACATTAAAATGTAAAGTCTCTTAAAAATGAAATATCATAAATATTCACCTAATTGACTTGTCATCAGTAAAGAACACACATCTAGTCAAATCGATATATATACATATATATATGCAATATATGTAAAATAAGTATAGACATGTAAAAGCTGAAAGAACAATTTGAAACGACAAATATTTCTAAGCTATCTTGTCAATTGTCTAACAATATATAAAGTTTGATCTGATAAATTAAAGTATTATTGTCAGTAAAGTTAAAAGTGATCTATGTCTACCGTTTTTCATTTGTACTGATAAGTGTGTAGAAGCAATAAAATCAGGAATGATCATTGGTAATAAGTAAATATGTACATATCAGCCAACATATCTATAGCTGAGTAACTTAATTTGACCATTCTTACTTATACTGTTAACTTGTGGACAAACATACGTAATTTACTGAGTTCATAATATCATATAAAACTTTTGTGCAAATTTCTGCATAACAATGTTGATCATTTATAATAACATTTATTCATAACAAGTCGTACATAGAATTTCATTAACTGAATGTTCTTACACTCTAGTAGTAGAAGTAACGATGGTATATAATATCCTGTTGGAACTCATAATATAAATATTAATAATTTATATCAATGACATTTTGTTGCAAGTCTCTATCGATAGATGATGAACAGTAATATAAAGTGATTAATCTACGATTTTTTTTCAATTAAAGACTAGATATGTATCATAGTTAGTTAAAATTCACTGCATTTAAGATTTGTGGTATTTTACTCGAAACAATCTAGATAACAAATTGATTTTGACTCATCCGCTCTGTAATTTTTCCGGTTGTTTAGTAACAAAACACAGTCGAATAGAATAGTTTTACTGATAGGAAAAAATATTGTTCCAGTTCACTAAAAATAGAAAAATGAGCACAGGTAAATATGCCTACGAAGAAGTATATACAAGCTGTTTCAAGGATATCATCTAATCATGTATTAAGACCTGTTTGGTCAAGAATTGATAAAGCCTTTTACAAGGATTTTGAATAGGGTGTATTTTAATTCTAAATTAAATAACTACTAATATAACATTTTAAACACGTTGTTGTTAAGATCTCAAATGCTCCCAATTTTTCTTAATCATTCAGTATAAAATGTCGTATTTATCAAACCATCAAACAAATCAAGAGCGGCAAATCAGCAGAAACAGACAACATTCCAGCAGAGGCAATGAAAGTAGACGTGGAAGCTAATGCAAAAATACTTCACATTCTCTTCAACAAGATTTGAGATAAGGAAGAAGTACCAACAGATGGGAAAGAAGGATACCTGATCAAAACACCGAAGAAAGGCGATCTCAGCAAGTGTGAGAACTACACAGGCATCACTCTTCTCTCAGTACCAGGCAAAGTCTTCAACAGGGTATTGTTAAACAGAACGAGGGACTTCGTAGACGCCCAACTTCGAGAACAACAGGCTGGATTTCGTAAGGATCAGTCGTGTACCGACCAAATTGCAACATTACGGGTCACTGTGGAACAGTCAACTGAATGGAACTCACCACTCTACATCAACTTTATCGACTACGAGGAAGCATTCGATAACGTGGACAGGAAAACACTGTGGAGGCTTCTTCGACATTACGGCATGCCTGAGAAGATAGTCAGCATCATACGGAATTCTTATGATAGATTAAACTGCGAAATCGTTCACGGACAGCTAACAGACTCGTTCGAGGTGAAGACCGGTATCAGTCAAGGTTGCTTACTCTCATCCTTTCTCTTTCTTCTGGTGATCGACATCACAAGATGACCATCCTACAGAAAACATCGATTCCTTCAATTTCACAATCATATCTTATTGACGAGTACCCCAACCGGCACAAGATTTAGGTCTATGGTTTTTTGTCTAACATCTCAACTCATTGGGAAAGATTATGACAGGTTATCACAATGTGACTTTAAAACTGGAAGTTGTGAATTCGAAATTTTTTTATCAATTAAATATGATAATAAACGAGAATCTGGAGTAATCTAACTGTAACTGTTGAAATTTTCACAAAGATAGTTAACAAAAGACATCTTTTCCATAGTTAAATATACCTAATCTGTTGTATTCATACACATTTTCATTAAGTGTAATAAATCGATACAAAAAACCTTTCGAATAAACCACTATTTATTCTTGTCGACTTTTTTTAAATCACTTAATAAACTAAACTTTAATTTAAATAAACTTTTAATCAAAACAAAAGTTACTCATTTGTTTATCTGTTAAAACATATTTTCATTATTTACACTTATAAATGGAGCCAGAAAAGTCATCTTTCGACATAAAAACTATGTTACATTCAACAGAATAAATTTTATTATTTAGTTAGTTAGTTAGTTAGTTATTCCATGTTTCACATGTGTTGTCCACAAAGCAGACACAGAGTCATAACTTATGTAGACCTACTCATTCATTTACCCACATTCAAGTAAGTATTTACGAAATGTCTTATAACTGATATTGACTTTATATATATATATATATATATATATATATATATATACATACACGTGCAAAGGTGTATTCATTCGTATAATAATCCCATGAATCACGTGATTGCAGGCAAATATGAAACAAGCCAACTTGGGCGGAATATCACTTGTAATTTATTTCTCTTTATAAACAACGACTTATTACATTTATTAATTTGTCATAATAAAGAAGACAACTGCGACTCAATAAATCAAAATACACAGTCACAACTGAATTAAATATCCTCTAATTATGATGATCAGTGTGATTCTTAAAACAATATGTGTTTTTTTTCCCAATTTCTTTCCTGATTGTTCATTATAGAAGATTTTTTCAAATACTTGAACAACAGATCAACAATGCTAATGTCTGTGTGACTCATATTATTTTATTTCACTTTATTGAACATTTCATTCGAAGATGTGCCAGTTAACGTTTAACCTGAAGAAACCTTGTGTACTGGATGGAGTAAATGAAGCGAACTGTTAGGAATTCTAGATTAGAACAGAACAAGAAACAAGCGTCAGAATAAAACAATTTGACATTTGAAACTGTAGGTTGTTAGTGTTAGAATTTAGATTTATTTAAAAAACAAACATTTACTACAGTAAAACAATAACAAGTGAGAGTTACGCAGTATAACGAAGAGAGCTGTCCATTGATTTTTATGGTTTACATTGCCAACCGACTTTAGTATAAAACTTTTCGTAAGTGTACATCCATGTTTTTACTGGACGTGAAACACTCGACCTTCAGCGGCCGCGTCAAGCATTAAATGCCCAGGCCATTTAAGTTTAACCCGATGGTTTATGATTATAAATCTGATCAGCTCTCAATAATGCGCAACTATTTTCCAGTGCCATTGGCGTAAAACGACTTCATTCTTGATGTAGTAGAAATTCACTTGTTACAGCCTAGCACTATGGTGATCATTTCTCAAAACTAAACACTAATGTTTGCTACGCCTTAGGCATAACAGGCCCAAGCAAGTACGTAAATGAACATTTTGGCAGATAAATTCATTCATGTAAATACAGGTTAGTGTTTGTAAATCCCTTCATAGAACCGCAGGGAGATCTTTATAAGATTTCATACATTCATAGTGTAGTGTATACTTTTTGTCAAGTAAACATAACGGTATTATAAATCAACGACTTTGCTGACTATGTGTACTTGTATAATTTGTGCACCGACGGACTGCTTGTTATTTGTTCGCTTTTGAGTTATGTTTAGTTATAAAGAAGATGTAACTTTGTTAACAAAATTTACTTCAGAATGAGTAAAAATTCTTGATCTTATTTCTTTTAAATGACGATGTTGTGATATTAGTTAACTATTTCACATCAATCTAAAATATTTTAAACACTCTCTAAAGATATGTTTTACGATGCTTCTCTTTAAACAGTAAGCAGTTAACATTGTATTTATGAATTTCTTTTTATAGTATGTCCTCATTATGATTAATTAAAAAATTTAATAAAGTCATACTCATTCATATTTGCTTATTTTCGATAGGTAGTTAGTTAGGATTTAACACTTCATGTCTTCTTTATTTGAACATTATTGCGCATTATAAGACCATAGTTATAATTCTACTTTGTAACGGTTAGTTATTTATGACTTAAGTGACTTCCTTAAGTAACTCATCTCCGAGTTCTAGTGAGAAGTCGTGACCGTTAGAGTTCAAGCCTATTCGGGTGTAGACAGTAACTACCGAAGACAGTGTATGAGGTTGGGCAAGACCATGTAGTGATCAAAGTTGAACAACAACACCGTTAGATACCCACCCAGTAGTTCAGATGTTAGGCGTTTGTGCACAAGACCGAAGGTCCCTGGTTCGAGTCCTGCGAGATGCGCACAGCTGATGAGTCTCATACCAGGAAGAAACAGCCGTCCAGTGCTTCCAGGTTTCTAATGGTGGTCTAACAATGATCGTTTCATGATTTTAATAAGTAACCCAACAGTTTCCACAACCCATAATTATTTTGTTTTCTCTTAAACACGAGCAGTTAAATTTATCGATAACTGATATTTATTCTTACATCAAAAAATCTTTATCAACTTGTACTTTATAATGAACGCTCTTACATTTAGTGAATAGTTGTCACATTACAAAAGTTTACAAATAAAAGCACTAAATATGAACTAAATTCTTTCTGTGTGAAAAGGAAGAATGTAACAGAAAAGTACATTTTATAATTAAAAATTTTATCACACAAGTGAAGAAAAGTAAACAGGATAACATTCAACTGAAAAAGAGTATTATTTAATAAGTAGAAAAAATATCATATGCAAAAATCAAATAATAGTGAAAATTGTCAATGATAAAATTTCAGCTAATTTATTGAAAGTGATAGTTTCATGAAGGTGAAAAAGTTATTTTGTTATTCCCGTTGTGAATGATGGTGATGGCGATGACGTAGAGGAGGAGGGGGCGGTGGAGAAGAGAAGAGGAAGTTCTCAGTGAAGATGCATATCCACTATTCCACTGAATTTTTTTCTGATTTACTGTAGAACTATTAACTGAGGCAACAGTACTTGTCTTGTACACTCACAGTAGAACAGTAGAAGTAATATTATTTGCATACATACGGTAAGACAATCAGCATAGAAATACATATATTTATATAGACAAACGTACATATTATACTGTAACATTAACTATCAGGGCGACAAGTCATATTAATGAAAGCGGCGCTAATTATTTTTAATACATAAAGATCAAAGTCATAGAAGAAATGTTGCCGCTACACAGTTGTGAACATGTGTTTTCATTTTCTCGTTTCTTAATCATTATCGACACTGATCGTTTGACTAACGATAATAGTGTGCTTTTATTTATGCGCTCTATTATGTAAAAAGAGAAGATAAAAATGAAAGCAACAAATATTATCAAAAAATATCCAGTTGTTCTATGAAGCAACCAAACTATTGTGCTTTTTTTCTCTCTTCTGTGCAAATTGACCATTTCAGATTAGTCTACATTATAGTACATTATAGTATAATGACATAGTATAATATATGTGTACATAGCCAATTTCAAGAAAGAATACCAACTATGAGATCAAAGAGAACATTTGTTCGTTAGTTAGTTTTTTCTCTTTTGAGGTTGATTATCATCATTGAAGTGATTTAATTCCTGCATTTAACTTGCTTACTGAGTTAATAAAATTTACTACATTTCATTAGAAATACATAAATTTTATTTCTTACTTAATACTGGATTCACTTTTTATTTTTAGTATAGTTTAATATGATGGTAAGTGAAGCAAAACAAACTTACTTATAAAGAAACACACATATGAATGAACCATATAAAACAGTTGAAGCATACTAATGAAAAAATAAGGTGTGTTCTTTTTGTACCTACAAGTGAATAACTTTACGTGGAAAAAATTGGCAAAACTGATTTGAATTTCTTTCTGCTGCTTTTTATTATTACTTAATACAAAAAAATACCCCAAAATTCGAATTAACTACAGTTGGGATAGGTAAGTTCAGTGGTAGTAACTAGCTTCTCAATTAAACTGCTTTTGGTTACGTATAAATTTTGTCTTTCCACTTCTGTAGTGTTTTATAGATGTAGATGAACACTGTTAAGTAAGTATTGGCGTTTGTATTCTCACAACGTATTGACATTTGAGGAAATTAAAATTGATTTGATTTGTAAATAATCCGATAATTTAAATGAAAATTTTCATCAGGAATGAACGAACTGGAGAATTCCTTCAATAACAACAAAAAACAAATGAAAAACTGAATAGTTTTACTTTCGTAAACTGTAAACTTTCATAAATATTTATCCAATCTATGGATGGCTTAATTGTCCAATTACTGTCAATCCTTAATGCTAACCGTCTCAATTTATACAGCATGTTACAAAAGGTATGTTGCGAATAATATTAATATGCCTTAATTGTAAAGTACACATAGTTAAAAAAAGTTATACTTTATGTATACTTTCAAACAATATAGTATCCTACTGGCTACGGTATCTGAAAATCTCTAATTTGATTCGATTATTAATGTGTATCTAATGCTGCGAGAAGTTATAGGCTAGAAAGAGTCAATCTAGTACGGTTTCATGATTCTGTATGTACTCTAATCTCAAGTCAATTCATTGTGAAATCCATCACTAAAAGTGTATATTGTAAATTTTACAAATTTCTAAGTTTTAATTAAATAAGTTACACAATTCTGTTTTGTAACAAAAGATTAGTAATACAAAATATCTTTAGTAAAGCTGAATACTTACAAAACTGAAATTCAAATATTATATGAACTGAAAGATTGTAATCAATCAGATGTACAGATATAAACTGTTTACTATTGCTAAAGTATTTACTGCAAACAATTTGTCAGCGAACTGGTTAATTAACTTTTATGTTGATTTTTTTAGTTTTCAAATAAACATTTCAATTTATAGTACTGATACAATTTTATCGTGTACAATTAGTTTTTTTCAAAATGTACATTTTTAAATTTGGCTGGTTTTACAGTTAGTTAAAATCTTTTACTAACATTGACTATTGAACTAGTAAAAACCAAAAAATCACTACTTTTATTGAATGAAGGTGAAGTAATCGACCTTAGAAATTAATTTTGTAGTCTATCAAATGTATCCTGTATCATATACCGTTTCACCTTGAATTAGATTACCCAGAGAAAATGATTTGAATGAACTCCTTCACAGGAATTAATTTGATTTCATAACACATCATTTATTTATTTGTTTCCTTCTGATTTTTGAATAACTGTTTGATCAAAATTCTTCGAATTTTAAAAAAGTGTATTGTAAAATAAGCTGAGAGATTCTTAAAAAGAACAATGAATAAATAGTAACTTTTGATGTGGGCTATACATAAATTTTGATTAACGAGTATACTAGTAATGAAATGAACCATTCTGAGTGTTTGTCAAATCAAATAAGGCTAATTTATTGAAATCAATTCTCTTTGATGGTGGCCTAACAAGGATTTCGATGAAAAATTGTTTGATCAGGTGTCCAAATCACTTCAATGCACATTAATAATTACTTACATTTATATATGTGTATAAATGGGTTATAGAGAGTTAAATGACAAGCTGCCTAGTCCTTAATAATACCACAAAACTTTTACCAATAAAACAATATGATCTACTTTCATACACTCTATTTGACTCATGGACTCTAAGTATTGTGTAGAAGTTAGAACCAACACAATTAAAATATCTGATCTTTTGCCAAGATAAATGATACATAAATAACTTGATTAGAATTAATAAAACTTTGATGGTGGATTCAGTTGGCCGATGACTAGTAATTATTACTGTTATTTCTTTTTTTTTCCAAAACTACACATAAATATCAATAAACACAAAGAATCAAGATACCAAACTTTAAATCTATATTTCATTAATTTATAAAATGAATTTTTAACCCATTCTTACAATTCTAGACTAATTTAAGGTTTGGTATAGAATGATTTAAACATTCCACATTATTTACTGTCATACGTTTCACGAAGAAATGTATGTTCCCAATTTATTGTTTGATATATGTCTGATTTGTCTACAGTATGACAAATAAGGCGCCAGAAAGATCATTTCGTTCTGTAGCTTGATAGAAATGATGCTAGTTACAAATTAGATGCAGCTTCAAATGGATTCGGTGCGGAAAGTATAAATAAATCGGCTATAAGGACACGACGAAGAAGACAAGGACGACCAGTTAGGAACAATGAAAGCAAAATAATCACAAGCATCGAAGAACAGCGGAGCAGGTGGTAAGATCACTTTGAAGAGCTCCTGAACAAACCAGCCCACTGAATCCAGCCAACACCGAAGTAGAACCCACGAACCTCACAACAAATGCTAACTTACCAACCATCGAAGAAATCAGCATGTCCATCAGACAAATCAAGAGTGGTAAAGCAGTGGGAATAGACAACATACCAGATGAGACAGTAAAATAAGACACAGGAGTAACTCCAAGAATTTAACACGTTCTCTCTCGTTGGCAAGATCTAACTACAAAGAAAATACCTTATCAATATATCAAAGAGAGTAGATCTTAACAAGTAGGAGAACTACAGAGACCTCACTTCACGGTCAGAATTAAGCAAAGTGTTCAACAGGGTATCGTTGAATAGAAGGAAAGATTATGCATACGTCCGAATTCTATATCAACAGACCAGATTCCCTAATGATTGATCGCGACACTATGGGTCATTTTGGAACAATCGATTGGATGGGACTTGCTACTACACATCAACTACCTTGACTACCAGAAAGCGTTTGACAGCATGAACAAGATTACATTATAGGAACTTTTCGAACATTACAGTGTACCTGGAAAGAGAGTCAACATTACATGAGTTCTTATGAGGAACTACATTGGAAGTCCTGAATGGAAGATAGCTAACACATGTATTCCGAAATTAAGACCCTTACCAGGCAAGGTTGCTTACTCTCACCCTTGCGTTTTCTGCTGGTGGTTGACGGGATAACGATTTCAGCTGAAATTCGAGCATTGTGAAAGAGTAAAATTCCCTCTTCATTTGTCTATACAATATCACACAGTTTACAAGAACTTTCATGTAAATCTGTATAACTAACTAATTTCACAGTAGCTCCTCCTTAATATAACACCATGATTCATTATTGTTTCTCGCTATAGTTTGTTTTTATTCTGAAAATGATTTTATAGTCTACACCAATAAGTATGCACGATCAGGTTGATTTTAAAATAAGATAATTTGCAAATTTGTGATAGGTTTGTTAACGATTTATAACTGTGACACAATCGAAATTTTAAAATCAAATATGTTATCGTTACTTGAGTGGCAACGAACCTAGTGTTTAGGTACTAGTATTCTCTCGGTAAGGTGACTAAAATGTCGAATTTCAGAATTAACCTGTTATTTTTAATTACAAAATTCATATGAGCATCTTGGTCAGAAAGTAATCGACAAAAGTACATTCAGATACATCTCTCTTCTCAATTGTTTCCCAACAAAATGATCTGTAGAGTAAGATGTTTTACATTATTCTAATGTCTATATTGATTATTACAAAAATAAGATAAACTGTATGATTCAGTCACGGCTTTTGTTTAATCATGTACGATGAAGAGGTTTACAATCTATTCTCTTACTGAACTGAAAAAGTAAAATACCAGAATGAAGAGAAGCTTTATTCATAGTTAAGATCAAGTTTAAATATTAATTATCTATACAATCTCATTAGTGAACTGTGATATAATCGTTAGTGAAAATATATATTTAAAGGAATATCAGAAGGGAGAAAGATGTTAATACATCTTATATTAAATAGATTGTGAAAATAATTGTGACAAACGGTTCCAGAATCGCTAAAATATCCTTATAAAAAAATAATTCATATAAAGATTTATAATAAAAAAATCTCTCCATTCGATAGGGAGGTACAAATGTTTTATAGTTCTATGATTCCCCGAAATGGGATTATTTAACTTAGTGTTAAAGATAATTTCCTGAATATTTTGAAAGAAAATATATTAGGTGTCACTTTAACATGGTTTGAAAGCATAAATGTTCATGATTATTTTATCGAATGTATGTATTTTTTGTACATCTCTGTTCATCAAATAAAGTATTCAAGAAATTGTTCAACAAGAAACTAACTGTATTCTTTACTTGTTTTAATAAACTGATTGCAACTGATAATTACTCCTTTGAATTGTTTTATTTCCTGAAAATTCGATCACTGGTAATTGTCTACTCGAATAAAATAAAGTTTTACACATCCATTATACAAATTAGAATCTAATAAAATTGTAGAGAGAGGGAGAGAGAGAGAGAAATTCGCATTGAATTTAGACAATTAACCATCTCGTTAACATCTGACTTCTCAGCTCCAATCATCACCGAAACAGGTTTTGCCTTTTCAATTATCAATAAAAAGGAAACAGATTAGTCAGTATTTTCTAGATCTTTGTGATGGTCAATTGAAATAACTCATTCCTAATTCAACTAACTATTTTCACTTCAATCTTATGAACTAAAATAGTTAATTAAAGATCATTAATTGATTCGCGCTGAAAATGTTGATCAACAGACCTCAAAATCCCCTGCTACGAGATGGAGCTCTATTCTCTGGATTCGAAGAAGTAAGGAACCAAGGGTCTGTTTCTGTGAAATATCACAAACTCAAATCAAATACATTATTTTCATAATATTTCTAGTTTATTTCTGAACTAATTAAAATAATATTTTGTTGTACTTAGAATCTGTTTGGTAGTATTATATAAAGCTGTATTAATATTAGAATGACCGAGAAATGCTTACATAAATCTGTTATCCTTGATTGCTTTTTTTTCTTTTTCATGGTAAATTCTCGTCAAGCTTCTTTATCATCAATCGACAATCATACTCATAGAATCGTATTTTTTTTAATAATAATTAATTTATTAGTCTGTTGTTGATGATGATTTAATAATAAATATACTTGTTTCGTGTATTAGATCAATGAATTCAGAAATGGTTGTATGAGTCAACAATTAACTTACACGATATTCAGTTCATACGATAGCAACTAGGCTTGTTTTTTCTTAAAGATTTATATATATTTATACGTATAACAACATGAAACAATAAATGAAGTCATTAATCGGTGATGTTATTGGCACTACTTACTAGTTTAAGTAGTAATAATCATAACAATAGCGGTAATAATGATGAAAGTAAATAGAATAAACATATAACGTAAAAACAGTGTATTTTAGACTAGTTTATGATAGCAATAACTCGAACAGTCAAGGGTGTTGGTGAAGGCTATAAACAAAGCAGAAAAAGGAAGATTGAAGAACAAAAAACGAGTTTCCAAAAAAGGCAGAAAGAGAGATGAAAGGCAAATCTGAAAATGCAAGAGTCTAAAGCAGTGGTGACTAAAAGAAGCAGTAGAAAATTATTTTGCTTTTTACGCTAAATCTAAATATATGTTTGTTTATATGTGCAAAAACATGTATTAGCTTAAATCACCCCTTACATTGACGACTATCTTCTCCCTCTCTTTTTCGTTTACTATGTACACATATTATATATAAGTAGAGGAAAAGAGAAAAGCCAGAAAATCTACTTCCATATGGAATAAATTTCATTCCTGTTACCGTTTTTATTGTATCTTTTCACGGTTAATTTACGAGTTTTAGGTCAAATAGTCAAATAGTCAAATAGTCAGTTGGTATTGTCTTCCTCAGTCTGTGTTCTTTTACTGTTATAAAGTATAACTGAAGTAGTTTTGACTAGGTTTCAAAGTAAACTACTAATTATCTTACATAGGGAATTGAAAACAAAATAAATAAGTTGATATATAAAATGTCGGTGTTTCTTTTGCAAGCCGTTTATCCTACTAGACTATATATGAAAAGAGAGAGGGAGTGAGCGAGAAATGAGATTAGTCACACTGTCCATAATCAAAATTAACTAAGCAGATTATTTGTTTTTGGTAGATTTGCTCAAAATTTTGAAATTTTTTCAGTGTTTTCTGAGATAACAATCAAAAAGCATTCTCTTTTTTCATTAAAATGATAATCTAAGTGTCTATTACTACAATGACACGCGTAATAAAGGTCAATAGGGCATATTGTGTGTCATAAAAGATTTTCGACTTTTATTATCCCTAATTTATTTATTTATTTATTCCACCTTTAAGTATACAAAAAAATTAGTTTCATTCATATATAAACAACGATTTGATTTAGGAGGAAAAAATAACAATTATGGTAATAAAAAAAATTGCATCGGATCGATTTCATTTCATATTTGTAGGCATGTAAGCTATTTGAGTACAAATTTAAATAATCATTAAAAATTGTTGATTTATATCAACTAAAACATTTGTGACGATTCAGTAAATTTTAAAATTAATTTTGTTTTTCTAATTTTCATCATCACCACATCATTTTTTATTCCTTCTGTGTTGCAGCAGTGGACGAAATCAAGAAGAGACGTTTGGGGTGGGTTGGACACGCATTGAGGAAAGAACTCATTTGTAATCCTCAAGGTCAAAGGAAAACCAAAAGACACTACTCAAATATATGGAGGCATACCTGTATAGAATAAACAGCACTTGGATAAAACTGGAAAAGAAGGCCTAGGACAGAGTTGGTTTCAGAATGCTGGTTGGCGGCCTACGCTCCATTAGGGGTGTAGACATAAGTAAGTAAGTAATCTATCTGTGAATTAATTTCATCTTTCCATTCTTCTTTAAGCCCTAGACCATTATGCAACTAGCTTTGAAATTTAATTCTTAAAGATGTAGCTTTCTTCTCTACCTCTATAGACTATTGAATAAAATACCATAGGAACTACTGTACAGCTTTAATAAATGATATTACAGAAATGAATATTTTCCCTTCTGAAATATCTTTGTCAGCTAGAAAAAACGTTAATAGCTAGTTGTCACTTCGGAGTTTATGATTCTTTAATAGTATTCAGTGGAGTTTAACATTTAATTAGAATAATGCTACACGGTGATAACACTTATATTCATATTGTTGACTTTAGATTCTTTATGTTCAAATGATTGGTGACATATCATTTCTTCTTAGTAAAGCTGTATAGTATGATAATAATATGATAATTAATTGTTTTTGGTCAATCTGATTTTATAATTGTACATATATATTAAGAGCTTATTACTTTTCCATTTGAAAAAATAGTCAACTGAAAAGACTAGTAGTTCGAAATGTTTTCTATTAATCATTCCCATCAGGATTAACGATAAGAGTTTATTCATTTGATTTTTCAAAACATTTATTATTCAGAACTAAGATTAAGAATTAACCAGTATTAGGGGTTTTCTGCTTCTTTGAATATGCATAATATCATCATAAATAAATAATGAGGAATGACTTCTCCGCTGTAGTTACTCACCAAAGACAATGGCTGATAGCTGTTCAATAACGCGGATCGGTTGAAATTAAACATTAACACCGTTGGATGATCGTCCAGAGCTCTAGAAGTTAGGTGTTCGTGCGCTGTCGTGGATACGCAATGTTGATGAGTCAAATACTAAAACGAAATGGCCATTCAAAGCTTCCCGGTTACTGATGGTGGTCTAACAATACACAGTTGGTTTACAGTCTAATTCAGATTATCAAATAAACCTATGGATACTGTAGTATTTCGGCAAACAGTTCATAACGGTTTATGAGAAGCAATAGATTGCATCTAAACTGATAATTAAGGTCCATATTTAAAACTCTCTCAGACCGATAAGTTAAAGAAGTCTCTGTTGTAGTAGTTGTTGTTGCTTCTCAAAATCATTAATTCGACTATCTAATGATATTTTTCCAAGAAAAAATATCCCAGTAAAAAGTGACAAACATGAATAATATTAAGCTGAAATGTGTTATAGCCTATTTGTACATTTAAACTATTCAAATACTCCTCTCATAGTTTACAAATAATTGGCGCATGGCAATTATTTCATCAAAATTTAAATAACTTCTAGTTCATGGTTCAATGTAGCGGCAAATAAGTTTACTGGAAATATATTTTTCAGTTATTCAAATAAAAAATAAAATATAAATAATAATTTCTTATAAACAACTAAATGTTGATACCATAAACGACTTGAATCACGCAATCTTCGTCGATAAATAATTATCACAGTAAATATCGTATAAATTAATTTCATATCAGCATCCCCTTCTAAATTTCTCTAGCAAACATACACATTTACAGAGTTAACACCACAAGATGAAGGCTGGATTGTTGCATTACTGAGAAAGAATTTATTGATTTTTAATATCTTTTCATCAGTAAGAACATCATACTTTCAATTAAAATAAAATTAATTTATATTGAGGTGTTGATAACTTATTAATCGCCATAAAAGTTATGGTAGATTTTTATGACTGTTACAATAACAGAAAAACAATATTTCTCTTCTTCTTTCTTGTTTTGTATTTCAAAAATTTTCCATTTTTATGCTCTTTCCCTAATCTGATAACATAATTCTGCTTTGTTTATTTCAGTGTTTCACGTTACTCATGAGTAATCAGTACCTCTTTTCAAGAAAATTGTTAATTAATTTATGAGTATAAGCTACCGGTTTTCAATATAAGGAATAAAATTCACAATCATTTATGTGTTATAATTGATTTATTTTCACGATTTGAGATCAGATAAACTGACAACATGATACCATGCTATAACTTCGTCTATTTATGAAATATTCAATCCTTGACCGGATTACAGTAGTGCGTAAAAAGAGGTGCAGTTTTTCGTCTACTTCAATTCACTTTCTAACACAATATTACAGCAAACAGCTACGCAAATAGTTAACAATAACTGAATGGTAAGTCTCAACAACAATTTTAAGATCATTATTACAGAGTTGAATATCATCAACGAGTTCTAACAGGAAATATTCGAAGTAAGAGTTAAATGGAATTCATTGATTGAATGATTATTATTCGAAAATTTATCTTTTGCACAATTCAGATCATCTTGAAATTTGTATGATTTTTTTCGTAGATAATAAATAAATTTGCTTAAACCAATTTATTACACAATTTGTAGCAATGGCCAAATCCATTCTTAAAATAATAATTCCCGTAATTACATCACATTAATCGCTCTAATTATTCAGAGGAAATCTTTTTATTGGGTTACTCTGATTCATGACCAAATTCAGTGAGTTTCCGTTTAAACAGGTTCTTTGGAGCATTGAATCGATATACTGTTAGTGATAACAAGTTTCACTAATTTCTGGGCATAATGACTATTGGTTGACTGAATTCATGCCCTAAATTGAACTGCTGACCACTATAAAAACATTTCAATGCTGATCTATTTATTTTATTCGTTACCTGTTTATACAAACATTTTGTGAATTAAAGTTCATGAATTCATTCTAACGATTTTAATTATTATTAAGTGAGAAAATAAACCAAATCAGAACAATATTCTACCGAATGAATATCAGTAAATAACCAATCAGCTTGTTTATTCAAAGTTATCACAAATATTGACAATAAATTTTCAGTAATCCATTTAAAAAGTTGGTAAAACACTTTATCAATAATTATACCGGTTAACTTTACCTCATAGAATAACACTACTCATTAACTAATCATGTTAAATAAATGTCTCAGCTTGAAAAAATATGATAATCTTTCATAAATAACAAAATACTAGACCTATTACCACGTTCATTTAGATTTAGTTATGACGTCTTCTAAATTTAACGATGGAAAGTATACTTAATTCTGAAAAAATCCCCTTAAAAAATTTACGTAAAATGCGAAAATAACTTATCAAATCAATGACTTGTTTAAAAGTATACGTTTCAGCTTATATACAGATATATATATATATATATATATATATATATATATATATATATATATAAATGTGTATTCATGTGTACATGCTTATGCACACAATATGTATGCATGTGTTTTGGTTGTATGAATAAAATATGTATATGACACCGTGAAAATTTAAGAGATAAGACGTGCTGAGAAAAAGGCATGACTTATGTGAATGACTAGACTAGAAGAAAAGAAAATCAGAATATTTTTACGAATTAATTTTAGACTAGAAGTCTTTTTAAGAATGGAATGACAAAAATAGGATAGGTTATCTAAGTCACACAAAAGTTGATCCATGAGACAGTGAAAACTAAATTAAAGTTGTTATGATTTATAGCAAGTTAGTTTTGTATAGGAATGAAGTCAACTACTGTATGTATATATATTTTCAACTTTGACGATCGTATACACACTAGAAAGATTAGATTACTGTAAACAGCATATTTTTGTTTCCTATAATGTACGTGATATGATGAAAACATGTTAAACATTTCCAATAAGTGAGTTTATTACGTACCTTGAGGTAATTGGATGAAATTTATAATTTCTTATGAAACAGCATGATAATAGTATATAAATTATTAGCTTGAATATAAATATATATATATATATATATAAAGCCATCATCCAAAAGATACAAGTATTCATTAACAGTTGGATTCGGATTCGTTGGACAGACACGATCAGCAACAACGTACTGTGGGAGAAAACAAACCAGATTAAAGTGGAGTTGGAAATCACAAAGAAGCGGTGGAAGTGGATAGGACACACATTACGAAAAGCACTTAACTGCGTCACACGGCAAGCCCTCACATGGAACCCTCAAGACAAGAGGAAAAGAGGAAGGCTAAGGAACACATAACGCCGAGATATAGAGAAAGATATGAGAAGAATGAACAAAAATTGGACAGAACTGGAGCGGGAAGCCCATGACAGAGTTGGTTGGAGAAAACTTGTGGGCGGCCAGTGCTCCACTGGGGGTGACAGGCGTAGGTAATATATATATATATATATATATATAAATATATATATTAAGTGTGAAAAATGATAGTTTGACCAAAGCATTTAAATAAATTGTAAAGCATAGATTTTTAAAAGTAGTACCAAACTGATAACTATAATCAAAAAATGACTACATCATTTCCAAATATTTTTATCATTGATAAATTAAAAATTTTTCAGAAATAAAAGAATTGCTTATGGCAATTTTTTCTCTCGATTAATCCACTTTTTAGCATGACAAATATTTTGAAACTGTTTGTCATCAACATAATTATCTTCTGATATCTTAGAATATAGATTTTTCACTTGAAGAATTTATTAGTTTAAACTAATTCGCTTAAAAGAAATAAGGATAAAACGTAAATGAATATATCAGTTATATAGAATACTTCGATTCTTATACATCATCAATTGAATGTAGGAGTAAGAGGCTATCCCTATTGAAGTTCACCTTTAATAATATGGAAATATAGATGATTATATAATCTGCATTACGGGTTTATGAAGATTGTTAAGTTACACATTTTTGAAACAACGACTTCTGTACCCCGCAGGTGTCGTGGATCCGCACTGCTGAAAAGTCCCATACCAGGACGAAATAGCCGTCCAGTGCTTCCAGGTTTCTTATGGTGGTCTAGCATTGATCGATTCATGGTTTCAAAAATGTGTAGATTATCTAATCAGCATACGAATAATTATAATCCTAAAGATAGGTGTATTATTTTGAAATCTTACTAGTGCATAGAATATATTGCTGAATTTAGAAGTGTTCAATATATCGATCAGTTTTATAAAAAAAATAAGGTATTTATAATTTCTATATAATATACTGTGAGAGAAATCCAGGCATTATTGACTATATTTTATTAAATGACGATATTATTGAAAAGAAAGTGAATATATAGAGGAATAGTCAGTTGACTAAATGTTCTGAAACAATTTGACTGTTATTATTATTTCAACACAATTATTGTAACGAATGATGAAAGACGTTTGGATAAAATGACATGGAATTAGCTACAACGATATGAATGGATTCTCTTTTTTTATCTTAGATAATGAGTTTGCAATCACTGAAATATCATTCATTCCTAGAGTTCTGTCTATCTTCTTGAATCTTACTGTCTATGCCTGGTCTTTTTTTATCACCTCTCATACTGTTACTATTTCTTTGACTATAATATTAGTCATTATAAACTTGTCTCTCTGTGTTTACGTGGCATGGCCAATTGAACTTATACATAGATATTCAAACATCTAAGGTAAATACAACCAGTTAAATATTTTTTCCAGATGTACATGTTACGCACGTCTCTAAGTATGCTTACAATATTACGGGTTCACCTTAGTCGAATAACGAGAGCAAAAAAATAAACCAGCGTTGAAGTAGGCTACTGTGATCCCTTGACCCAATTGTATCTTCAAGAATTCTTGATATAGTATAGAAAGTGTATTCTACAAACACCCAGCCAGCATACAATGAATCCAAGCACTCAAATTGCGGTATTTATACTCCACTGAGACGCCCTTGGGACAGTCACAGAAATAGCACACTAAAATGACACAGTAACCAATCACAGTCAAGGATTGTCCTGGTGGGAAATGTGATCTCAATGTCAACTGATCGATCCATGAAATAAATCCAAAATAAAGACATTTATTAAGTGAGTTCTGCAGATCTAACATCTCCAACAGTAGTATCGCATCTCCTCAATAGATTCTGTTGACCATTATGCAGACCGCGAAAAATGATATATCAAAATGTGATTGCTTCACGCTCCATACCATAAACTTTGCGCGCTTAGGTGTATACATTATATGTTTAAATTACCATTATTTGTAAGTGATTGCCAATAAACATATGAAATAAACTGTTCACTTATTCAAAAATAAGATTTTTTCAAAATATTATATTGCTTTTATTCATTCAATAATATTTTACTTTATACTTCTTTTGATAAGTAGTAAATTGAAGAACAGTCGAAATTTATTGACATTTCACCTGTAAATTAATTTTACCCGATAGCCCCAATCAAAAATGAATCTTAATCCCTTAGTTACTTATTAATTCATTATCAATATTTGATTCTATCGAATAAATTCAGTCGATAAAATGCTAACCAGTGTTGAAACTGATCCTCACCAACTAATTAAAAAAATAACTGTTGTTTGACAAGGATCTAGTTCATCTTAGACAATAATACATTTGTCAAATCCATCTAACTTTGTATACTCAAGTGTTTGTTGTCATGACAATGACTTAAAGAATAGGTACTTTGCATCAGAAATATCATATTTTATATTTGATAACAAATAACTCGAAACGATAAATTATTTCATTTCTGATCAACTTCAAACAATATTTTCATAATTAATCAAATTACTAAATAAGATCAGACACATTTTTCTTCATCAAATTCTACTTTTTTTCTTTTCACATAACAACATTTTAATTATGTGCTACTGATCTTAAAATATAAAGTACTTTTCCATATAAGAAAAAAGATAAACTATCATTCTTTTGTACTTGAGAATAAAATGATTTAAACAAAATTCATTGTTCAATAGCAAAAAATTGTTTTACCAAATGAATTCCCGCAACTAATAAATTTGATTTTTATTGATTTATTTATTTATTTATTTATCATCATCAATAATTTTTATTGATTTCTTCATACAGTTCTTCTCCATGCAGTAATCATTGATACCCTTCAATATACAACAGGATATATATAAGGTTAGTTATAGTTACAGAGACCAGTGGAAAGAGAATAAATTTCTTAATGTTTTTTTTGACAACAGACATTAGAAAGAAAATCAAATCATCTTGACAACTGACCACAACGACAAAATGACTAGTGAATAAATAAATGTTTTCTTCTTTTCTTTTCTTATCTCAAGAAATCTGTTGAAATATATATTTTGGTACTTGTTTGATTTTTTTAGACAAAGATGTTTTTTTTATTCGGAAGAGATTAATGGTTTTTATACATTAGTCTATGAAATATTGTATATTGTATACAAATAACTCGTTTAACTTGTATACGTATCATCTGTATATAAATAATTATGGGAATAGTTATCATTTAGTAAAACAAAAAAAAAATTCATTGAATCCAATGAGTGTTAATTTGTATACAGTAACAATGAGTTCATTAAATAAATCTAGAAATGAGTTGCTTGTGTTAATGAATAAAAAAAAATAAATCATCTATTTAGTCATTTATTTATTTACTTTTTACTTCTGTTGAACTTTGAATTTTGTTTGAATAAGAAAAATTTTCTGAAAGAAAAATAAACAACCACACATTCAATGAAAGGGATAGAGGAAGAAACACTAAGTAAACTGTAATAATCCATATTAGTGTCTATGAGAAAAGTGTTGACAAAATACACAGAAAATGATACCATAATATCATTGTGTTTAAAGAAAACGTTGAAAAAAAATAAAATAAAAGGTAATTTATCAATTTTAAACAAATCAGCTGAAATTTTGTACAGGAATTCTGATGAGAATAATTGAATACAATCAATTTTCTTTTAAATCACTGCATTTTAATAAGAAGAATATTAGAATATAAATACAGAAATAAATATGCATATATATATATATACATGCATTTGTGAACTAGTTAACAATAAATGACAAGTCACAAAGCAAATTTGTTTAGTTTATGACACTTTTGAAGTGATTCAATTATTACATGGTAAATAGTGCAAGTTTTAAACAAAGGTGTGATATGTAAAATGAAAGAAAATTTTAAATTCAAAATGATCAGAATTAATTTCTTTCACAAACCGTTGAATAAATGTTCCGGAATAGGTTTTTTTTTAAAAATTAGCTTCTTTTCGTTGTACGTTTAACATTATTACTAAATTATCTACATCTTCTACGTATGCGTGTTCCTAACCACCGACTGCCTCGTCGAACTACATTTTGCGGTGTAAGAATAGGTTAGACGAAAGCTAGAGGCGGACAGAATTAAACATGGCATAAATCCACAAAGCCACTGACAAGTGGACTATGTCATATTGTTAGATGTCGACCACGTGGTTGGGTTCCGTGAGAAGATAATAATCGATGGTTAGAGACCCTGAATGATATGGCTCAAAATCGTTTGCAATGGCGCAGGTGCATCCATTCTTTGCGCTCTCTCAAATCCTAAACTTTTTAAGTTCTCATAACCTTTATCTTTATCTTTTTAAGTCTATTTCACCAGATTCTACTTCTTGAATAATATCTTCTAATCCTAACCTCTCCGACTACTGCTAATACGTTTACTACCCCTACTACCATTGGATTTGAATTGACAATTACATCTCTGTGCTAATGTGGTGTGGCAACATGAAGTGATGTACATACGTACGTAGTTTTAAGTTGCTATTGATTGATTGATTGACTGATTGACATCATCTACACATTAATACCAATATATATATATATAACTATTTATATATACGATAATTCCATAACTGCCTTTAACCCATTGATAACATGCCTTAGTTTGAAAACTAGTAATGCTCGTTCTGTTAGCGAAATCTACTTCTTTATGGTTATTTGTTGATCGTAAAATAGAGAAAAACTGAAGGATTTATGAATTATTTCAATTTAAACATCTATCAAATGACCGATTTATATTGCCAATAGAAAGTTCGCATTAGAAAATTAGAAAGTGTAAGAACTTGACCAAAATATCCCACGAAACAAAAAATCTATAGGTCAACGATATTTAAGTTTTCTTTTCAGTCCTACTGTTCAACAAAGCATCAATGATTAAAAAGGTAAATTCGAATAGTCAATGTAAACTACCATCGAAAACCTGTAAGTGAAATATTATTCTACAATTTTGAATATTTTATGTTATAAATTGATTTTTCACTATTAAGTGTTTTATAATAATATCTGGCTCTTCTATCGCACACTCAACAACAAATGCAAGAGAAGACGACCAGTGTAGCAGCAGCCTCTGCAGCAGTAGGTCTCAACATACATAAAGGAAAGAGCAAAATTCTCCGATGCAACACAACATGCACCAATCAAATCACTCTTGATGGAGATACCTTGGAGGACATTAACACCTTTACATATCTGGGCAGCATCATCGACAATCAAGGTGGATCCGATGCAGATGTGAGGGCACGGATTGGCAAAGCAAGGGCTGCATTTCTACAGTTGAAAAATATCTGGAACTCCAAACAGATATCAATCAACACCAAAATAAGGATTTTCAATACAAATGTGAAGACAGTTCTACTGTATGGAGCGGAAACATGGAGAACTACCAAAGCCATCATCCAGAGGATACAAGTGTTTATTAACAGCTGTCTACGTAAAATACTTCGTATTCGTTGGCCAGACACCATCAGCAACAACGAACTGTGGGAGAGAACAAGTCAGATTCCAGTGGAGGAGGAAATCAGGAAGAAGCGTTGGAAGTGGATAGGACACACTCTACGAAAAGCACCTAACTGCGTCACGAGACAAGCCCTCACATGGAACCCTCAAGGCAAAAGGAAAAGAGGAAGGCCAAAGAATACATTACGCCGTGAAATAGAGAAAGATATGAGAGGAATGAACAAACATTGGACAGAACTGGAGAGGGAAGCCCAGGACAGAGTTGGTTGGAGAAAACTGGTGAGCGGCCTATGCTCCATTTGGGGTAACAGGCGAAAGTAAGTAAGTAAGTAATAATATCATGATTTACATTGAATCTCAGTCAGCCGAGATTTCAAAAAAAATGTCATAATATCTGAATGTATGAATGAATCAGAATCTGAAATAAGTGGATTGAATTTACAGTAAATAAATGTTAAGTAAATAATTGTATATCGTTCAACTGTAAAAAAAAGTGTCTAAATAGATAAGTCAATTTTCGATCCGCACGCTGTAGAAAACTATAAATAAAGCGAATACTTCAATAAATCTATTTTCTATAATTGAAAAAAAAGAGTGATTAATATTCGAACATTTGTCATTAAAAAAATATACAGGAATATAACAGTATTCATAAAATAATCATAGTATTCAGTGATATCAGTCATGATATTTTCTTCGTAAAAATCAACACTTCATCTTAAATCTTTTCATTCATACAATCACCCATCGTGGAAAAAGAAAATCGGATATTCTACGAGTTCATTGTGATTTCAGTTCTCAAACACACATTAATCAATTCCTCAACATTCTTGTATAATTAAATTCTAAGAAGAAAATTTAAATAGATAAGGTAAGAATTTTTTCTCTTGGTTAAATTAAAAAATGGTGCATATATATGACTGGAGCTATTGTATTTCAACAACAATGGCCTTTGTTCATTGCAGTTCAGTATGCCTAATTATTATTATTAAAAATAATGACAGGAGCAACAAATGTTTCACTAGTCGCTGAAGTGGCATTTGAATATCATTATTACTTAGTGCAGTCAGAGTAATATTATTATCCAGAGTCTAGACTTATAACTACTAATGTGTCGAATATGCAAATTTTTCTTCGATGTCTTTTTCACTTTCATAGAATTTATTTTTTTATTCTACAAAAACTTCCCCCATTCAGTGTATTATTTTTGAAAAAGTTTATTTAATAAACGAATGATATAGATAACAAAAAGTTTCAGGTAAAATTTATGAGAACTAATAAAAATGTCAAACGAAACGAAACGAAAAAGGTTAATAACACACAGAGAAAATACAAATTTCTTATTTCATTCGGTAAATCTGTGAAATGATTAGTTTATTAAATCTTTTTTTTAAAAATCTGATAACGTTTTCTCCAGTTGGGAATAGATCATATTTTTAATGTAAACAAAGGTCAAACACGTCGACACATATACCCAACAGTCGGGTCATCGTAAGACAAGTTTACATTCATACAGTCTGCTTCATAATGAATAATTGTAAAAAGTATTTTCATCACAGAATAGTTCATGTTGATTTAAAGAACATTTCTGTTATAATTATATGTTGCTCATTGAAATCATGAATCGATCAGCGTTAGACCACTAATAGAAACCTGGAAAAACTGGACAGTCGTTTCGTCCTGGTATGGAACTCATCAGCAGTGCGCATCCACGAATCCTGCATCTCGCAGGATTTGAATATAGGACCTTCGGTCTTGCGCTCGAGCGCCCAACATCTGGACCACTGAGCCGGTACCTGACGGCATTAATGTCTAACTTCAACCAATTCATGGTCTTGAGCAACCTCATGCAATGCCTTCGGTAGTTACTGTCTACACCCGAACAGGTTGAACTTCACTGGTCACGAATTACCATCAGAACTCGGAGAAGATTCCTCACTGACTTAGTCACTAGTGAGCACAGGTAATTGCACTGTGGGGTTTTGAAAATTGTTAAATTACATTTTCGAATCTTGCGAGATGCAGGAGTTGTGGGTGTTGATGAGCTCCATACCGGAACGAAACAGCTGTCCAGTGCTTCCAGGTTTCTAGTGGTGGTCCAACTCTGATCGATTCATGATTTCAAATGTGTGAGTTAACCATCTTCACAACCCCGTAATGTAATTATGTGTAGCCAGAATATTCAGCTTCCCTTTTCATTCCATATAGTGCTGCATAATTGTTTATGTAGTACATGTCTACTTAGTTTGAGAATATTTAATAAAGTATACATAAAGTACTAATCAATATAAAATATGTTAATTTTTCAAGCCTCTTTTTTATGATAGCTTTAATTTTTAAACAAGGAAAAACTAGTATATTTTAATCTGAGTATGATCATACAAGTTATAAGTTTATTTCGTAAATCAAATTTTGTGTTCATGTTACTCTCCTTATTTTAATGTTTTGATACTTAAAAATTGACATAAACAAAAAATCCCCACTTTGCTGAAGGAATTTGCGAATTATAACACTCAAATGTATCATGAACATATTTTCCTTGTAAGTAGCACATTGTGAAAGAAAATTATTATACAAAGAATAAGTGAATTTATATATGTCAACCGGAAAAATAACGTTTTCTAAACACACTACTAACAGTAGTATGTTCAGAATGAAAAAATAAAAGTTATTGTGCACAAAAAGTTGATCGATATTTTTCATGTAAAATGGTTAGCACTTATCAGGTAGTTTTAGTTATTTTATGACAATTAATGTAAAATTTTAATGTTCATATGTGTATAAAATGAATGCTTAATCATTTTTTTACTATCGATCAGTAGTTTTTTGTTCAATTGTAGGACATTTACTTCTGCTTCATGGTATCAATATTCTGAATATCAGTAATAAATATTTCATAAAAGTGCTAAATTATTAAGTATTTGAGGAGAAACGATTTTAGGAAGCAGCTGTTCAGGACAATTTAAACTCATGAAATAACTGAATGTGTGAGCATCTTCATTTCAAATATGAAAGACTTCTGAAACACTATATTTATGCTCATATCTTTCACGTAATACATACCCTCATAATTCTGGTGTTTCTCAATATAACTATTGGTAGAAATTGAGATAAAAACTAGTGAAGACGGTGAATTGAATTTTCTGAACTATATTTTTCTTTCACACCATTGTCGTGGTTTTAAGTAGATAAGCTGTTCATGGGGACAGAATGATATTCTTTTTTATATAATAGCTGATAAACGAATATTTTCCGAAAACCTTTACTCTACAGTAACATGATATAATACAAGTTTTCAACCATATGTAGGTCTTAGATGCAGTGGTACAGTCAACCAGAGTATTCAGAACGTAAAATTGAAAATTCTACATGGTTTACTTATTTCTTATTTCAGTAGTTTGTGACAATTTGTATAATTTTCGTGTCGAATTGAGATTATCAACGAGGAATTATTTGCCAGATGTTTTATTCTACCTTTTACCAAATCAGTTGTGTACACTTTACATAAGCAAATGATCATACTCATGGTTATCCAGCCTGACAGGGTGTATAATACTACTGAGCTACTGAGTCAAGTTATGAATGATCAGTCAACCCATAAAGTGTGTGTCATTATATGTAGCTTACATGGCTTGTCCCAGCCTTTGGACAAATTAATCAATCTGTTCTTTTCCAGTCATTATTCACACATCTTTTGACTCTGTCATTTGTCGGCTTGGTTGTTTTTACTTGAGTGTGTGAGTGCTTGGCTTACTTCAATTACCAGATATCTAACTTATTTGTATCTAACTATGAATACTGTCATACCTTATCACATTGAGTTAAATCACTCTCCTTCTCCGCTTGATTTTGCTCCGCTTTTACGCTTTGTATTCTTTAGTCCATCTGTGTACGTAAATGTATGCAATAAATCCATCCACATAAAAGTGTATTGGGCTTTTACTAACAGCTTTCACCAAAACGAGGTTCATCTAAAAATGATATTTGGAGACTGAAGGAACGACTTATTTCACAGCATGAATTATTGTTCGTAAAAATTGGATCCAGATTCCGAGCCACTAAAACAAACTCTACTCTTGAAAACCTAAGACCATAAAGAAGAACCCTATTTTATTTCCATCTTACTGAACATTAACCACTACTAGTATTAATTTGCATTATTTCGTCCAGAAGACTTGCTAAAAACAGTTCCATTAACTACTTCTTTGACAACGTATGACTGGGGTATGAGGTAAGAAAACAGTGAATGTTATCGAGCGATTTCTAATGTCAAATTTCGACTAACATTAACATCCCCCAAACTTTACTACGGCCACTAATAGTCCCCACCATCCTCATGTGAGCATCCATCTGTGGGTTTACATGAAATTGTGTACTGATATTCAGTGGTCGTAGCTATTTTTTGTTGTCAACAAGAATTATCAGACCATATGCTTTGAAAAGTGGAAGTAAATCCTCTACAAGTAGTTCGATCTTAAAAGATGTAACTTGATTTATAACCGATATATTAACTTCAGTTTCATTCCTAAAATTATTTTTCATATTTCTGGATTTCTTAGTAGCTATATAATTTATCACTTTTGTTAACTAGTTTTCCGGTCCATCTAAACCTAGATGCAGCGGTAGGCTGGTCAATAAAATCGATAAAGATGCCTTTGTTATACCATGCAGTATTTAATGTCACCTTCACCTATTATTTCTTTCCTGGTTAACTTTTCAAAGTAATGTGATATGTACATAAATTGTTGGGTATCATCACTAACTCTGTCTGAAACATTCATCTTAACTTCCTTCATAAAGACCCAAAGTATGATAGAAGTTTTATCAAATATGACCATTCTGTTTTCATACAACTCAGCAGTAGCAAACGGAAACTTAACTGGATTATATCTTATAAAAAAATTAAAAACAATGACTACTTGTGTGGTTGTATATCGGCTAGTTCTCAGGCTGACAACTATTCAAATGAAAGTATTTTCTCGCATTAATAGGAGGGCCCTTTTAACTTCGTTTCTAACTTCTTTAATTCTTCTTCTTTAGACAATTATACGTTTATTCTCTGCGTACTATCACCGTCTAAGCAAATGTTAATTGTAAGACTACTTACTAATAATTAGGACTCATATCATTAAATGTACGATTTATCAAATAAAGTAAGCTCAACTTAAGTAAGGCTGGAAGTGATATTTTGAAGTTGTATATCTTTTGATTCTTCTATCTTGTTCAAACGACACTTAAAATATAAGTTAAAACAAAGGATTTATCTTTTAATCGATACTATTATAAATGAAAACATCAATAATCTATCTTACAAACCTCGATTACATTCAGTTAATAATAATGAACATACAATACAGGTGAATTGCGGGGTTGTTGTGAAGATTGTTAAGTTTTATTTTTAACCATGAATCGATCAATGTTAGACCACCATTAACAATCTTCACAACCCCGTAATGCAAATTACCTGTGCTCACTAGTGACTAGCTTCATGAGGAATCTTCTCCGATTTCTAGTGGGAAGACGTGACCAGTAAAGTTCAACCTGTTCGGGTGTAGACAGTAACTACCGAAGACTGTGTATGAGGTTGCGCAATACGTGAATCTGATCAAGTTGGACATTAAACACCGTTAGATACCGGCTCAGTGGTATAACGGTTAGGGCGTTCGCTCACAATACTGAAGGTCCTGGGTTCGGATCTTGTGGGTTGCAGGATTCGTGGATGCGCACTGCTGATGAGTTCCATACCAGGACGAAGCGGCCTTCCAGTGCTTCCAGGTTTCTAATGGTGGTCTAACATTGATCGATTCATGGTTACAAATAATACAATAAATTTAGTAAAAACCAGTAGAGTTTGAAACAAAAGGTACTAGCTTCATATTCCGGAGTCTCGACATCCAATCCATATCCTGGATCACAGCAAATATCACGTAAAATAATACAGATGAACAAAATACAATTGGGGATAATAAGTTATCGAAGACTATCTTTTTCTCTGGTACAATCCTTTACTAATTATTGAATAGGGATTACTAACTCTAGATGTTGGTTGATATTTTAGGTTACCATTTCATACTACTTTATACTGCTGTAAGTACACATAAATAAATTATCAAAATTATTCAAACTTGTATCTGTTCTTCGATGACAATCAATTTTTTCAAAATTTTGATGAATTGATATCTATTCTGAAAACTCCATTCTTTCATTTCGTAACTGCATTTAATATTTCAAAATCAAAATCAAATAATTTCCCTGCAACTCTATAGGAGCAAATTTTTGCCAGTAGGGATATTTGGAATGATTATTAGTGTTATTAGTATCTTGAATCGATCTAATTAAAATATCCATTAAAAAACATAGATTTAATCTTAGTATACATATCTTCAGGAGTGGAAATCCATAACCCCACCGAGTATCAAAACCCAGGTCCTTAGTTTTGTCTTTCAAATGCTTAGCCTCCAGATCGTTAAGCCGGATTCCTAAGGTGTACTCCCAACTTCAGTCAATCGGCAATATTGTGTAACCGTCTTCCATGGTCTTCGACGGGTAAATGTCAATTCCGATGATGTTCAAACGATTCTGATATAAGGCTTGAATATGTAATTTGTTTTTAAAATTTCACTGTTTTGTAACAAAATGATTTCAAAACTCTGATATTTCATCTCATTATCCTGACTAGGCATAAAACAACTTGGAAGAGGACTAAAATGTACCTGGATAATTGTTTGTTAAACTAAGACTAAATAACTTGGTCATTTTCTAAACCACACTTTGGGTCTGTCTAGATATTAGCACCACAATGAGGAAGCTCAACGCAATAAAAATGCCCTGAGTCTTTTATGCGTTTCTGACGGAAATAATATTTTATTATCCTGAGTTTCCATCAGACGTATGCCTTTTTAAGTTGGTCCGTATGCATAAATAAATCAAAACAAGCAGCACAGGTGTGGTTTAAAATGACTTTCCGTCTAAATTTTAAGCTGTTTCACTGATTTCGACGTTTTTCATATTATTGGCTCTAGCGAGAATAAGAGCTTACTTTTTGCAAATGGAAAATAAAATTGTCGCTTCCATTCCAATTGTGCTTATATCCACCTCGTTTTTTCATCTTCAAAAACTTACAGTGAATTTTCTCTCACAAGTTGCATATAATTCTCAAGAAATAACTAGCATGTATCTAGAGGTTATAAGAAATCAACCTAATAAGCATGAGTTCCGTATGAATTATGATTGTGGTTTCATATTATCTCAGCAGCGTCATCACTGCTTTTGAGTAGGAGGATAACTAGTCCCCGACGTAGCTAGACACAATGTTTAATATCAAGTAATTGGTGTTGGAGATCATATTTTAGCTAGAATGCGTCTGAATGTACGTTGCACTAAGAAAATAAGACAGCTTTTCTGACCACTTTCTTATTCTTTTAACTAAATCCTTCACTTTAAAAACATATAAGTATATACCCAGTACCAAGACTACATTTCTAGTGTTTGATGTAAAGCCAAAATCAATCAAAATGAATGTCACTGTTACAATCTTCCACAATAAAAGAAAATTAAATAAAAATTTTGAACCATCAAATTGGAAATTCACCCGAAATTTTCAATGAGGCTTTGAATTCGAGCCTGTGAAATAAACTAGATATCAGTAGGAGGTCTCGCCGAAATTCCTTTTTAAAACAATGTATTGTCCGATCCTTGTGAAAGTGATATTATGAATTGCTGAAAAAAAATAGTATTAGAACAACAAAATAAAGTCCATTTCTGTGAAACAGACTTTCAGATGCGATTACTCACTAACTCTAAAGGATGAATATAGATTGAGTTCTTACTAGTAATAAGCTGCAGAATGGAAGAAACTGCGAAATTAAAGTTGAAGACAGCACTAATTGTGAGTAAATAGTCTAAAATCACTGAAAACTCAACAAGTCGTTTATCGGGTTTATTAGTTATGTACAAAATTAATATTTAATATTTTTGTGCATCATAGCTGGTCATACCTTATACGTTCTGGATGGGATCAAAACCTTCCAATTTTCCCAGAGTTTCGGTATCCACCAACTTGATTATTGAGTTAGATGTCAGTTTTTTGAATCAACCTGCCATACTTTGGGTTACTTTTAGAATGAACACGTATAAATCAGTCATGGAGGACAATTAAATGAAGTAACATCGATAGATTTTGGAGACTCAGCTAGGCAAATATGTTTGGACAGTGAGCGTGAATGTTTATCTGATTTATAGCTGTGATGGAATCTTATCTATCACTAGCGTATCAACGTCGTATGAACTATGTTTCAATGTTATTTGGTTGGAACCGGTCAACAGGAAAATTTATGCTTTTCTCTCTCTCTCTCTCTTACATCAACAAGGCATATATGTATTCTTAATAAGACTGATATCCCTAACAGAATTCTCACATGCACCCCTCGGTATAACGGTCCTAGACGTCACCACTAAATGTTGCATCAGTCAGAGCATAACTAACGCAGGACCCAGCACAAGTACATCAATCAAGACTGCGAAGCTATTCCAATACAGATAGATGACTTTAAATACCACATGAATTAGGATAATAGTAATATAAATAATTTCAGTTCATTTCACCCAATGTTTCGTACCACTAATGCTCGAATCTTCACTAACACAAATCTGAACAAAAAGTCAATAACTTCATGAACTGGCCGCATGTCTTGATTTGACCAGCCGAAGGTTTATTCCAATCCAACTAATGGTTTATGAAAATACAAACGTGTGTCAAGTAAATGACTGGAAAACATGTTCAGTGATGTCAGATTAGTCGATTGATTCTAGACGAAGTTGTTCATTTAACCAATCCATTCCACTAAACAAATATAATTAAAACAAAATTCACTTTCATTTATTCAGACAACGAGAAACAAGAGTTGCAATTTCAAACAGAAAAAAGAAAAACTTAGTAGACTACTTACTGAACAGTACATAAATAAATTTGAAGAGAAATTTTCTATTTCACTTTATCGGCTTATTGTATTATCATTACACTTAAAGCCTACTGTACACACATGCATGTAATGCTTTGAGTCAGTGTATGTATGCATGCGTGTATGTTTTCTAAAAAAGGTGTAAACATATTTCTACTGAAACTAAATCATGCCAACCAATTAGAATATGTAAAAAAATTAAAGCCGATACGATGAGTAGCAAATATGAAAGGTATCACATTCAATACAATAAAAATATACAAAATCCTTTTGTATAGTATTGTTTGCTTGCTTTCTCACCCATTGATAGCTGAATGAAATTAATGTCAATCATACAGATGACAACTTATTGATTTAATTCAATAATAATAATAATCATAATCATAATAAATAAGCAATAAAATCATCAACTGAATAAATGCTGTTTTTTTGAATAGTTGTGTTATTTTCATATTATTTCTAAATCGTTTACCTATCTATCTATCTTCCTGCATAGCTAGCTTCATAGCTTTTTAGCAATTTGTATTTAGTTAGTGTATCCTCCATGTTTCAACAAATAGTTATTTATGTTGTATATGATACACGTTCACTTCTGTTATGTGATTTTACTGATGAATTTTTTTTCTGTTTGATGTATGAGTACAATTTTACTGTTATTTTTGTCGTCATATTAGACTAGTTATGTGTGTGTGTGTGTGTGTGTGTGTGTAGGTAGATATGAGATTTTGTTTCTCATTGTAGCCAATGCACTCCCTGTGATTTTCATTCTGGACTATGGTGTTATGTTCTATGTGAGTTGATTGATTATCAAATTAACTCAGTGACTAAATGACGATTTCATCGAAAATGTATGTCGGAATTATAAAACGAAAGAAATGATTTATTTAGTATGATTATTATTATTATTACTAATTTTAATTGTTATTTTTTGAAGTAAATCAGATCATTATTAAATTCAAGTGTATTATATAACTCTATATATGGTATACTTTAAATGATTCATTAATACATTGACAATTATATCTTTAAACATTTGAAATCATCAATCAGTCATTGTTAGACCACCATTAGAAACCTGGAAGCACTGGAGCACTGTTACGATATTTTCAGATTAGAGGTTTGTGTTTTTACACATCCGAAATCATTAACACCGTTAGATGCCGGCCCAATGGTCCGATGGTTAGGCGTTCGCGCACAATACTGAAGGTCCCGGGTTCGAATCCTGCGAGGAGCAGGAGCACTACTGATGAGTCCCATACCAGGACGAAACGGCCGTCCAGTGCTTCCAGGTTACTAATGGTGGTCTAACAATGATTGATTGATGATCTTAAATGTGTAAAAACACAGACATCCAAAGCTCTACCTGAAAATTATATCTTTTCATGTCGATATCTCTATTTTTTTCTAAACATAACACATTAATGTGTGATTAGGTGAATCGAATGACAGCATGATTCATGCACTGTATCCACTAATCTGTAGCCTTTTAACATTTTATAAATGTTGGGGTCGTTAGATCCCCAGAACTCACTTGGTAAAGGTCCTAATTTTGGATTTTGTGTTTTCGAGCATGGGTTGATCAGTTGACCTAGAGATTATATTGCCCAACAGGAAAATCCTTGACTGTCATTGGTTGGTGTGATATTTTTTTGTGGCTCTCCCAAGGACGTTTCTATCATGCATAAATAAACTCGAATTGTGCTTGTCAACCTCATGTATTCTGGGTGCTTCTGGAATACACTTTCTACGTCTTATCAAGACTTCTTCCTCTACTTAGTGTGGCCTTGGGACGCTCGGATTATAGTAGCCTATCGTGTCACCAAAAGCCAACTACAAATCTTCTCCTTAACATTGAAAAATTTTCTCATTTTATCTATTGCTAAATAACTATATATTCATCACTGGATTACCATTTTTCAGTATGTCAGTAACTTTGAAAAATGTACCAGAAATTTGACTATGGTTTGTTGTCTTTTCAGGAAAAATAAAGCAATGGCTTTTGTCTGATACTATAACCATCCTAAATATTCCTCTTAATACCGTGTCTATCCCTTAAAAAAGCTTCACAGATAACATACATTCCTTCGTCTTTATAACATACGAGTTTTAGGTGTATGTTAGGATTAGGGTCCAAGAAACAAGCATGAAATAGTGTGTTTAAATCTTTTCCAACCAATCATTGCTCAAATTCTCTTCAAAATATTTCCGAAATAGCCAAAAATATTTTTATTCCCTAAAAAAAAATGAACCAATTTTTTATTTATTTTCTAGAAAATAAGAAAAACTTTCTAATCAACTTTTATTCAAAAATAATTATTTCTGAATTCAATAATAATAATAATAATCATAAATATTATTGTTTTGTTTATTTTATAACTAAGATTACCTTTTATAATAGAGAAATAATTTTCATTCTTATTTCATTAAGCGTCACGTCTTTGTGCCACATTGTTAAAAATGATATATATATATATATATACATCGGTGCGAAATTTTATGTTCGGTAAGTAAATTACTGTTAACTATTGAAATATTATTTCTGTGCGTATACAGCAACCGTATGGCGACATCATATTTTTTTTTAAAGAAAAGAGAAAAACTAATTTCCCCTGTATGAGCTAGATTTTGTTTTTAATCAGTTGAATTTCAATCAACAAAAGTTAAAAAATATATATATAAGAAATATTCATCAAGATACCATCCAATAATGTGTTCAAACGTTATATACTTTCTTTTCTACATGTTCCATATATATTTTTGCATATATATATATAAACTTTAAAACTAAATATTCGAATCTTATATTCACTGGGTAAGACAATTCTTTCGTCAATCAATTATTAGTAAGTCAGTCAGTCAACAAACATGTTTCATCAGTCGTTCAAATTTAGTCATAAAATAAAAATGATTTTTATGACTTTGTCTAATTTACAAAACAAACATGAACACAGAACAAAACAAAACACATGGAAATGTGCACAGACATACACAATGCATACAATCAAATCGAACAAAACATATATATATATGTACACTGATCCACTCCCTACCCTTATGTCTTCTTATCACCAACGTCTTTCTATTCTTTCGAATGATTTGTTTTGTTGATTAGATTGAATGCTGTGCAGACAAATATATATTGAGTGTAAATTTTAGTGTTTATCGGGAAAAAACTTGTTGCTCTTGTACAGGATTGTCAAAATACACAGTCTAGTTAGATTATTCTTTTGAACAACACTACTACCATTACTACTAGTGCGATTACTACTAGTAGTAGTGATAATATTAGTAATAAACATGATACAAAACAAAAGAATTATCACTTTAACATATTTTTTTTAAGAAAAAACTGATTACGGTGTAATTTGTCTAGTTACACATAGGATATGCATTTTCATGTATTTTCTGTATACATACATTTGTAGGCGAATCCTTTTCACTAGTTCATAATAAAAAGTAGTGTATAGTATGCAAATTGTAACAGAGATATTTTTGTTGTATATAATAATATTTTCGAATGAATTTTGAACTAAATTAGTCGAATTTAATTTGTTTCGGAAAATGTAGATATATAAACTTTTTTCATACTTTTAATCAGAAAATTTCTCAATATTTAATATTAGCTGCTGTTGTCAGTGTTTATAAGAAAAGAAACTAGTTATCTTTTATGCACCAATGCTATTATTAAATTCAGTTGTATGTGTAATTGAGTCTCATCAGCCTTAGCTTCGATTCAATTTCTTTAATGATAGAAAGTTACGCATAGATAAAATACAACTTGGTACAAAAATGGTGATAAAAACAATACAGGTACATCGAGCTGACGAGTCCTTACTTACTTACACCTGCTACCCTCGATGGAGCATAGGCAATCGACAAACTCCCTCGAATCAACTCTGTCTTGGGTGTTCCTTCCCAGTTCTATCCATTTACTGTTCATTCTTTTCATGTCTGTCTCCAACTATCTAAGTAATGTTTTATTTGATCTTCCTCTTCTCCTTTGACATTGAAGATTCCAAATGAGGGCTTGCCTTGTGACGCAATTGGGTGCTGTGCTCAACGTGTGTCCTATCCACCTCCAGCGCTTTGTCCTAATCTCTTCCTCAGAAGCAGTTTGGCTTATTCTCTCACACAGTAAGTTGTTGCTCTTAGTGTCTCGTCAACGGATCCAGAGTATCCTGCCTAGAAGACTTGGAATAAACACCTGATTTCAGTCTGCTGCTGATGCTGATGAGCCCCAATTAAGTTGGAAAGCACGTCCTGGATTCCGCTTCCAGCAGCTATCCATCTCTGTTAATAATGCCTATGATCTAATGGCTGTATCAAAGCGATCTGCACAGGATTCACATTTGACAAATGGGACTGATCATTTACAGTCCTTACCTTCAATAGGAAGATTCAAAATACCAATACAAATGAATTAATAGTAAATAAAGTTTATACATAAAAAATTTACATTGGTTAATGACTTAAAGTGAATAATTTTCATCCACTAGCATGGCGAAGTGCACACCAAGTACGCAGAAGCAAACGAGCAAATGATGAGGAGCATTCGAGCTGATAAACGGAGGTATGTAGGAGATCTAGCAATTATAACAGAAAACTTTGCAAGAGAAGGCAACATGAGGCAACTGTACGAGACAACATAAAAGCTTGTTGTAAAATATCATGGACTCAGGCAAACAGTCAAGAACAAAGAAGACTGGTCAGTCGACGAGTTTCAAGAACAGAGAAACAAGTGAGTGAAGCACTTCGAGGAGCTCTTGAACTGGCTCGCTCCACTGAACCAACCCAACATCAAAGCAGCACTATCAAACCTAATTTATTTCAACTCACCAACAATGAAAGAGATCAGCATCACGACCAAACAAATCAAGCGCGGTAAAGCAGAAGGACCAGACAACATACCGTATGAGACATTAAAATCAGACATGAAAGTAACTGCAAAAATGCTCTCTGTTATTTGCCGTTAACAAGATCTGAGAGTTAAAACAATTACCGACAGACTAGAAAAAATGACAGCCAATCAAGAGACTAAAGAAGAGAGATCTTAACAAGTGCGAGATCTACAGAGTTATTACTCTATTCTCAGTACTAAGAAAAGTCCTCAACAGAGTATTATTGAACAGAATGAAAGATCTCGTTGTCGCTCAACTTCGAAATCAACAGGACAGACTCCGTAAAGATCGATGATTTACTGAACAAATCGCGACACTACGAATCATTGTGGAACAATCGAATGAATGGAACTCAACACTATATATCAGCTTCCTTAAATGCGAGAAAGCATTTGACTGAGTGGACAGGATAACCCTATAGGAATTACTTCAACACTACAGTCTACCAGAGAAGTTAGTCAACATCACAGGGAATTCATATGTCGGACTAAACTGGAAGTTGTCTCTGAATGACAGCTCACAGATGTATTATATGTGAAGACCGGTGTCAGATAAAGTCGCTTGCTCTTTCTTCTAACGGTTGACTGGATTATGAAGACCTCTATATCTTGGGGGAAACAAGCGATCCAACAGACAGCTCGGATACAGTTAGACGATTTCGATACTACCGATGACCTAGCTCTCCTTTTTCATATACATTAATAGATTCAGGAGAAGATGAACATTGTAGAAGTAGACTATGCAAAAGTAGAACTCGGCAATACACAAAAGGAGGAGCAAGATATTAAAATACAACATTGTGAGTACTGAACAACTAAACCACACGTAATGGAAAATCTTTGGTTGAGGTGGAAAATTCACATATCTGAACAGAGTCATTGGTAAACGAGGAGGATCTGATGAAGATGTGAATATATATATGATGGCAAAGCAAGGGGAGCATTTCTACAACTGGAGAACATCTGCAACTTTAAACAACTGTCACCCTCTGCCCTCTGTCACCCAACACCGAAATCATAATTTTCAGTGCAAATGTCAAGACAGTCCTATTGTATGAAGCGGAAACTTGGAGAACTACGAAATCTATCATTCAAAAGATACAGTTGTCTATGTAAGATATTCCGGATCCGTTGGCCAAGGAACATAATCAATAACCTACTATCTTCACGAGAAGTAAAAGGTGTAATTAAGCGAGAATACGAAGTAATACTGCACTAGATTTATTCATAAATTATCATGCGAATCCCGTTATGAATATCATAAAAGTGCAAGAGTCAAAACCATTAAAAAAAACTAATCACTGATTTATTGAGTCCTACCCTTGTTCCTACTCCAACGCCTCTTTAGTTCTTTAGGTTTACAATAAATGCTAATAATGGCAGCTTCATGGAAATGTTATTAAAATTTATCTCTGATCTAAGATTAGAACTATCCATACAGTGAAATTAAAGAATACTTATTACATACATACTTCATACAATTTTATCAGTTATAACTTTATCCATTATTATCTTATGTGAATAAGTTTTCTGATACAAGTTAAGTCATAAATATGAGCAAATTCAATTGTGATTGAATGGTTAAGTTCTATCTTGTGAATTTTTTAGACGGAAAAAAACGAAGCATTGATAATGTCGTGCCTTAGTTCAATAAATATTTTTCAAATATTTTCTAAAGACACATTATTTTTGTTGATTTTTATATGAATAAATTAATTAATTTGTCAGGAATATAAACAGAATGAAATATTTCTATTGATCAAATATCCCAGTCTTTTAAATAAAATACTAAAAGTTAATGCGCTATCTAATCAAGCACAAACAAGACAAAATGAGCAATCAATAGGATTAGAGTTAACTTGTATTTCTTAATCTAAACCTAACCTATGCTTAAGAAATCTCCGTCACTGACACAAACATAGAGTGAAAATAAAATATTCTTGTTACTGACACTTAGTATATTTCTTGATGAGTAAACTATTTCAGAGACATTCAGTAAATGATAGAAAAATTAGATTCGAATGTTAACAAGGCTGCTTAACAATTTAACACTTTCTGAATTATTGCTTGGAAAATATACTAAGTACATTAGTAGATTACCATTGATCAGCACTGAAGATAATTTTACAGTTAGATCACTTGAATTACTACTAATTTCAAAAATCATTTCATTGATTTAAAACTCTTCCATCCAATGCCTTTAAAATAAATATAATCACAGTTAGTAGACAGGCTTGAATCTAAGTTGTGTATCTATTATCATTCGTTTAAAACATCAGACTTCATGATTTTGTCGACAAATTTCGATCAGCTAGTTAAAGTGCTTTAGTAAAATACAGTTTATTGCACAATAATAAATCTATAAATGAAAAGCTTATGATTATTGAAAATGAACCACCCGTGGTCTAATCTCAGGCTGCAACAGTGTTTACCTTTGAAAAAGTTCATTTAGTGTTTTCGATTTAAAAGCGACTCTTTTATTCTCTAATTCCAAGTTCAAGTGAATAAGTTTTGTTTTATAATAATAATTTTTAAAAAATTTGGTTATTTTATCATTTTCAATATGTAAATAATTGTTTAGATTAACCAATCATTGGATGTTTAGAGGTACCTAAGTTTCCTAACAGTTGCCACAAATCATCAAAGTGTAACTTTAGTTTTTGAGATCTAATTATTCATGAAGGATTTAAATCTGTGTTATCTGTAAATTACCACTAACCTGTTGAAGCTGAAATAGATCCCCCCTTAAAAAAAACATATTCCAACACTAAAGATCCATCATTGATTTTAGAACAGTTGATGTTCAGCTGAAAATATGCGAAAATTACTACTACTGCTACGCCTACATACCATTTGAATTTGAAATCATCATTCAATCATTGTTAGACCACCATTAGAAATCTGGAAGCACTAGACGGTTGTTTCGCCCTGGTATGGGATTCATCAGCAGTGCGCATCCAAAACTCTACCCAAAAATATCGTAGCAGCGCTCACTAGTGACTAGCTTCGTGAGGAAATTCTCGGAGTTCTAGTTGAGAAGATGTGACCAATGCAGTTCGTCCCTGTCGGGTGTAGGAAGTAACTACCAAAGACAAATGGGTGAGGCCGCGCAAAAACCCGTAGATCAGTCAGAGTTAGACATTAACACCGTTAGATACCGGCTCAGTGGTCCGATGGTTAAGCGTTCACGCACAATACCGAAAGTCCAGGGTTCGAATCCCACCAGGTGTAGGAGGCATGGATATGCACTGCTGAGGAGTCCCATACCAGGACGAAACGGCCTTCCAGTGCTTCCAGGTTTCTAATGGTGGTCTAACAATGATTGATTGATGATTTCAAATGTGTAAAAACACAAACCTTCAAAACTCTGTCCGAAATCAATGAATTGTAATTCAGCTTAAAAACAATCTAAATTTATCATTCCAGCAAGTGTATTTTTTTCTTACCACTGATAGCGTATCCTGACAAGACTGTTTTGTTAGCGTAATCTATCTTTCCTAAGGAATCATGAAAATTATTAGAAATTTACAATAAAACCTGTATTTCCTCAAAGTTCATCAAAACCAATCGATTATTTAGTTTAATACATTCAAACTCTCAAGCCTAACACTCACACATAATCATTAAATCATTAAATCATCACTAATTCATCATTAGTTAAAAGACATCATGATAATTTTCTCTTCTATCATTTGCATAATACATGAGAAGAAAGTTTTTATTATTAATATTATGAAAAGACTAACAACGTTCAATGTACTATTCATCATCATCATCATCATCATCATCATCTCTCTTGATAGTCAACATCATCTCTTTTGATGATCACTACATTCACGTTCACAGTTCATTTAATCGATAACATCAGGGTTCTATTATTTTTATAAAATTATTATATATTTACTGATGATAATTCAGTAGAAAATCTGTTACACTAAATATGTGTTAATATTTCCGAATTAAAATTGATTTACCTTGATCTAAATCTTTACTACAATAATACATAATAAAAAACTTTACACATGTATAGATTTAAAATAATTTATTTCAAATCGTGTGATAAATACTTCATTATGTTTAAGGTCATTTTATCAGAGTAGCTTTAATTCACTGTCATTTCAATGACAGTTATAAACTAATAATTCATTTCATTTAAACAAATAATCGAAACTATTTATAATTGTTTTTATGAAAGAAACAAAAATTCATGATAAACTAGATCATTAATTTCATTGTAATTCAAATAGTTTGAACATGATCACCTACCATCTGTGAATAAGATAACTAAACTGCAAGCCTAATTTTATGAATGAAATTAAATTGTGTTATTTTTAAGAAAGTCTCTATTTCAATTCAATAACTTATCAAAGTAAATTGTTAACTAATAGTTAGTTGATTACTATTAATATTATTACCATTATTATGTGGTAATATTTTAAACTTACATAACTTTGTTCTGATGCGATTGATTAGTTATTATCTATTTAGTGCTCAATATAAATTTGCTTTGTTTAAGTTACTATGTCGGCACGATAAGGCGGATAGTAAAATATATCAAGAGAACATAGAAAGGCCAGCTAAACTTTGAAAATATAGTTCGAAATGACAAAGAAAAGTTTTTGCTTGTCACTTGCTATGCTTGAAACTACACCTTAGCCAATAAACGGGGATAAGACAATGAACCAGAGTCCGGGTGGGCTACTCTAATCCGTTGACCGGAAGAAACTAACAAAAAAGTCTTGATATACAGTCGAAAGTGCATTCTACAAACCTCCAGCAAGCACAATGATCTCTAGCACACAAATCGCGTTTATTTATACATCATAGAAACGTCCTTGGGAGAGTCACAAAAATAGCATACTAAAATAACATAGTAACCAATCACAGCCAAGGATTTTCCTGGTGGGAAATGTGATCTCAAGGTCGAGTGATCAGCCCATGAATAAAATCCAAAATAAAGACATTTATCAAGCGAGTTCTGGGGATCTAACATCCCCAACAGAAAGACTACGCGTGAGAAAATACTGAAGTTCAAGTTCTAGAGGAAGATTAAAAGTGACTGGAACTGTGCTGCTGTGAATGATTCTGAATCGCATTACACAACATCTACAAACAGTGATTAGAGTTGTCACTTTGATTTCAACTGAATAGTCTACGTCCACCAACCTAGCTCAGACTAGCAGTCAATAACTTTATAGAATAATGTCCAGTTTTGGTTTGGCCAAAACAGTATGAAATATAACATATCATCATTTACCAAATACTGTTACTTAACTAATATCAACAGAAATGATACAATAAGTCATGAAAACACAAACTTGCATCCAATTACCCAACTACCTTGGGCATGTAGTTATTACATGAAAATTTGTCCATCTAGCACTAACGTTATTCAATCAGGTTCATTCACTTCAGGAATAAAGTAGACCTAAAAACTAATATTTTTCTTCTAAATTTAAAGATTTAAAAGTACCATAATTGATATAACTTTACAACTTCACATAGACAATCAATAATTAATTCTTCTATCCCTGGAAATATTTATGGCAATCATGTTACGAATAATTGTTAAACATAACCCTAATCAAAAGCCAAGGAATAAAAATCCCATTCTTACAATGTTTTTTAGAGATATTTTATAGAAAGAAAATAACTAGTCGAATTCAAATGATTTTTCTCCAAGCTAAAATCACAATGAAGCCACAAACAACTAGCATCGTCATCCCCCCCCCACCTAATTCGAAAAAATATTGTTTTGTCTCTTCACTAAAATCTATACATTTATGTATCAAAGATTTGAAATTATTTTGTAACTACTCAATGTTCCTATTGTATAATTTATGAGTGAAAAAAGAGCCTCGTCTTATTTAAATGTTTCGATATATTTCTATGGATAAGTACTTAAAAATATTGTTAACACACTAGATAATTGTCATCCTTCATTAGTCATTCAGTATGCATATTTATAAACAAAACTATTTCCAAATAAAATGTCGACTTTAAAAACTTTGTTTTATTCAATAAAATTTTAAATACCAAAATAAATGAAAATAGGAACACATTCATTTTTTTCGCTATAAAACATAAAGCTGAATATTAAATTAGAACAGAAAATATGTGTTTGTTTCTATTATTATAAATGAATATTTTTAAAATGGAGTTTATTATTTGTTAAATATTCAATATATTGTTTGGCGCTACTTCCTTGTTTTTTTTGTTACTGCAGTCAAAGTTATTATTCTTCATATTGCAGAATAATTAAATGTTACTTATTGTTGACTTTCTAATAGTGCTCATAATTTTCTCAAGATTCAGGCTTCCAGAGCTTCGGTGAAAGAATGCTTCTCGAAATTTCCTTAAGTATACATAAAGATCCAATTATCTCATTCAAGCATGAAATAACTTTTTTAAACATCGAACAGATAGGATTCTCTAAATATAAGAGGGGATTACTGCTGATGAAACAGCAAAATTTACAAAGTAATTCAAAAAAAAACAAGTTACTGAGTACATCAGTTGATGAAATTGCAAGCCTACTTTCTCAATTCACTTTCATGGAATAAAAATGAACACAAAAACGTTCAATGTATCAGTTTTTTCAATTTTCAATTCTTCAAAAAAATAGACAAATCCAATCCTTGGTATATAAACATTTACTTCTAATGTTTGTAACACATGTTTTAAATACTGAATTTGTAGGTTATATTTAACTTATTTAGCTCAGTTTATATACGGTTTGTGAAAAATTTACAATGATAAATTACATTATTTTGACATACTTCGTTTACTTATCAAAAGAGGGAGGCTAAGGAACACATTACGCCGAGAAATAGAGATGGTTATGAGGAGAATGAACGAAAATTCGACAGAACTAGAAAGAGAATCTCAGGGTAGAGTAGGTTGGAGAATACTAGTCGGCGGTCTATGCTCTATTAGGGGTAAGAGGCGTAAGTAAGTAAGTCGTTTACTTCTTGTTATTATCAATATCCCAATTTATTGAAGGAAGTAGTCATTTTACATTCAGTAACAATAATAGTAATAATAATTTGTCAATACAGCAAAAATTTATTTAAAACTAACAATAACTATAGCTACCGATACTATTTTATTCTTAATCGATGTAAAGGAATATATCAACCTAGTGTTTGAATGATAATATACCCACTACAAAATCTGAAGATATTAAAGTGCCTCAAAGTGTTATTGTAAGTATACACCATTGAGTAGTTTTAAAATGAAACAGAATTTATGATTCGATTGTTTTCTGTTTTTGGTTTTTCAACAATTCCTCATTTAATTTTAATTCATTGTAAAAATTAATTTTTATCTTATAGAAGAATCTTCCTGAATTGTTATCAGCATCATCATCATCATCACCCAACTAAACTCTGTTTATTTGTCTATACATTTCGATGTACTGATAGTTATCTTTTTATACTATACACACACACACACACATTTCTATGATGTAATGACATGATGATAACGATTAGATATTGATAATTACATAAGAAATTTGACAATGAGTAAACTCTCATACAGAACAAGAATTATCTTGATTAGTAAACTTGTTATAGAATCATACTGTACAAATTTCATCAATATGATGTGAATATGATGTTGAACACTGGATGATTAGAATAATTATGGGAAATATATATATACTTATTTAATCAGATTCTTGTAGACATAAAAGTGTACAAACATCAATATTGACTTGTTCTCAATTGAACATCCTAATTGAGATCGTTTCATTCTGAAATGATAATGGTATGTTGTGCATGTTCATGTGTGTGTGTGTGTCTATGTATGTATGTACAAACAAGACTAATATCAAGACCGATTACGTCATCATTGCGGTCAACATCAGGATGATCAATATGAGAATCAACATTATTATTTGTTATTCTTGTCAATGTTCAATCAAAACAACCCGTATATAATTATATTCTACTTGAAATTTCCTCATTTTTTTCTACATTTATTATAATAGTAATAATCTATGAATCAACAGTTCGTCATTTGACAATTTTAAGACAAATAATGTATTTTTAAAAAAAATCATGATTCGATAATTGAACAATTGTGTATTTAAACAGAATTTAACATTTTTATCAAAATGATTTTGTTGTTTTAAAGAAATATTAGGGAAATATTATCAAATAACCCAGTAATAATAAAAGAGTTTCAATAAATTATTTTATTTTTTTGATTTGTTTAAAAAGATATTTTTATTAATTATTCATCCTGCTACCCACAGGATTCGAACCCAGGACCTTCAGTCTTGCGCTCAGGAGTCATGAATGCGCACTGGTGATGAGTCCCAAACCAGGACGAAATGGCCATCCAGTGCTTCCAGGTTTCTTAAGGTGGTCTAATAGTGATTGATTGATGATTTCAATGGGTAAAAACATTGATCTTTACAACTCCAGTTGAAAAATTATAAATATTTTGTGTCTTCGGTTTAAACGTTTCACCAATGTCAGTCTAAGACCAATCACCCACTTACCTGATCAGAATGAAGTCAAGACTGTGAGATGTAACAGTATTTGCAAGCTACATTTGAAACACCGGATATGTCATGTATCTAAAGTCTATTTATTTATTATATACAATGAATAACAAGTCTAAATATTACTCATAGGCACGTTGATTGGATTAAAATAGGTATTTTGATAAAATATAATTACCCAAACAAATAGTGACTAAAGGACTATGAACTGATTAATTTCCATCCAGTTATATAAGGTTATTATCATTTCGTCTTGCTTGAATTCTGTATGAGTTCATATCTGAAAACATTTTCAATACTTGGCTTTCATTATGAGATGAAAACTATTCTCAAAATGAAAAATTCCTCATATTCCTCAGGCTTTTAACAAAGGTTTATAATTCCGAAAACAAAAAGCACTGTATTAAGTTTGGATAGTTCCACAGATCTTTTGTGTCGAGAAACAAAGACAGTAAATTCGTCTTAGCTGTAATAGTTCTTGCAGCAGTTTAAAATGCCTTCATAAATATATTGACAGATGTAGCCGATACTACTTGTCCACTTAGGAATTTTCAGTCACTAACTGCTTCACCTGAAATGCAGATTCCCAACCTGATATTATTCTACTGAGGTCATTGAACTACTTTACCGCTGACGGGGAGATAGTTCTCAGTCAGTCAGTCAGTTGCAACGTAGAACTTCGTGCGTAAGTACATCAGTTCATGTCGCCATACCACATCAGCACAGAGATATAATTGTCAATTCAAATCCAATAGTAGTAGAGGTAGTAAAGGTATTAGAAGTAATCTAAGAGGTTAGGATTAGAAGATATTATTCACGAAGTATGATTCAATGAGATAAGTTGAGAAAGTAAAAACTAGAGGTGTTGAAGAACCCAGAAGATTAGGATTTGAGAGAACACAAAGAATAAATGCACTTGCGCCATTGCGAACGATTTTGAGCCATGTCATTCAAGGTCTCTAACCATCGATTATTATCATCTCGCGGACCCCAACCAGGTAGTCGACAATTACCGACATGGCTAAGTCCACTCGTCAATGACTTCATGGATTTATGCCATATTTTGGTCTGGCCGCCCCTAGCATTCTTCAACCTATTCCTACACTATAAAACTAAGCTCGGCGAGGCAGTCGGTGGTTAGGCATACGCAACACGTGTCCCAACCACATCAACTGATGAAGTTTCACCACTTCATCGATTGATCTGCCATTCTTACCTAGCACCCGTTTCCTAATAACAGCGATGCTCACTCGGGTGTCCCACGTTATACGATATACCCATAACAGCACGCGAGACCAAATTGGGAGATAGTTCTACGAAAGGATAAAAAGAGATGGGACATATTTCCACCAAAATTGTTACTGAACATACAAAATGACAATGTTAGATTACCGTTTATTTTATGGTAAGATAAAGCAAATATATTTAAGGGTTAAAATCATTTTTATCTCAAAATTCCTGCGACCTAGTTAATGCTTCCCTTTTGAACATTTTCAAATATTTATTCAAAAAGATATTTAAGTATCTGTCACGTAATCATAACCCATGAAAGTCTTTTAGTGGCTGCCACATTATAATGTTCAATTTAGGACTTGCGATCGCCTTTAAAACGTTTTGTTCTAGAACCTCTGGCAGTAGTGCACCACTGATAGTTTACTAGCGGTTATTGTTATGTATAGTAGAAGTTAAAAAAATGGAAAATTATGAAATAACTTATAGATCTTATTACGATTAATATCATTTACGTAAAAATGTTTATTTATAATTTGACAATTCCATTTTCCTGTCCGCCTTCTTCTTTCTTAACTAACTATGAAACATACTAGTTTTTAATTACTAATTTAGTAACCGACTTTCTTCATTTAAAAAAATATCCAACCGCAATGAATGTTTATTTATTAAAAGTGTCAAAATATTCAATGTTCAGAATTGTGTGTGTTTTTCAAAATTCAATAAACCAAATAATGATTAATGATGATGATGATGATGATGATGATGTTGATGAAGTAAAAACTAATGTTATAGAAAAGCCAAATAAAAACACAACTTCACTGCAGATTTATTTATTTTCACCCATCTTAAACACGTGATTGTCAACTCACAAAGAAAACTCTCTACATTTATTTTTGTTTCAAGAAGAAGAAAGAAACCACTACACAACAATCTCTTGTCACAATCATTCTTCAACTTTCCATAAAACATAAATATATCTGTGTATATTTATATTGGTGGATGGATTTTGTGATTTTACCGATCAGAATATGATAAATTGAGCCCCCTTTTTTTCTAAAAAAAATATTTTTCATAAAATCATTTCAATCAAACCATTCATGTTACCAGGACAATAATTAAGACCTATTCATTGAAGGATTAAACAAACCAATGAACTAAATAATCACTCTGTTTTAAATAAGAAATTAAAACAAAATTCAAGAAACATTTTTGACAAGTTACTCATGAATTAATTAATTAATTATTGTTTAATAACTCAGTCAATAGTTTATTATGTAAATACTTTAAAAAGCTACGGAATAATAAAACTCTGCTAGAAAATATGACTGAAATCAATGCGTAAATGGAGAGTAGTTGGAGCGACACCATGTTTCACTTACGCTTGATGGATTTTCGATAAAGCAGTTGGATGTTAGTATACAAAATACATGTCAAATATGTGAAATGTAATCTAATCCTATGTTCATGTATATTTCTATTCTCTTATAATTTGTATATGGTCATTCATATGATGCAGGCAACTAAAAGTCTTAGTCTTCTCCTAAAGATTAAGACTAAATTGCCATATAACTGGTTAATTTCACTTAGTGACTAAACTCATATACTTTTTTTTTGTATACATCTCATTGATCCATGGTCAGTTAGTTGGTCAGTTTGAAAGATAAATGAAACAGTTCAATTGTTTGATACATGGAAAATCACAAACAAAGTATAACCTCATAGGTTTTTCATCTCGTATTTCATGTCATGTGGAGAATTTTCGGTTTTTTTTTGGAAAAAAAAGATAACATCTTTAAAACGAAAGTATTCCAGTTGGATTTATTTTGAAGTCTACTATGATATATATATTTGATTGCCTAATATTTGACTATGTGTTAAATAACGTACTAACATCAAAATAGATGAGCAATTTCTGGTCCAACTGCATAGTTCCTATACCCTAAATAATTATTTTAGCAAAAACCATGCTTTAATCCCAGTTTGTCACTACTAAATTCGAATAAAATATTTCAAATTGTAATAGATATCACTGATGCATTGTAATTCATGAAACTCACTAATAAATTGACTAAAAACTCTTGAGTACATTCCACATGAAATTGTAAATGATGCTTCATGAGAAAGCCTAAACTAAAATTATCTAATATTACGTGATTTTATAAGTTCAGTCTTGTAAAGAATGTTTCACTCTACGATGAAACATATGAGTAGAATCGATTTTAATTCTTAACTATTGTTTATTTGATATAAATAATGACAAGAACCGATTTTAAGAGGTTTTTTCTTTATCCTTCAAACTTATTTATAAGCAATTTAACTGATGTTCAGTTCTAATTTAAAAAAAGTTCTATTTTTAAATAAAAGAATGAATCATAAAGAAAAGTGTCTAAATTAAAACTGACTAAAATCGGTCGACAAGCAAATCAACCTTAAACAGTCAGTAATTAAGGATGAACACTTAAATGCTTACAAGAATAGATAAGCATTAGAGATAAATACTAAATGTTAATTAGTCGGTCTTATTGTCTGATCATTAATATTGATGAAATTTTTCAGTCCTACTTTTCAATATGGTTGATAATCTACTTTGAAATCGTGAATCGATCAATGTTACACCACCATTAGAAACCTGGAAGCACTGAACGGCAGTTTCGTCCTGGTATGAGACTCATCAACAGTGCACACCCACGACTCTTGTACATCACAGGATTCGAACCCAGAACGTTCGGTCTTGCGCACAAACGTCTAACCTCTGGACCACTGAGCCAGTATCTGACGGTGTTAATGTGTCAGTTTGTGATAGCCAAACAAATAAAACCACCAAGAGAGCATCATATTCTAGAACAGTGTTCTTGTATTACATAATATTTCGTACAGAATGTTACTGATAGTTGTTTGATATTAATTTATAATGCAATACATATTATTTATTTATATTAAATGTTTATAACCAAATGTTAGGACATCTCTTCTACCGAGTAATGTCTAAAATCCTTCTACTCATTCTAAAAGAAATTTTCTTTATTTCTATAGTATCACTGGATATGATCTCTGGAAAAAATTACTTTGAAGCTGAACACTATTTACAAACCTTTTATTTTAAACAATAACAGAATAGTTAACAAAGTACATACATGCACGAAAACTGAAAACATTAATAACACTGCAGGAAATCGAGCTATCAAATGTCTTCGTTGCCATTATGAGTTGAAGAGATGGTTAAGTTTCATTGAAATTATTACTTGAACAATGTTAGACTACCACTGGAAATCTCGAAGCATTAGACGGCCGATTCATCGTAGTATAGATCTCATCAACACTGTGCACCAATGACCCTGTAAGCAGGACTTGAATCCCGGACCATCCGTCTGGCGGATCAATGTCTAACCTCTAGATCACTAAGCCGTCATCGAATGGTGCTGGTGTCTAACTTCAATCAATCCACAAAATTGCGCGAACTCATTCATTGTCTTCGGTAGGTAACTACCTCACACCTGATATGGTTGAACAGCCTTTCACTAACACTGCGAAAATTCCTCACAAAGCTAGTCAGTAACTGAACGTTTAGCACACACATACACAATGTAACTGCTTATTCAAATTTTAATGCCATCTAGATAGCGTAAATAATTAAATGAAATGTAGTTAACGTCAAAAACTGTTCACGAAAAGCTATATTTTTCTAAAAATTAATAACTAGAAAATTTTATGCCCATACTTAACAGACAAACATGATTTCATCAGTCACTATATGTATATATATATATATATATATATATATATATATATATATATAAATTGATTTAAATTTCATTTGTATCCGTAATTAAAATCTTCCCATTGATAGTTAAGTCTGTAAATAACCAGTCTTATTTGGCATAAATGCATCCTGTAAGAATTGCCTTGATGTAGCCATTAAGTTACAGGCATTAGATAGGCTAAGTAGCTAAGTGGATAGATAATACGATGGTACTTGGAGCGAATGGCACTGAGCTCGAGTCTCAGAGTAAATATGGACTGTGAGATTTGGGTACATCCAGCTGACGAATCTCAAATAGGACGAGATTAACGTCCTAGATTCTACTGCTAACCACTATCCATCTTTGTTTATGATGATTGTAAATTCTTTAATTATTATTTCCCATGATACTGAATTGGCAAAGCCAACTGTATTGGATAAATGAACCGACTTTTACCACCGTAAAACCAAGTTATACTTTTGCATCATATAGAATCGAAGGTAAAATATAACATTTGAACTAAATTGTATGATAATTTTAATTATAGTCTTGGCAATCTAGTGAATAAACGCATTGGCTGAGGTCTAATGTTGAAATGAATGACACATCTAATGTTCAAGTACTACAATGTAGATTTTAGGTTTTTCATAAAATACATAATGAACAAAATATTGACCAATACAGCACAACACAACACGTATTTTTATCCTGAGATAAAACTAGTTTCTCAATCGTCACTAAAAAAATCTACAATATTTGAGATTCCTTCATGAACAAATACTAAGCTGTAGTGGAATTTTAAATTCAAAATGTTACACCAAGACGTATGCTTAAACTAATATTGTAGCATTATAATTAATGAGCTATTTTGTACCCACAATTTCATACCTTTATCTTCGACCAAACCAATCAGGTTGAATCATTATGTCCATTTTTAACAATAAGACTACTGTGCATAGCATTTTGGAAATCCTTGATTCACCTATATTTGTATTTACTTGAGCTTTTTACCCCTCACGGAACTTAGGCCATCAAACAGCAATCTCAAACCAACTCTGTCCACTGTTCTCTTTGTTCAGTTCTTATCGATTTCTATTCATTCTTTTCATATTTGTCTCCCGTTCTCATCTCAAAGCCTTACTCATTCTACCTCTTTTTCTTCAGCCTTCAAGATTATAAGTTAGGGTTTGACTCGTCATACAATTAGTTGATTTCCAAAATGTTTGTAATATCCACCTCTATCGCATTTTCCTAATTTCTTCCTCATTTGAAATCTAATTTGTTTTATCCCAAAGTAGATTGTTGTTGATTGTGTCCGGTCAACGTATCTCTAGTATATTGTGCTGACAATTGTCAACAAATACCTGTATCTTTTGAATGATAACTTTCATAATTCGCCAAGTTTTTGCTCCATACAAGAGAACTGTCTTGATATTTGCATTGAGAATTCTGAGTTCATAGTTGGATGACAGTGGTTGTGGGTTCCAAATGTTCTACAGTTTTAGGAATGCTCCCCTTGCTTTTCCAATCCATGCATTCACATTTGCAGTAGATCTTCCTCGTCTACCAATGACGCTGTTCAGGTACGTGAATTCCATACATCAAGCAGAGCTTTACCATCAGGTGTGGTTTGGCTGTTTAGTGTTCACCATGTTGCGTTTTAAGATCCTGCTCCTTCCCTTGTGTATGCTCAGTCCTACTGTTGCACAGTCTGCTTTTATGATGGTCATGTTCTCCTGCATTTGTTAGTGTTTATGAGAAAGGAGATCTAGGTCATCGTTAATATCGAAATCATCTAGTTGCATCCGAGCTGTCTGTTGTATCGCTTGTTTCCCCTGAGATGTAGAGGTCTTTATTATCCAGTTAATCATCAGAAGAAAGAGTGAAAGTAGGCAACTTTGTCTGACCCCGGTCTTCACTTGGAAAACATCTGTGAGTTGTCCTCCATACACGATTCTGCAGTGCCCGTCGTCACCTGGTTACTTGCTTCTATATATCTGGCCTGTGCTTGGACTTTCTATGCCTTTTTGGGCTATTACTGATTTCTATCTTCCTTTTCTTCATTTCTTGAATCTTATTCAGATTATCAACAAAGATCCACGCACTGTGATGGTGGTTTATGTGGCCCAAAACCTCATGACATGCTGAAGTTAATGTTTCTTTAACCCCTTTCTAGTCGTTGTCTGTATTAGTTTCCTTTCATTAGAGTAGATCGAGCTGGGCTTGGAACTTGTGGCTGAGATTTATCTTGGATTCTGTCAGTCTACCAGTATCCCTAAGAAAGTCCCTATTAAACTTTGTAATGACGTTTCTCCTGTTGTCCAGTGTTTCTTTGGCTTCGATTTCATCTTGGTCACCAATAGATGATAATTTGAGCTGCTCCTTTTATTCTTATGTTTTCCATTGTCCTTCTGAATTTTTTATTGATACAGATGTCATCAATTTGGTTCTCTATAGTTTGTTTGCGTGAAACCCGTGTAGCTTTGTGTATGCCCATGTGGGGTAAGTACCACCAGTATTCTGAGTACTTTAAAATGATAATAATCAATTATTGTGTTCCCTGATTCCTCGTAAATTTTACAGCCTATAAATTTCCGACATCGTTTAGAGTGAAGTTGCTTTGAATTTGAAATATCAGTGACTAGCTGAAATTTGTGTGCAGTTGCTACGAATTTGAAAATCCGCTAAAGTTTCGTCCATCATCTAGATTCATATTTTATGAAATATTACTGTTGAAATAAGTCTCTCTCCATCTTGAATTACATGTTAATATTAATTTCTTGCTTTCCCTTGTACAATCAAGTGGATAACCATGATTGTTTTCCATGTTCTAGACATCAGAATTCAGTCAAGAACGGAACAAAAATATACCAAGAGTTAAACATTAAATAGTCATCCAAAGTAATGAAGTCTACTACTACTACTACTACTACTACTAGCCAATTAATCAATGTAAATTATAAATTAATGGTGATATTTTTCAAAAAGTAAATTACTTTCTCAGATCTACATGTTAAAATAAAAGTTAACTGATCACTGCTTACAATAGTTATGAAAACGAATTCTAATTGATCTGCATATTACTATCAAGGTGATAACTAAAACTTGCATAAGTAGTCGAAATTAATTTGACAAATTACTATTCTAATCCTTGTAATGTTATGACGTTCAGATTGATTACAATTACTTCTAAGACTAGATAAAACTAATGTAATTTAGTTTATGAAGTATAAATGCAAGTTCATTTTTATATATTGTTTTTTTTTCTGTTAACTGGATGCTTATTGTATACTAACAAAACTCTCGCTTCTTTTTGATATTATTTATTATTCTCTTCAACCTCACCATTTTTTTTATTATTATTCAGACAGCATATTTACATATATGCATAGGCTTAACTCAAATGAGGGTAGGATATATGACAAAATTATATATATATATACTCGTATCTTGATGACGTGTCCCCGGACATATGTTACTTTCAACCTCATGAGAGTCATTAAATAGCCATAAAATAACGACATTCCAGACAAGTTTGTCACACTCATTCACTGATAAACACATATTCATATACCCAATAGATTTTGTTTTTTCTGCATACACACAAATATACTTTCGCTTATCAATGATGAATACAAATTTTCAGCAACTGTTTACCAAAAAGAAATCACTCGGAACAATACCCTAAACAGGTTAGGTTAGAAAAATAGGGGATACAATGCACATAAAATAAAGGAAAATGTCAAATATAATCTAGTGTAAACATGAGTAAATTCATGAACGGTGCAAAGATTTAGATTTATTTGGGAAATAAACAAAGAGTTTTTAGGTAAAGTTGGATAGTAGCAAATGGAGGATTGCTGGAAGCTTGTTTCATCAAGAAGATGAATATCCATCCCAGCTTCAAATTTCATCATAGGGCTAGAAGCAAGCATTTTCGCTGCCGATGTTGAACGCGCCATTCACCAAGCCGTTGGATCCAGATAGATTTTGTTATTGATTTATTTGTTTTGATTCAAATATTCCGATTGTTGATGTTGATGATTAAAATGTGATCATTTCCCTGTTGTCATATGGATATCCTGTACGGATCGCTTCGATCTGGCCATTCAGACAGGAGTTGTAAACAGGATAACTGGGTACCCTTCGCAGTGATTTTCTGATTACTGCAACTTATCACTGCACAGGCTGCGTGTTGAATCACCACTTTACTCTCTCTCTCTCTCTCTCTATAAATACATATATATAATATATAATATATATATCTTACAGTCAATCCAAAACGTTACAGTTCCTTAAACTCGATATTTTCATCATTGTTTCCTTTCTTTTTATGGCTTTGATAACATAAGAGTTTGGTAATCATAGTTTAACAAATAAAATTTACTAAAATAAACATAGATATTTATATTAATATGCAACACATTTGTTTGAATGAATATATTTTTATTATTGACACATGAAATTAGACTTGCTATAATATTAGACATTCAATTGTCAAAAGTTTAAAAGGTCAGTAACTATAATCATAAATTATTTTATATTATTAATTGGTTTGTACTTATAGTGAAATGAAATCAGTCATTAAAATTATGAATTTATTTATGATATAATTACTCCGAATGTATGAGTTCTTAAATCAAAAGAAAGGAAGAAAGGTGAGATATTTTCTTTTAAGGGCATAAAAGGAATTGTGAACCATGCGTGGCTTGAAATGTTATTTACAAGAATACTAGGAGGTGTTATTGCAACTGTGAAATTCTAAATTATGTCACCTGGCATTTCATTCTTTAACTTCACTTATTCCTTTAGGAGTATTCCAAGTTCAATCTCCAACTAAGTTTGAAATTATTCTCCTTTCTATGCTTATCATGATGTCAATTTCCTCAAATTGTACTGATTTAAGATCTAGCAAGTTGTATACTGTGCCAAGTCGTACCTTGACTGATTGAGAACAGAAGAGAGACATGAAAATTTTCATATTTGTGGTCGTTGGTGAAAATAGGAAACAAGTGCATATTTCAAACCAGTTTTTCACACCAGCTAGATACAAACACCTCATCTAGTGAATGTTCACAATTTTCACTTACATTTACACGTTCTCTGATAAATTTACATCTTCAGTAGGTGCTTCACTGTTAAGTCAATTTCATATGATTTTTTCTGCCCATTTAATCGGAAATCTTCTTGTGAGAGGAGAATGCAATCTTTGACAAAACATTCATAGGATACAGTTACGAGTCAGGAAGACATCTGTATTTAAGGTTGGAAGTGAAAGTCATCGTGAAAAGAAGCTGTTACTAGCTCAATATTTACTGCTAGTAAGTAAAAATTCATAAGTGTATCTTAGATTATATAAGAGTTTACATAATTTCCCTTTATTAAAACAATCATTCATCATTAGTCATTCTTTCTTTGTCGAATCATTCTTTTCTATTTAACTTGCAATACAGTGACTTTCTGTTTTTTATAATACAATCAACGAAATTCACAAATATGTAATTTGGTTATTTTGTCTCTGGTCTGTTCAACCGAAATTGAACTCTATCATTAAACTGTTTAACAAATTGACTAGCTGGTAAATGGTAAGATTCTTTTGTAAAGAATGATAAAAAATTTATACATAGAGTTGTAATATATCCTACATTAAAACGTCCATATTAAACCTTTTTTCTCTAAATTTGTCCACTCAAAATAGACTTGAAAATGGAGTTAAAGTACCCTAGAAACTTGCTTAAACTTTTCCTATTCACCATGTCAATACAATTAGTTGTTAGATCTACAGTGTTTTGATGCAATCATAGTTAAGTTACCAAGTTAATCATGTTCCTCAATCACTTAGGTCAAATTAGGTGTAGATGTACATGTGGACTTTAGAATCTATTTTCCCTTTATATTCTGTTAGCAACAGCTAAACAGTTAACAATACATTTGTCTATCTCATCACTTTCAATGTACATACTACTTGTTTTCTACTACACTGGCGATTGAATAAAAACTGATCACGTGAAAATTTTAAAAATTTTCTGTTGATGAACTGTCACTTTGTTAAATGACGCAATCACTACGAATAAACTGACAAAAATAATACCAACAAATTCAAACAGCAATAACAACAAAACAAAATTTGGAATGAAAATAATTTATTCATTTAATTACTGTTTATTTAAACGAGTCTAGTCCTGTTGAGAGTGAAAGATTGATTTTTAAATGAATATAAAGAATTCTGTAAGACTTCAAATAAAATCGATCACAAGTATTCTACGGATAAGTGATCATTTGGCAATTGATTCAAGCAAGAATAGCACATTTGTTTATTACTTCATAGTTTTCAATAGTTCCTCGGCTAATTTCCATTTCTAATGCAAAGAAAATCGTATACAAGCTTCATTTTATTATATTTTCTGTATTCTGCATATTTTTCTAGATATGACGAAATTGTGAAATCAAAATAATTGATTGGGGATCATTTCTCTTCTTTACTAATGTAAAATAATTCAATAAACTATAGAATAGATGTTTAAGTAACTGACTGGAAGATTGTTAAAACAATTCACAATGTGGCTTGAGTGATATCTGATATCACTTTACAAACACTGCATGTAGCATTCTAATATACAGTAGCGTAGTTCGCTTTTTTATCCTTCGACAACTTATCGCCAGTATTTTTGTCAGAGTGCTATACTTCTAACGCTTCTTCAGTGTTTTAACGGTAATTTAGCACTCACTCTTGATTTCCAATGAAAAGCAAGATAAGAAACAATTAACAGGTCGTCTATACACATTTTGGTAAAACTTTGACAACTGGATAATAGAATAATATTTTAATGTTCAAGTTAATAACTAGAAACTAACACAGTGAGCACGTGAATCTCTCTCTTTCCTCTCCTCCGTGTTGGTTTTTTTTTCTTCTTTTGTTTTTTTCTTGTTTTTTGTTTTTGTTGTTGAGAGAGATTCACGTGCTCACTGTGTATAGTTTCTCTAGTTATTAACTTGAACATTAAAATATTATTCTATTATCCAGTTGTCAAAGTTTTACCAAAATGTGTATAGACGACCTGTTAATTGTTTCTTATCTTGCTTTTCATTGGAAATCAAGAGTGAGTGCTAAATTACCGTTAAACACTGAAGAAGCGTTAGAAGTATAGCAATCTGACAAAGATACTGGCGATAAGTTGTCGAAGGATAAAAAAAACGAACTACACTACTGTATATTAGAATGCTACATGCAGTGTTTATAAAGTGATATCAGACATCACTCAGGCCACATTGTGAATTGTTTTAACAAAACTAACATCTAATTACTAGCTATATCTTCCAGTCGAAAAATATTGAATTGAATTACTTTACATTAGTAAAGAAGAGAAATGATCCCCAATCAATTATTTTGATTTCACAATTTCGTCATATCTAGAAAAATATGCAGAATACAGAAAATATAATAAAACGAAGCTTGTATACGATTTTCTTTGCATTAGAAATGGAAATTAGCCGAGGAACTATTGAAAACTATGAAGTAATAAACAAATGTGCTATTCTTGCTTGAATCAATTGCCAAATGATCACTTAACCGTAGAATACTTGTGATCGATTTTATTTGAAGTCTTACAGAATTCTTTATATTCATTTAAAAATCAATCTTTCACTCTCAACAGGACTAGACTCGTTTAAATAAACAGTAATTAAATGAATAAATTATTTTCATTCCAAATTTTGTTTTGTTTTTGTTGCTGTTTGAATTTGTTGGTATTATTTTTGTCAGTTTATTCGTAGTGATTGCGTCATTTAACAAAGTGACAGTTAATCAACAGAAAATTTTTAAAATTTTCACGTGATCAGTTTTTATTCAATCGCCAGCGTAGTAGAAAACAAGTAGTATGTACATTGAAAGTGATGAGATAGACAAATGTGTTGTTAACTGTTTAGCTGTTGCTAACAGAATATAAAGGGAAAATAGATCCTAAAGTCCACATGTACATCTACACCTAATTTGACCTAAGTGATTGAGGAACATGATTAACTTGGTAACTTAACTATGATTGCATCAAAACACTGTAGATCTAACAACTAATTGTATTGACATGGTGAATAGGAAAAGTTTAAGCAAGTTTCTAGGGTACTTTAACTTCATTTTCAAGTCTATTTTGAGTGGACAAATTTAGAGAAAAAAGGTTTAATATGGACGTTTTAATGTAGGATATACTACAACTCTATGTATAAATTTTTTATCATTCTTTACAAAAGAATCTTACAAATTACCAGCTAGTCAATTTGTTAAATAGTTTAATGATAGAGTTCAATTTCGGTTGAACAAACCAGAGACAAAATAACCAAATTACTTAGTTGTGAATTTCGTTGATTGTATTATAAACAGAAAGTCACTGTATTGTAAGTTAAATAGAAAAGAATGATTCGACAAAGAAAGAATCACTAATGATGAATGATTGTTTTAATAAACGGAAATTATGTAAACTCTCATATAATCTAAGATACACTTATGAATTTTTACTTACTAGCAGTAAATATTGAGCTAGTAACAGCTTCTTTTCACGATGACTTTCACTTCCAACCTTAAATACAGATGTCTTCCTGACTCGTAACTGTATCCTATGAATGTTTTGTCAAAGATTGCATTCTCCCCTCACAAGAAAATTTCCGATTAAATGGGCAGAAAAAATCATATGAAATTGACTTAACAGTGAAGCAACTACTGAAGATGTAAATTTATCAGAGAACGTGTAAATATAAGTGAAAATTGTGAACATTCACTAGATGAGGTCTTTGTATCTAGCTGGTGTGAAAAACTGGTTTGAAATATGCACTTGTTTCCTATTTTCACCAACGACCACAGATATGAAAATTTTCATGTCTCTCTTCTGTTCTCAATCAGTCAAGGTACGACTTGGCACAGTATACAACTTGCTAGATCTTAAATCACTACAATTTGAGGAAATTGACATGATGATAAGCGTAAAAAGGAGAATAATTTCAAATTTAGTTGGAGATTAAACTTGGAATACTCCTAAAGGAATAAGTGAAGTTAAAGAATGAAATGCCAGGTGACATAATTTAGAATTTCACAGTTGCAATAACACCTCCTAGTATTCTTGTAAATAATATTTCAAGCCACGCATGGTTCACAATTCCTTTTATGCCCTTAAAAGAAAATATCTCAGCCTTTCTTCCTTTCTTTTGATTTAAGAACTCATATATTCGGAGTAATTATATCATAAATAAATTCATAATTTTAATGACTGATTTCATTTCACTATAAGTACAAACCAATTAATAATATAAAATAATTTATGATTATAGTTACTGACCTTTTAAACTTTTGACAATTGAATGTCTAATATTATAACAAGTCTAATTTCATGTGTCAATAATAAAAATATATTCATTCAAACAAATGTGTTGCATATTAATATAAATATCTATGTTTATTTTCGTAAATTTTATTTGTTAAACTATGATTACCAAACTCTTATGTTATCAAAGCCATAAAAAGAAAGGAAACAATGATGAAAATATCGAGTTTAAGGAACTGTAACGTTTTGGATTTACTGTAAGATATATATATTATATATTATATTTATGTATTTATAGAGAGAGAGAGAGAGAGAGTAAAGTGGTGATTCAACACGCAGCCTGTGCAATGATAAGTTGCAGTAATCAGAAAATCACTGCGAAGGGTACCCAGTTATCCTGTTTACAACTCCTGTCTGAATGGCCAGATCGAAGCGATCCGTACAGGATATCCATATGACAACAAGGAAATGATCACATTTTAATCATCAACATCAACAATCGGATTATTTGAACCAAAACAAATAAATCAATAACAAAATCTATCCTTGTGAACACAAGTTAGCATCTATCTGGATCCAACGGCTTGGTGAATGGTGCGTTCAACATCGGCAGCGAAAATGCTTGCTTCTAGCCCTTTGATGAAATTTGAAGCTGGGATGGATATTCATCTTCTTGATGAAACAAGCTTCCAGCAATCCTCCATTAGCTACTATCCAACTTTACCTAAAAACTCTCTGTTTATTTCCCAAATAAATCTAAATCTTTGCACCGTTCATGAATTTACTCATGTTTACACTAGATTATATTTGACATTTTCCTTTATTTTATGTGCATTGTATCCCCTATTTTTCTAACCTAACCTGTTTATGGTATTGTTCCAAGTGATTTCTTTTTGGTAAACAGTTGCTGAAAATTTGTATTCATCATTGATAAGCGAAAGTATATTTGTGTGTATGCAGAAAAAAAAAATCTATTGGGTATATGAATATGTGTTTATCAGTGAATGAGTGTGACAAACTTGTCTGGAATGTCGTTATTTTATGGCTATTTAATGACTCTCATGAGGTTGAAAGTAACATATGTCCGGGGACACGTCATCAAGATACGAGTGTATATATATATAATTTTGTCATATACCCTACCCTCATTTGAGTTAAGCCTATGCATATATGTAAATATGCTGTCTGAATAATAAAAAAATGGTGAGGTTGAAGAGAATAATAAATAATATCAAAAAGAAGCGAGAGTTTTGTTAGTATACAATAAGCATCCAGTTAACAGAAAAAAAACAATATATAAAAATGAACTTGCATTTATACTTCATAAACTAAATTACATTAGTTTTATCCAGTTTTAGAAGTAATTGTAATCAATCTGAACGTCATCATAACATTACAAGGATTAGAATAGTAATTTGTCAATTTAATTTCGACTACTTATGCAAGTTTTAGTTATCACCTTGATAGTAATATGCAGATCAATTAGAATTCGTTTTCATAACTATTGTAAGCAGTGATCAGTTAACTTTTATTTTAACATGTAGATCTGAGAAAGTAATTTATTAATTGGCTAGTAGTAGTAGTAGTAGTAGTAGTAGTAGTAGTAGTAGTGGTAGTAGTAGTAGTAGTAGTAGTAGTAGTAGTAGTAGTAGTAGTAGTAGTAGTAGTAGTAGTAGTAGTAGTAGTAGTAGTAGTAGTAGTAGTAGTAGTAGTAGTAGTAGTAGTAGTAGTAGTAGACTTCATTACTTTGGATGACTATTTAATGTTTAACTCTTGGTATATTTTTGTTCCGTTCTTGACTGAATTCTGATATCTAGAACATGGAAAACAATCATGGTTATCCACTTGATTGTACAAGGGAAAGCAAGAAATTAATATTAACATGTAATTCAAGATGGAGAGAGACTTATTTCAACAGTAATATTTCATAAAATATGAATCTAGATGATGGACGAAACTTTAGCGGATTTTCAAATTCGTTGCAACTGCACACAAATCTCAGCTAGCCACTGATATTTCAAAGTCAAAGCAACTTCACTCTAAACGATGTCGGAAATTTATAGGCTGTAAAATTTACGAGGAATCAGGGAACACAATAATTGATTATTATCATTTTAAAGTATTCAGAATACTGGTGGTACTTACCCCACATGGGCATACACAAAGCTACACGGGTTTCACGCAAACAAACTATAGAGAACCAAATTGATGACATCTGTATCAATAAAAAGTTCAGAAGGACAATGGAAAACATAAGAATAAAAGGAGCAGCTCAAATTATCATCTATTGGCGACCAAGATGAAATCGAAGCCAAAGAAACACTGGACAACAGGAGAAACGTCATTACAAAGTTTAATAGGGACTTTCTTAGGGATACTGGTAGACTGACAGAATCCAAGATAAATCTCAGCCACAAGTTCCAAGCCCAGCTCGATCTACTCTAATGAAAGGAAACTAATACAGACAACGACTAGAAAGGGGTTAAAGAAACATTAACTTCAGCATGTCATGAGGTTTTGGGCCACATAAACCACCATCACAGTGCGTGGATCTTTGTTGATAATCTGAATAAGATTCAAGAAATGAAGAAAAGGAAGATAGAAATCAGTAATAGCCCAAAAAGGCATAGAAAGTTCAAGCACAGGCCAGATATATAGAAGCAAGTAACCAGGTGACGACGGGCACTGCAGAATCGTGTATGGAGGACAACTCACAGATGTTTTCCAAGTGAAGACCGGGGTCAGACAAAGTCGCTTACTTTCACTCTTTCTTCTGGTGGTTAAGTGGATTATAAAGACATCTACATCTCAGGGGAAACAAGCGATACAACAGACAGCTCAGATGCAACTAGATGATTTCGATATTAACGATGACCTAGATCTCCTTTCTCATAAACACTAACAAATGCAGGAGAACATGACCATCATAAAAGCAGACTGTGCAACAGTAGGACTGAGCATACACAAGGGAAGGAGCAGGATCTTAAAACGCAACATGGTGAACACTAAACAGCCAAACCACACCTGATGGTAAAGCTCTGCTTGATGTATGGAATTCACGTACCTGAACAGCATCATTGGTAGACGAGGAAGATCTACTGCAAATGTGAATGCATGGATTGGAAAAGCAAGGGGAGCATTCCTAAAACTGTAGAACATTTGGAACCCACAACCACTGTCATCCAACTATGAACTCAGAATTCTCAATGCAAATATCAAGACAGTTCTCTTGTATGGAGCAAAAACTTGGCGAATAATGAAAGTTATCATTCAAAAGATACAGGTATTTGTTGACAATTGTCAGCACAATATACTAGAGATACGTTGACCGGACACAATCAACAACAATCTACTTTGGGATAAAACAAACTAGATTTCAAATGAGGAAGAAATTAGGAAAATGCGATAGAGGTGGATATTACAAACATTTTGGAAATCAACTAATTGTATGACGAGTCAAACCCTAACTTATAATCTTGAAGGCTGAAGAAAAAGAGGTAGAATGAGTAAGGCTTTGAGATGAGAACGGGAGACAAATATGAAAAGAATGAATAGAAATTGACAAGAACTGAACAAAGAGAACAGTGGACAGAGTTGGTTTGAGATTGCTGTTTGATGGCCTAAATTCCGTGAGGGGTAAAAAGCTCAAGTAAATACAAATATAGGTGAATCAAGGATTTCCAAAATGCTATGCACAGTAGTCTTATTGTTAAAAATGAACATAATGATTCAACCTGATTGGTTTGGTCGAAGATAAAGGTATGAAATTGTGGATACAAAATAGCTCATTAATTATAATGCTACAATATTAGTTTAAGCATACGTCTTGGTGTAACATTTTGAATTTAAAATTCCACTACAGCTTAGTATTTGTTCATGAAGGAATCTCAAATATTGTAGATTTTTTTTAGTGACGATTGAGAAACTAGTTTTATCTCAGGATAAAAATACGTGTTGTGTTGTGCTGTATTGGTCAATATTTTGTTCATTATGTATTTTATGAAAAACCTAAAATCTACATTGTAGTACTTGAACATTAGATGTGTCATTCATTTCAACATTAGACCTCAGCCAATGCGTTTATTCACTAGATTGCCAAGACTATAATTAAAATTATCATACAATTTAGTTCAAATGTTATATTTTACCTTCGATTCTATATGATGCAAAAGTATAACTTGGTTTTACGGTAGTAAAAGTCGGTTCATTTATCCAATACAGTTGGCTTTGCCAATTCAGTATCATGGGAAATAATAATTAAAGAATTTACAATCATCATAAACAAAGATGGATAGTGGTTAGCAGTAGAATCTAGGACGTTAATCTCGTCCTATTTGAGATTCGTCAGCTGGATGTACCCAAATCTCAGAGTCCATATTTACTCTGAGACTCGAACCCAGTGCCATTCGCTCCAAGTACCATCGTATTATCTATCCACTTAGCTACTTAGCCTATCTAATGCCTGTAACTTAATGGCTACATCAAGGCAATTCTTACAGGATGCATTTATGCCAAATAAGACTGGTTATTTACAGACTTAACTGTCAATGGGAAGATTTTAATTACGGATACAAATGAAATTTAAATCAATTTTTACAAAATAAAAATCAATCCAATAAAATTATGTATATATATATATATATAGTGACTGATGAAATCATGTTTGTCTGTTAAGTATGGGCATAAAATTTTCTAGTTATTAATTTTTAGAAAAATATAGCTTTTCGTGAACAGTTTTTGACGTTAACTACATTTCATTTAATTATTTACGCTATCTAGATGGCATTCATATTTGAATAAGCAGTTACATTGTGTGTGTGTGTGTGCTAACCGTTCAGTTACTGACTAGCTTTGTGAGGAATTTTCGCAGTGTTAGTGAGAGGCTGTTCAACCGTATCAGGTGTGAGGTAGTTACCTACCGAAGACAATGAATGAGGTCGCGCAATTTTGTGGATTGATTGAAGTTAGACACCAGCAACATTCGATGACGGCTTAGTGATCTAGAGGTTAGACATTGATCCGCCAGACCGATGGTCCGGGATTCGATTCCTGCTTACAGGGTCGTTTGTGCACAGTGTTGATGAGATCTATACTACGATGAATCGGCCGTCTAATGCTTCGAGATTTCCAGTGGTAGTCTAACATTGATCAAGTAATAATTTCAATGAAACTTAACCATCTCTTCAACTCATAATGACAACGAAGAGATTTGATAGCTCAATTTCCTGCAGTGTTATTAATGTTTTTAGTTTCCGTGCATGTATGTACTTTGTTAACTATTCTGTTATTGTTTAAAATAAATGGTTTGTAAATAGTGTTCAGCTTCAAAGTAATTTTTTCCAGAGATCATATCCAGTGATACTATAGAAATAAAGAAAATGTCTTTTAGAATGAGTAGAAGGATTTTAGACATTACTCGGTAGAAAAGATGTCCTAACATTTGGTTATAAACATTTAATATAAATAAATAATATGTATTGCATTATAAATTAATATCAAACAACTATCAGTAACATTCTGTACGAAATATTATGTAATACAAGAACACTGTTCTAGAATATGATACTCTCTTAGTGGTTTTATTTGTTTGGCTATCACAAACTGACACATTAACACCGTCAGATACTGGCTCAGTGGTCCAGAGGTTAGACGTTTGTGCGCAAGACCGAACGTTCTGGGTTCGAATCCTGTGATGCACAAGAGTCGTGGGTGTGCACTGTTGATGAGTCTCATACCAGGACGAAACTGCCGTTCAGTGCTTCCAGGTTTCTAATGGTGGTGTAACATTGATCGATTCACGATTTCAAAGTAGATTATCAACCATATTGAAAAGTAGGACTAAAAAATTTCATCAATATTAATGATCAGACAATAAGACCGACTAATTAACATTTAGTATTTATCTCTAATGCTTATCTATTCTTGTAAGCCTTTAAGTGTTCATCCTTAATTACTGACTGTTTAAGGTTGATTTGCTTGTCGACCGATTTTAGTCAGTTTTAATTTAGACACTTTTCTTTATGATTCATTCTTTTATTTAAAAATAGAACTTTTTTTAAATTAGTACTAAACATCAGTTAAATTGCTCATAAATAAGTTTGAAGGATAAAGAAAAATTTTTAATATCAAGTTTGAGTACATACTGAACCTCTTAAAATCGGTTCTTGTCATTATTTATATCAAATAAACAATAGTTAAGAATTAAAATCGATTCTACTCATATGTTCCATCGTAGAGTGAAACATTCTTTACAAGACTGAACTTATAAAATCACGTAATATTAGATAATTTTAGTTTAGGCTTTCTCATGAAGCATCATTTACAATTTCATGTGGAATGTACTCAAGAGTTTTTAGTCAATTTATTAGTGAGTTTCATGAATTACGATGCATCAGTGATATCTATTTCAATTTGAAATATTTTATAAGAATTTAGTAGTGACAAACTGGGATTAAAGCATGGTTTCTGCTAAAATAATTATTTAGGGTATAGGAACATGCAGTTGGACCAGAAATTGCTCATCTATTTTGATGTTAGTACGTTATTTAACACATAGTCAAATATTAGGCAATCGAATATATATTTCATAGTAGACTTCAAAATTAATCCAACTGGAATACTTTCGTTTTAAAGATGTTATCTTTTTTTTTCCAAAAAAAACCGAAAATTCTCCACATGACATGAAATACGAGATGAAAAACCTATGAGGTTATACTTTGTTTGTGATTTTCCATGTATCAAACAATTGAACTGTTTCATTTATCTTTCAAACTGACCAACTAACTGACCATGGATCAATGAGATGTATACAAAGAAAAAGTATATGAGTTTAGTCACTAAGTGAAATTAACCAGTTATATGGCAATTAAGTCTTAATCTTTAGGAGAAGACTAAGACTTTTAGTTGCCTGCATCATATGAATGACCATATACAAATTATAAGAGAATAGAAATATACATGAACATAGGATTAGATTACATTGCACATATTTGACATGTATTTTGTATACTAACATCCAACTGCTTGATCGAAAATCCATCAAGCGTAAGTGAAACATGGTGTCGCTCCAACTACTCTCCATTTACGCATTGATTTCAGTCATATTTTCTAGCAGAGTTTTATTATTCCGTAGCTTTTTAAATTATTTACATAATAAACTATTGACTGAGTTATTAAACAATATTTAATCAATTAATTCATGAGTAACTTGTCAAAAATGTTTCTTGAATTTTGTTTTAATTTCTTATTTAAAACAGAGTGATTATTTAGTCCATTGGTTTGTTTAATCCTTCAATGAATAGGTCTTAATTATTGTCCTGGTAACATGAATGGTTTGATTGAAATAATTTTATAAAAAATATTTTTTTTTAAAAAAAGGGGGCTCAATTCATCATATTCTGATCGGTAAAATCACAAAATCCATCCACCAATATAAATATACACAGATATATTTATGTTTTATGGAAAGTTGAAGAATGATTGTGACAAGAGATTGTTGTGCAGTGGTTTCTTTCTTCTTCTTGAAACAAAAATAAATGTAGAGTTTTTTTGTGAGTTGACAATCACGTGTTTAAGATGGGTGAAAATAAATAAATCTGCAGTGAAGTTGTGTTTGTATTTGGCTTTTCTATAACATTAGTTTTTACTTCATCAACATCATCATCATCATCATTAATCATTATTTGGTTTATTGAATTTTGAAAAACACACACAATTCTGAACATTGAATATTTTGACACTTTTAATAAATAAACATTCATTGCGGTTGGATATTTTTTTAAATGAAGAAAGTCGGTTACTCAATTAATAATTAAAAACTAGTATGTTTCATAGTTAGTTAAGAAAGAAGAAGTCGGACAGGAAAATGGAATTGTCAAATTATAAATAAACATTTTTACGTAAATGATATTAATCGTAATAAGATCTATAAGTTATTTCATAATTTTCCATTTTTTTAACGTCTACTATACATGACAATAACCGCTAGTAAACTATCAGTGGTTCAGTACTGCCAGAAGTTCTGGAACAAAACATTTTAAAAGCGACTGAAAGTCCTAACTTGAACATTATAATGTGGCAGTCACTAAAAGACTTTCATGGGTTATGATTACGTGACAGATACTTTAAATATCTTTATGAATAAATATTTGAAAATGTTCAAAAGGGAAGCATTAACTAGGTCGCAGGAATTTTCAGAAAAAAATGATTTTAACCCTTAGATATATTTCCTTTATCTTACCATAAAATAAGCGGTAATCTAACATTGTCATTTTGTATGTTCAGTAACCAGTTTGGTGGAAATTCGTCCCATCTCTTTTTATCCTTTTGTAGAACTAACTATCTCCGCGCCAGCGATAAAGTAGTTCAATGACCTCAGTAGAATAATATCAGGTTGGGAATCTGCATTTCAGGTCAAGCAGTTAGTGACTGAAAATTCCTAAGTGGACAAGTAGTATCGGCTACATCTGTCAATATATTTATGAAGGCATTTTAACCTGCTGCAAGAACCGTCACAGCTAAGACGAATTTACTGTCTTTGTTTCTCGACACAAAAGATCTGTGGAACTATCCAAACTTAATACAGTGCTTTTTGTTTTCGGAATTATAAACCTTTGTTAAAAGCCTGAGGAATATGAGGAATTTTTCATTTTGAGAATAGTTTTCATCTCATAATGAAAGCCAAGTATTGAAAATGTTTTCAGATATGAACTAATACAGAATTCAAGCAAGACGAAATGATAATAACCTTATATAACTGGATGGAAATTAATCAGTTCATAGTCCTTTAGTCACTATTTGTTTGGGTAATTATTTTTTATCAAAATACCTATTTTGATCCAATCGACGTGGTTATAAGCAATATTTAGACTTGTTATTCATCGTATATAATAAATAATAAGACTTAATTCAGTGTTTCAAATGTAACTTGTAAATACTGTTACATCTCATAGTTTTAACTTCATTCTGATCAGGTAAGTGGGTGATTGGTCTTAGACTGACATTGGTGAAACGTTTAAACTGGAGTTGTAAAGATCAGTGTTTTTACCCATTGAAATCATCAATCAATCACCATTAGACCACCATAAGAAACCTGAAAGCACTGGATGGCCGTTTCTTCCTGGTATGAGACCCATCAACAAGGCGCATCCATGACTTCTGAGCGCAAGACTGAAGGCCCTGGTTTCGAATCCTGTGAGTAGCAGGATGAATAATTAATAAAAATATCTTTTTAAACAAATCAGAAAAATAAAACAATTTATTGAATCTTTTTTATTATTACTGGGTTATTTGATAATGTTTCCCTAATATTTCTTTAAAACAACAAAATCATTTTGATAAAAATGTTAAATTCTGTTTAAATACACAATTGTTCAATTATCGAATCATGATTTTTTTTTTAAATACATTATTTGTCTTAAATTTGTCAAATGACGAACTGTTGATTCATAAATTATTACTATTATAATAAATGTAGAAAAAAAATGAGGAAATTTCAAGTAGAATTTAATTATATACGGGTTGTTTGAATGAACATTGACAAGAATAACAATTAATAGTGTTGATTCTCATATTGATCATCCTGATGTTGACCGCAATGATGACGTAATCGGTCTTGATATTAGTCTTGTTTGTACATACATACATAGACACACACACACACATAAACATGCACAATATACCATTATCATTTCAGAATGAAACGATCTCAATTAGGATGTTCAATTGAGAACAAGTCAATATTGATAATTGTACACTTTTATGTCTACAAGAATCTGATTAAATAAATACATATATTTCCCATAATTATTCTAATCATCCGGTATTCAACATCATGTTCACATCGTGTTGATGGAATTTGTACAGTATGATTCTATAACAAATTTACTAATAAAGATAATTCTTGTTCTATATGAGAGAGTCAAATTTCTTATGTAATTATCAATATCTAATCGTTATCATGATGTCATTACATCATAGGACTGTGTGTGTATATATAGTATAAAAAGATAACTATCAGTAGATTGAAATGTTTAGACAAATAAACAGAGTTTAGTTGGGTGATGATGATGATGATGATGATGATGATAACAATTCAGGAAGATTCTTCTA
>OX103974.1:15315379-15677199 GCA_944470395.2 Schistosoma turkestanicum | reverse complement strand
ATTGTTTAAAACCATAGAAGTGTAAGAGTTGGATCCTTTCGATTCTTCAACTAATCAGGAGGTCCAAAGATCTTACGATGAATGTCGTATGTATTTATGGAATAGGCATTCCAAAATGTTTCATATATGAAGTGAAACAACCATCAGTAGTTCCTAATTAATAACTGTTTTTTAAGTGTTATCAACTCATTTCGAAATTCACCTTCAAAGTTTTTAAAGAACTTAAGATGACTGAGAAGATTTATAGTTCAGGTTGAGATTTTAGGGAAAAAATTTATTTCCTGAGTTGAACAGAATACTCGGTGAAGATTTCATTGTCTTAATAGAAAATATTAATAACATTGAAAGGATAATTTCTGAAGTACATGCTAAGGCTGTTGTTTTGATAAACAGTGTAGACTTCATAGATAAATTATTCGACAGAGAAAATGTAATGCCTTAACAACATATAATGATCCCTACAAATTCACTTTAAACAAATATTTATCAATACTTATTAAAGTTGAAGTGTGGCTAAGTGGTGGAATGTGAAATCCACTTTTCGTTCGATACGAACTTTTTCAGCTACGTGTACAAGTGTTGATGTCTTTATTTATATTCTATCTCAATATAGTTCAATTCAATAATCAACCAGGAGTTTGTACAATGAGTATAAATTTTATTTGCTAGGATATGTATTTTTCTATTGTTAATTTTAAAGACTATAATTAATCAGTAGCAAACAGAGTATGTGTTTCTTAAGGGGATGATCACTTCTGTATGGTTGTTTAGTCACAAGTACTTATTACCAGACAATACAATCCCTTGTTAGTGTCGGGTGTTTATTTATCAAGATATAAAACGGAAATTTCTGTCAATGATATTAGATTGATTTTAGTTTATTTTCTGGATGAAAAAAAGTATCACAACACAGAAATCTTTACTTGATGATAGACGATAGACGTTCGTTTTCTGTTATCACAAAAAAAAACAGTAACCTCATTGAAATTTATTACAAATGAACTTTTTATAAATCTGTATTTTTTGCTCTTGAAAAATTCCTATACGAGGAGGTAGTACTCAAGTATTTGTTTTTTTATGTTAAAATTGTAGATAAATGATTTCATATTGTGAGATGGTGGCGAAACCTTGTAGCTCAGGTGGGTGATTGTGGTGGAGTTTCGTTCTGTAAGCTGGATGTTTTGGTTGTGGAGCTTTCATTGATCTCCTGAACAACATCATCAGCACAAACTATAGATACATAATTCTGAGCCAGATAGACTTCAGTCCGAAGTTTAAACTGATGATGTTGTTCAGAAGCACAATGAAGCCTCCACAACTAAAACATTCAACTCAGAGGACGAAACTACACCACGATTTCCTATAGTGATGATAATTTTATTTTATATTTGTTTAGATATTTTCAGCATTTAACAAATGCCTCAAATCAAAGTTCTGGAAAAAGTTGACCGATATATTTAAAATCGATTTTCGGTCGATGATTTCAGCATAAATGTATGCAGAAGAAAGTGATGAAGAAAGTTTGAATGAACACACTTTGAATCACGAATGAAATCGGATCACTGATGCTTACAACTATGAAGCTTCATTTAAACGACTAGTCTCAGCTTATGTCTGATGTAGACTCTAGATTTCAGTGCTGATCTACTTGAAAATAATCAGAAGACAGTCAATGAAATATCATAAGTCATTTATCCCTAAAGATACCATTCATCTCAGTCCTGTAAAAATTAGGTATGAAAAAGAATAAATTCTGTGATTCGTTAACAGTCTTTGGAGAGAAAATAGGTATTGCTTCATGAATATAACCCTAATATCTAAAATGATATACATGAAAACACTAACTCATGAGTAGAGATACCTAACAATCATCAAAAACGAAATATTTGTCCCAAATTACTCTGTTAATTGTAAAATAAGTAAACAAAACAGGAATGGTTTTGTATAACTGTCAACAAACCTAAAAAATCAACGATCTACATTGTCTGATTTCAATTCAAACACCGTGAATGGTAAAATAGAAATCACTGAAACTATTCATGATTATTTGCTTGAAAAACGGAACTATTCCAATGGACTATTTTCTTTTCTTTTTAAATCGAACTAGGCAATAAACTATCATGTTGAATAAGTTAAGAAAAGTTATCACTATAAGGTGTCAGTTGTAAGTAAAAATGGATAATTCTTTTGTCATATATTTTTATGTAGTCATAGCACCCTGGTCCATTACGGTGCTATGTAGCTATATGGTCGCATCACTGGATTAGGCTGCGCTGTTTAGGTTGTCGTGTTAATACCTGGATAGTGTCTGGTTCTTCTGAAAATCAATTTCAATCATCCTTGTCTATAGGGGTCAATTTATGTAAATGTGGGCCTTCCAATGCTTTAGGACGATCGAGAGTGAGGAGAGTCCACTGTTTCTCTCAAAATAGCCTCGTATGACCATGTAGGTATAGCCACTGGTTGGGAAGTCTTACTTATTGCCTTCTCAAATTGGGGTGTCGTGTCGAAAGGAAGTGGAGTATTCAGTAAGGGAGTACGGAAATTAACAAGGTTAAAATGGATTCATCATGGCTGATATATTTCTGAAAATTACACTATTAGTTAGATCTCTGGATTAATTAACAGGTTTTAAGTAAGATACCTTAAACTTGTATGCTGCTTGATAATATTTTCAGTTAAAAATTTGACTTTGAATTGAACAATCAAAGCATTTACACTGATCATTAATATATCAGACATTATAATCGTAAACTGAGCAGGTTTCTTTAGAAAAAAATGTGTTTTCTTAAGTAAGAACTAAATTGAATTGGTTATTTACTGTGTTAAAATTTCTGGGATATTGTCAAATTCAAAGATAATCGCAACTTTTTACTTAAGTCCACTACGAAGTCAATCAGAGAGCACGATGCAACTGCTGTTTCCTAGCTTGATAACTATCAGAAGTGTGCACGTACACTCGCATACAAGAGTGAACTCACATCATCATTGGAATGCAGCTGCTCCCATCAGATGAGTATCACATAGAATGAAAAGCAAATTCTGGATTTAATTGTTAACTACAATCGACAAATTTATGAAAATCCAATGGCTTAAAAGTCAGAACGTTTTCCTATCGACTATAATGAAATTACTACTGTTTCTTAAGTATAACTCTACTTGTGATCCCACCGTAAAACCTGAATCAGCTGAAATGTACTAATGCGTAAAAATCACCAATGAAACATTTATTATCAATAGGTTGAAAATAATATGCAAGGAAGAATAATCAGTCAGCAACATTTTAAGTTAACAAAATACGATCAATAATGGCAGTAGTTGAAGTTACACAAATTCAAAAAAAATATCAATAAAAGTGAATCGATTATGTTCAATAAATAATGAAAAAAAAATGATCATAAAACACCTGAATGAACAATTTCACATTTTATGATCGATAACCACTTAACTATGTTAATCTATAGCAAGTTTAAAAATCAATAGGTTCCTGGTGAAATTGTTTATGCAGATTTCTTTTTATTTAAAAATTTCACTTTTCAACTATCTGTTTGCAATTTCATGAAATTGTTTAACGATAAAAATCGATGCAGATAGTTGGAACGTGTTTTTACCAATTTTCGCGTGGGGCTATTTTCCAGCTTGTTTAATTACTTTTATTGTTTGTGTTTGTATTTGGGTTGTTTTATTTTATGGACTGCATTTTGTTCTTCACTTCTCTTCACGTTTTTTTCGCTCGCTTTTTGATGTTCCAAAAAAATCAGACCACATATGATTATTATTAATATTATTATTTTATTACCCTAATATCCAGTAAATCTATATGTATGTCGTTTTAAATTACCTTGTACAGGAGTTTTTGTTTTAGTATATTCATAACTAAACCGTTTGTGAAATTTTATTCAAGTTAATCTCCATCTTGCATGAGGTTACTTGAACACCTACACAACACACACACATACATACACATACATATATACATACATATACATTTATGCATAGACACTAACTAATTTGACTACAAGAATAGACATATGTATTGTCGATTATTTTACAACAAACTCGAGAATAATGCAGGGAATCATACCATACATACTCTGCAGATGATGATGATAATCATTGTTAGTGAAAACCTTAGTTTTGTTGAACAATTCGGTTATTCTCTTTATTTCTTATGTACAAAGAGTAGAAAGTCGTCTCAATCATAAAATTTGGAGGTCATTTTCAAATATATCTTGTCTGTTATCGAGATTTATATATTTTTTGTTTTCTAGTAAAGTTCAGTCAACACTTTCACAATGACCTAGAACAGTGAAATTTCTCCCAAAGAAACAGTCATTACGATATACTGATTATCATATTGGAAAATCTCTGAAAAAAATGGTCAAATGAAATGAAATAGTGAAGATGAGTGAAAGTGGTAAATAGAATTATCATGTGAACTAACAATATAAACTAGTTTCTGTAATTAAAAAAAACAACACCAAACTATATAACCTTATATATATATATATAGGTTAAACAAATGTGATAATCAGATGAAATTTACGAGTTTGTTATCAAGGTTTACACTAATTTTCTCTCCGAATTTCCTTATATTAATTTCCTGTACTAGTGATTTTTCCTCTCATATAATCACTTATAGTTAGGAAATTAGATAAGTTTGAATTGTTTCATAGTCATAGAGAATTATAATAATATGATTTGAACAAATACGACTGGACTGATATTAATTCATGACTGTGTTCAGAATGGATAGTATACATTATGTCGACCGGAAACCAGTGATAGTATTTAATGATTGCAACGCACGTCAAAATTACGAATTGATCGAAGTAAGGCAACTATTGAGTTCAACTATGAAACTGCTTAACAGTGGCTGTCAAACTTTGATCTCTTCATGATTCCAATGAAATTCAACGATCTCCACAACCCTCTACCAACTATTTCAACATATGTTTATTGTATTAATTTGTGTTACATAGTTTCTAGTTATTAACTTGAACAGTAAAATATTATTCTATTATCCAGTTGTCAAAGTTTTACCAAAATGTGTATAGACGACCTGTTAATTGTTTCTTATCTTGCTTTTCATTGGAAATTAAGAGTGAGTGCTAAATTACCGTTAAACACTGAAGAAGCGTTAGAAGTATAGCACTCTGACAAAAATACTGGCGATAAGTTGTCGAAGGATAAAAAAGCGAACTACGCTACTGTATATTAGAATGCTACATGCAGTGTTTGTAAAGTGATATCAGATATCACTCAAGCCACATTGTGAATTGTTTTAACAAACTAACATCTAATTACTAGCTATATCTTCCAGTCGAAAAATATTGATTGAATTATTTTACATTAGTAAAGAAGAGAAATGATCCCCAATCAATTATTTTGATTTCACAATTTCGTCATATCTAGAAAAATATGCAGAATACAGAAAATATAATAAAATGAAGCTTGTATACGATTTTCTTTGCATTAGAAATGGAAATTAGCCGAGGAACTATTGAAAACTATGAAGTAATAAACAAATGTGCTATTCTTGCTTGAATCAATTGCCAAATGATCACTTATCCGTAGAATACTTGTGATCGATTTTATTTGAAGTCTTACAGAATTCTTTATATTCATTTAAAAATCAATCTTTCACTCTCAACAGGACTAGACTCGTTTGAATAAACAGTAATTAAATGAATAAATTATTTTCATTCCAAATTTTGTTTTGTTGTTATTGCTGTTTGAATTTGTTGGTATTATTTTTGTCAGTTTATTCGTAGTGATTGCGTCATTTAACAAAGTGACAGTTCATCAACAGAAAATTTTTAAAATTTTCACGTGATCAGTTTTTATTCAATCGCCAGTGTAGTAGAAAACAAGTAGTATGTACATTGAAAGTGATGAGATAGACAAATGTATTGTTAACTGTTTAGCTGTTGCTAACAGAATATAAAGGGAAAATAGATTCTAAAGTCCACATGTACATCTACACCTAATTTGACCTAAGTGATTGAGGAACATGATTAACTTGGTAACTTAACTATGATTGCATCAAAACACTGTAGATCTAACAACTAATTGTATTGACATGGTGAATAGGAAAAGTTTAAGCAAGTTTCTAGGGTACTTTAACTCCATTTTCAAGTCTAGTTTGAGTGGACAAATTAGGGAAAAAAGGTTTTATATGGACGTTTTAATGTAGGATATATTACAACTCTATGTATAAATTTTTTATCATTCTTTACAAAAGAATCTTACCATTTACCAGCTAGTCAATTTGTTAAACAGTTTAATGATAGAGTTCAATTTCGGTTGAACAGACCAGAGACAAAATAACCAAATTACATATTTGTGAATTTCGTTGATTGTATTATAAAAAACAGAAAGTCACTGTATTGCAAGTTAAATAGAAAAGAATGATTCGACAAAGAAAGAATGACTAATGATGAATGATTGTTTTAATAAAGGGAAATTGTATAAACTCTCATATTATCTTAGATTATATGAGAGTTTACATAATTTCCGTTTATTAAAACAATCATTCATCATTAGTCATTCTTTCTTTGTCGAATCATTCTTTTCTATTTAACTTGCAATACAGTGACTTTCTGTTTAAAATACAATCAACGAAATTCACGACTATGTAATTTGGTTATTTTGTCTCTGGTTTGTTCAACCGAAATTGAACTCTATCATTAAACTATTTAACAAATTGACTAGCTGGTAATTTGTAAGATTCTTTTGTAAGGAATGATAAAAAATTTATACATAGGGTTGTAATATATCCTACATTAAAACGTCCATATAAAACCTTTTTTCCCTAAATTTGTCCACTCAAAATAGACTTGAAAATGGAGTTAAAGTACCCTAGAAACTTGCTTAAACTTTTCCTATTCACCATGTCAATACAATTAGTTGTTAGATCTACAGTGTTTTGATGCAATCATAGTTAAGTTACCAAGTTAATCATGTTCCTCAATCACTTAGGTCAAATTAGGTGTAGTATGTACATGTGGACTTTAGAATCTATTTTGCCCTTTATATTCTGTTAGCAACAGCTAAACAAGTTAACAATACATTTGTCTATCTCATCACTTTCAATGTACATACTACTTGTTTTCTACTACACTGGCGATTGAATAAAAACTGATCACGTGAAAATTTCAAAAATTTTCTGTTGATTAACTGTCACTTTGTTAAATGACGCAATCACTACGAATAAACTGACAAAAATAATACCAACAAATTCAAACAGCAACAACAACAAAACAAAATTTGGAATGAAAATAATTTATTCATTTAATTACTGTTTATTTAAACGAGTCTAGTCCTGTTGAGAGTGAAAGATTGATTTTTAAATGAATATAAAGAATTCTGTAAGACTTCAAATAAAATCGATCACAAGTATTCTACGGATAAGTGATCATTTGGCAATTGATTCAAGCAAGAATAGCACATTTGTTTATTACTTCATAGTTTTCAATAGTTCCTCGGCTAATTTCCATTTCTAATGCAAAGAAAATCGTATACAAGCTTCGTTTTATTATATTTTCTGTATTCTGCATATTTTTCTAGATATGACGAAATTGTGAAATCAAAAGTAATTGATTGGGGATCATTTCTCTTCTTTACTAATGTAAAATAATTCAATTAAACTATTAGAATAGATGTTAAGTAACTAGACTGGAAGATATAAGATGTTAGTTTTGTTAAAACAATTCACAATGTGGCCTTGAGTGATATCTGATATCACTTTACAAACACTGCATGTAGCATTCTAATATACAGTAGCGTAGTTCGCTTTTTTATCCTTCGACAACTTATCGCCAGTATTTTTGTCAGAGTGCTATACTTCTAACGCTTCTTCAGTGTTTAACGGTAATTTAGCACTCACTCTTGATTTCCAATGAAAAGCAAGATAAGAAACAATTAACAGGTCGTCTATACACATTTTGGTAAAACTTTGACAACTGGATAATAGAATAATATTTTAATGTTCAAGTTAATAACTAGAAACTATGTAACACAAATTAATACAATAAACATATGTTGAAATAGTTGGTAGAGGGTTGTGGAAATCGTTGAATTTCATCGGAATCATGAAGATATCAAAGTTAGACAGCCACTGTTAAGCAGTCTCATAGATGAACTCAATAGTTGCCTTGCTTCGATCAATTCGTAATTTCGATGATGCGTTGCAATAATTAAACACTATCACTGGTTTCCGGTCGACATAATGTATACTATCCATTCTGAACACAGTCATGAATTAATATCAGTCCAGTCGTCTTTGTTCAAATCATATTATTATAATTCTCTATGACTATGAAACAATTCAAACTTATCTAATTTCCTAACTATAAGTGATTATATGAGAGGAAAAATCACTAGTATAAGAAATTAATATAAGGAAATTCGGAGAAAAAATTAGTATAAACCTTGATAACAAACTCGTAAATTTCATCTGATTATCACATTTGTTTAACCTATATATATACAGTTAAGGTTATATAGTTTGGTTTTTTTTAATTACAGAAACTAGTTTATATTGTTAGTTCACATGATAATTCTATTTACCACTTTCACTCTTCTTCACTATTTCATTTCATTTGACCATTTTTTTCAGAGATTTTCCAATATGATAATCAGTATATCATAATGATTGTTTCTTTGAGAGAAATTTCACTGCTCTAGGTCATTGTGAAAGTGTTGACTGAACTTTACTAGAAAACAAAAAATATATAAATCTCGATAACAGACAAGATATATTTGAAAATGACCTCCAAATTTTATGATTGAGACGACTTTCTACTCTTTGTACATAAGAAATAAAGAGAATAACCGTATCGTTCAACAAAGCTAAGGTTTTGATTAATAATGATTATCATCATCATCATCAACAGAGTATGTATGGTATGATTCCCTGCATTATTCTCGATTTTTTTGTAAAATAATCGACAATACATGTGTCTGTTCTTGTAGTCAAAGTAGTTAGTGTCTATGCATATATGTATATGCATGCATGTATGTATGTGTGTGTGTTGTGTAGGTGTTCAAGTAACCTCATGCAAGATGAAGATTAACTTAAGTAAAATTTCACTATACACCAGAAGTTGGCATAACATATTTACAAACAGTTTAATTATGAATCTACTAAACAAAAACTCCTGTACAAGGTAATTTAAAACGACATACATATAGATTTACTGGATATTAGGGTAATAAAATAATAATAATAATCATATGTGGTCTGATTTTTTGGAACATCAAAAAACGAGCGAAAAAAGGACGTTGAAGAGAAGTGAAGAACAAAATGCAGTCCATAAAAAAAACCCAACCCAAATACAAACACAAACAATAAAAGTAATTAAACAAGCTGGAAAATAACCCCACGCGAAAATTGGTAAAAACACGTTCCAACTATCTGCATCGATTTTTATCGTTAAACATTTTCATGAAATTGAAAACAGATAGTTGAAAAGTGAAGTTTTTAAAATGAAATTTCACCAGGAAACTATTGATTTTTAAACTTGATGTAGATTAACATAGTTAAGTGGTTATTGATCGTAAAATGTGAAATTGTTCATTCAGGTGTTTTATGATCAATTGTTTTTTCATTATTTATTGAACATAATCGATTCACTTTTATTGATATTTTTTTTGAATTTGTGTAACTTAAAATACTGCCATTATTGATCGTATTTTGTTAACTTAAAATGTTGCTGACTGATTATTCTTCCTTGCATATTATTTTCGACCTATTGATAATCAATGTTTGATTGGTGATTTTTACGCATTAGTACATCTCAGCTGATTCAGGTTTTACGGTGGGATCACGAGTAGAGTTATACTTAAGAAACAGTAGTAATTTCATTATAGTCGATAGGAAAACGTTCTGACTTTTAAGCCATTGGATTTTCATAAATTTGTCGATTGTAGTTAACAATTAAATCCAGAATTTGCTTTTCATTCTATGTGATACTCATCTGGTGGGAGCAGCTGCATTCCAATGATGATGTGAGTTCACTCTTGTATGCGAGTGTACGTGATAGTTATCAAGCTAGGAAACAGCAGCTGCATCATGCTCTCTGATTGACTTCATAGTGGACTTAAGTAAAAAGTTGCGATTATCTTTGAATTTGACAATATCCCAGAAATTTTAACACAGTAAATAACCAATTCAATTTACTTCTTACTTAAGAAAACACATTTTTTTCTAAAGAAACCTGCTCAGTTTACGATTATAATGTCTGATATATTAATAATTAGTGTAAATGCTTTGATTGTTCAATTCAAAGTCAAATTTTTAACTGAAAATATTATCAAGTAGCATACAAGTTTAAGGTATCTTACTTAGAACCTGTTAATTAATCCAGAGATCTAACTAATAGTGTAATTTTCAGAAATATATCAGCCATGATGAATCCATTTTAACCTTGTTAATTACCAGATGAATTCACAGACCGTGGATATTTAAGTAAAAACATATACTCAGTTGAATTTTGAGCCACATTAGCACACTCAAGTACATGTTTAGATCATAATTTTACTCTACCTGTTTTTATCTATTTGTGTAAACACATAAACATTAGTACGAAAGGATACATAAATATATATACGCTACACAAACTATCGGAACCATTTCCCGAGCTTTTTATCCAAATTTGTAGTGCACAAGGCACCAGAGCGACATCAGGAAATGGATTCCCATAGTAGCGATGACCAAGAATAAGTTCACGTCATTCGTTTCATCAGGATCTTGGAGCCCATGTACACCAATGTTTTGAAATCAAGGTTTTCCGTACTCCCTTACTGAATACTCCACTTCCTTTCGACACGACACGACACGACACCCCAATTTGAGAAGGCAATAAGTAAGACTTCCCAACCAGTGGCTATACCTACATGGTCATACGAGACTATTTTGAGAGAAACAGTGGACTCTCCTCACTCTCGATCGTCCTAGAGCATTGGAAGGCCCACATTTACATAAATTGACCCCTATAGACAAGGGTAATTGATTTTGAAGAAGAACCAGACACTATCCAGGTATTAACACGACAACCTAAACAGCGCAGCCTAATCCAGTGATGCGACCATATAGTTACATAGCACCGTAATGGACCAGGGTGCTATGATTACATAAAAATATATGACAAAAGAATTATCCATTTTTACTTACAACTGACACCTTATAGTGTTGACTTTTCTTAACTTATTCAACATGATAGTTTATTGCCTAGTTCGATTTAAAAAGAAAAGAAAATAATCCATTGGAAGAGTTCCATTTTTCAAGCAAATAATCATGAATAGTTTCAGTGATTTCTATTTTACCATTCACGGTGTTTAAAATTGAAATCAGACAATGTAGATCGTTGATTTTTTAGGTTTGTTGACAGTTATACAAAACCATTCCTGCTTTGTTTACTTATTTTACAATTAACAGAGTAATTTGGGACAAATATTTCGTTTTTGATGATTGTTAGGTATCTCTACTCATGAGTTAGTGTTTTCATGTATATCATTTTAGATATTAGGGTTATATTCATGAAGCAATACCCATTTCCTCTCCAAAGACTGTTAACGAATCACAGAATTTATTCTTTTTCATACCTAACTTTTACAGGACTGAGATGAATGGTATCTTTAGGGATAAATGACTTATGATATTTCATTGACTGTCTTCTGATTATTTTCAAGTAGATCAGCACTGAAATCTAGAGTCTACATCAGACATAAGCTGAGACTAGTCGTTTAAATGAAGCTTCATACATGTAAGCATCAGTGATCCAATTTCATTCGTGATTCAAAGTGTGTTCATTTAAACTGACTTCATCACTTTCTTCTGCATACATTTATGCTGAAATCATCGACCGAAAATCGATTTGAAATATATCGGTCAACTTTTTCCAGAACTTTGATTTGAGGCATTTGTTAAATGCTGAAAATATCTAAATAAATATAAAATAAAATTATCATCACTATAGGAAATCGTGGTGTAGTTTCGTCCTCTGAGTTGAATGTTTTAGTTGTGGAGGCTTCATTTTTTCTTCTAAACAACATCATCAGTTTAAACTTCGGACTGAAGTCTATCTGGCTCAGAATTATGTATCTGGAGTTTGTGCTGATGATGTTGTTCAGGAGATCAATGAAAGCTCCACAACCAAAACATCCAGCTCACAGAACGAAACTCCACCACAATCATCCACCTGAGCTACAAGGTTTCGCCACCATCTCACAATATGAAATCATTTATCTACAATTTTAACATAAAAAAAACAAATACTTGAGTACTACCTCCTCGTATAGGAATTTTTCAAGAGCAAAAAATACAGATTTATAAAAAGTTCATTTGTAATAAATTTCAATGAGGTTACTGTTTTTTTTTTTTTGTGATAACAGAAAACGAACGTCTATCGTCTATCACCAAGTGAAGATTTCTGTGTTGTGATACTTTTTTTCATCCAGAAAATAAACTAAAATCAATCTAATATCATTGACAGAAATTTCCGTTTTATATCTTGATAAATAAACACCCGACACTAACAAGGGATTGTATTGTCTGGTAATAAGTACTTGTGACTAAACAACCATACAGAAGTGATCATCCCCTTAAGAAACACATACTCTGTTTGCTACTGATTAATTATAGTCTTTAAAATTAACAATAGAAAAATACATATCCTAGCAAATAGAATTTATACCCATTGTACAAACTCATGGTTGATTATTGAATTGAACTATATTGAGATAGAATATAAATAAAGACATCAGCACTTGTACTCGTAGCTGAAAAAGTTCGTACCGAACGAAAAGTGGATATCACATTCCACCACTTAGCCACACTTCAACTTTAATAAGTATTGATAAATATTTGTTTAAAGTGAATTTGTAGAGATCATTATATGTTGTAAAGGGATTACATTTTCTCTGTCGAATAATTTATCTATGAAGCCTACATTGTTTTTCAAAACAACAGCCTTAGCATGTACTTCAGAAATTATCCTTTCAATGTTATTAATATTTTCTATTCAAACAATGACACCTTCACCGAGTATTCTGTTCAGCTCAGGAAATAAATTTTTTCCCTAAAATCTCAACCTGAACCATAAATCTTCTCAGTCATCTTAAGTTGTTTAAAAACTTTGAAGGTGAATTTCGAAATGAGTTGATAACACTTAAAAAAAGAGTTATTAATTAGGAACTACTGATGGTTGTTTCACTTCATATATGAAACATTTTGGAATGCCTATTCCATAAATACATACGACATTCATCCTAGGATCTTTGGACCTCCTGATTAGTTGAAGAATCGAAAGGATCCAACTCTTACACTTCTATGGTTTTAAACAATTTTTTAGATAGTCTCAATTCATGATACTAATTGCATTTAAGATGATTTTCATCCTGAACAAGGTTCAGTTTTTTCGTACTCACTTTATCATATGAAAAACGTAGTCATACAATCCTTCAAACAGGGGAGGTATTGAACAATAAAGATAATAAATAGTAATTTTTATTAATAAACTGCTTATTAAAATATCAGTAGTATTAACTATCAATCGTTCTTAATTATTCGAATTCAATATCAGCTTCAATTGCTTTATGCATGTACATTGGACTGTAGTGACCTTGATACATAATGAAACTATTCAACCTAGTTGTTTGAATCAATCAGACAGACAACCAATTTAATCAATCAATCAATCAATCAATCAATTCATTCATTATTGTATACTTGTGACTACACTTTAATTACCTGTGAAATAAGTCAAAAAATTGAAGGCATTATTCATCATCATATATATTTTATTACTATTTCAATTTTATTGTACAATGATAGAATAAGCGGATTGTATATAATAAGCACTATGATGTATATTTCTTTCACGTAATAATAATAATAATCATAATGCACCATCATTTCATCATTTCATAAGCTGTTATGATTATAAATAGTAATTAAAATTAAAAATATCAGACTAAATAAAACTAAAAATTGCGTATTTGCTCTGTCGTCATTAGTTGTAGACGTCAATAAGATAGCAGTAGTATGATAATATAAATGAGAATACAAGTTGTATGACATGAATTTAATATCAAAATATTAATTAATCAATGCCCTTATATAATTAATATTTATGTCTTGTTAACAATAATGTACAAATGAACATATATATGCATATTCAAACTTCAATAATTATCAATTTTGGGAGTGTAGCGCCAAGATTTTACTTGTATGTATGTAGATCAAAATTTTGAGGAGCATAGATGATTTTTGCTGGAAGTCGATGTTATAAAAATTATTTCATTACTGTCTACTATCAGTTGAATAAGTATTGAAAACTAAAGATTATTGAACAGCTATTTTGATGTAGGTCAGAGTGTCGCAACAGTTTTAATGCTCCACTCTAGCAGAATTAATCCAAACATCTGTCGATCTTGCAGTAAACATTATAAGCATTAACCAGTAGATGTGAATTTTTTCAAACTACGCTTATTTTTGTTTGAGAGCAATGTTATCATTATCAAATTAATGCTTCACGCCCTAATTCAGATGATTCGTCTTAAAAACTTAAGAAAATAATCTAGAAACTAGCCCATTAATAAATATAGTTACCAATTGGTTAATATTCTGTTTGCATTGATTTTTCAAACAGAATATTAAGTATATATAATGTATTTAAAGTATTTAATAACAGTTGTCTAAGCAAAATACTTCGGATCCGTTGGCTAGACACTATCAGCAAGAACTTACTGTGGGAACGAACAAACCAGATTCCAGTGGAGGAGGGAATCAAGAAGAAGCGCTGGAAGTGGGTAGGACACACATTGCGGAATGCACCTAACTGCGTCATAAAACAAGCCCTCACTTGGAACCCTCATGGAAAAAGGAAAAGAGGGTGCCAATGAACACATTACACCGAGAAATAGATAAAGATATGAGAAGAATGAACGAAAATTGGACAGAATTGGAAAGGGAAGTCCAGGACAGAATAGGCTGGAGAATAGTGGTCGGCGGCCTATACTTCATTGGAAGTAATAAAATCCTAAATAAATAATTGAAAACCCCAACATTATAAAAAAATAACTTAAGTAATTATCGATTATAAAATATTATTAGATCTAATAATAAGAATTAGTTATGATCTACAGAATTCAGTTATTTTATATCGACTGTGTTCAATCACAAAGATCAATGATGTTTAATGTGACCAAACTATCTTTTTTTCACATTATTCTTTAATTTCCTGTTAACACCTTAGAAAACTTTATATTCAACTTAGTTATATAAAGTAAATATATATCTCGCAATTTAATCAAGAAATTGAGGAAATAGTTTGGAATTACTTATCAAGAAAATGATCGAAACCATTGCCAAAATAAAAGAGATATTCAAATTTCATCCGAATCGCATAAACTTTTACTTTGAACTTTACACATTACAGAAATTGACTTTTGCTCTGTGCTACATTAACTAAAAATTAGGATTATTTATTGGTACTTGATTTCTTGATAAGAACTAGTTTAATGGTATTGATAATCAGATAACATGCGTTTTCAGTTTGTAAAATGACTTCATTTGATATTGTAAATACTTCTGGTTATTATGAGTACATTTCATTAATTACTTTAAATGATTGCATTGCTTGGAGTTATCAATCCTTATCAAGTAGACTGTATATACCGATGACTTAACACTTTGAATTTAGCAAATGAAATTACAATACAGTTTTGGAAATGTATAACATGAATAGACAGACAGACAGATACAACGCAGAACTTTGTATGTAAGTACATCAGTTCAAGTTGTTATACCATATTAGCACAGAGACGTAACTGTTAGTTCAAATCCAGGAGTAATAGCGATAATAAAAGTATTAGCAGTAATGAAGAAGATTAGGGAGCGAAGATATGATTCGAGAAGTATAATTCAGTGAGATAAAGTTAGAAGGAGAAAGATAGAGATAATGAGGAATTCAGAAGGTTAGAAGTAGAGAGAACACAAACAGTGGATGCATCTGTGCCATTGCAAACGATTCTGAGAAATTTCGTTCAAGGTCTCTAACCGTTTGTGACTTTCGTCTTGCGGACCCCAACCAGGTAGCCTACATCTACCAACATGACTCAGTCCACTTGTCAGTGACTTCATGAATTTCTGCCATGTTTTGGTTTCGCCATTCCTAGCTTTCTTCCAACCTACTTCTACACTTCAAAACATAGCTCGACGAGACAGTCAGTGGTTAGGCATTCGTAACACATGTACCAACCGCCTCAATTGATGAAGTTTCACCACTTCATCTATTGATTTGCCATCCCTACCTAGAACTCGTTTCCTAACATGAATAAATCTGATATTTCTGTGTATCTTTACATTAGTCAGCGTTGATTTAAACAAACAAAAAATTCAAGTGACACTCATTTACAATACAAACATTATTGTAGACAAAAATCGACCAAATCATTGTCCACCAACTAAACTATTGAACTCACTTCATATTCCACAACCATTCAACCAATCCAACGGAAATAAACTTCACCTTTTCATCACACTGTTCAAATCCAAAAAGTAACTGATTTTCGAAAGCAAAATTGTATTTAAGATAAACAAATTTCAACGCACAATATTTAAATATAATATCATGTCGGAAACAAAAAAAACCAATATGACTTTACAAAAAACCCTTCAAATATGAGATGCAAAAGAAAAAAGAAAACAGGGAAGTGGAAAATGTGAACAGCGCGGTGAAATGGAAGAGCAAGAAATTTCAAGGAATTTTCTTTTGCAAATAACAAATAACGTGAGAAACAACACTTTCGTTTACATCAATAATTTCTGTGTATTTTTTAAAACTGTTTTAATGATGTGAAGAAATGAGGAAATCGAAATTCAATAATTTAAAATCCAAATTACAAATAATAATAATTATGAATAATAATAATAACAGTAACGGTAGCAAATAATTATATATATGTCAACAAAACAACAACGTCAACCTTAAAATAACCAAGAAAATTGATTCTTTTGTCCGAAGTCAGCTGAATCAAGCCTTGCCTTTCTAGGATTTCTATTGTCGGCTTGTGTGCGTGTAAAGTTGAGGGTAGCTGGATGAAATAAAGTGAAATGGATGAATGAATCAAAGAGAGAGAGGGAGAGAGAAAGTGATAAAGTACATGATACGATCGAAAAACATGAGAACACGAATAAGACAAAAGAAAAAACCAGACATCCTTCCTGGTATTATCAATAAAGGATGTTGAGAGTCACAGTTTTGTTCAATTCGAGAGAATAATTATTTTCATATAATTCCAGTCAAATGGGAAAAAAAATAAAAAATTTTAAAATGATTGTAAATTTGGTAGTTTTTTTTTTAATACGTTTGATTATTGATTTCGAACGAAATGATCATATGAGTCAATCAATAATTTTTGTGTAATGTCTTTGTAATAGCCATTCCAAGTGAAATAATATCATTTTATCCATTTTTATATATATATACACATAGTTGATATTATCAGATTGTAATGGATATCCTTGTTATGAAAGTAAAAATTTCCAAAAAAGAAAAAAAATTTCAATGAATGAGACTAGAAATTATATTGAACATAGAATATTGATTTTAAAATATGCAAATTTTTGTACAAATATTTCAAGATTATTTGGAATTGAATTCAGTTAGATCATGTGGAAGATAAGTCTACTGAAGATGTATTAGCTGGAATCATAGGGAATGGTATAGTGACATTGTTTATATTACTAGTTGTATCACGTAAATTGTTTAAATGAATAGTAGTATTCATTGTAAATGTATTGCCATAACTACTACTACTACTACTACTAATAGGAGTCATATGAGTAGATTGATTGAAAGACTGATGCATTGATTGAGTTAAATTGTTGAAAACATTTGAATTATACGAGTCAGTAATAGTTAACATATCATTTCCAGTAGACGAATAACCGAATGAATTTGAATTATGCAAATATGGTGAATAAAACATTGAGCTCAATTCACCATGATTAACTTGATTAAATACATTGTTTAAATGATGCAATGGAGATAAATTTGTATTAGATGGTAGAGGGTAGTGTTTTAATGAAGAATTCTGTTTCATTGAATGATCTTCTTGATTATTACTATGATCAGTAATTAGAGCAACATCTGTTTCAGATAAATATGAATTTATTGCGTCATTGGTATTCATGTGACATGAACTATTCAATTGGGAAGAATAAATTGGAAAAGTGCCGGAATCATTATGATCAGAGAAATTTAAACGATTTGAATTATGTGAATCTTTCAACAATGTAGTACTACATACATTCATTGATGTTGATAAATAAAGTAAGTTAGATGGATCTAATTCGGTGTGATTATTTGTAAGATCTGTAGAGTTTTGTAATGAATGAAATACATTTTTTCGAAATGATACTTCATGATTCATGCTATTTGAAAATGATTCGTTAGGTTGATCGATATCATCTGATGCCGTAACAGTGACTGTAGTATCAGGATTAATTGACTGTAAAGGATATGATCCTGGAGGAGGTGATAAATATTTATGAGTAGGCCAACAAGTAGTTGGTTTTGTCCCTAATGACGACGATGTCACAGTCAAGTTCGGTAAAAATGAATAATGAGAAAGTGGTGAACAGTCAAGATTGAGTGTATAACTCTGATTAGACTCTATTGGATTCATATAATAGTGAGAGTCATTTACAGTAGATACATTTAGATTGTAATTCATAATATTCATTGTGTTTCTGGAAGGTATATCAAATGATGTAGGATTATGGATATTTGTGTTTATAGTAGTATTTGTAGTTAAATCTACAGTAGATTCATTAGTATTATCATACAAAATGGATGGATTAAATTGTGGTAATATATTAGATTTCTCATTATAGTTCAATGATTTTTGAAAATAACTGTCAGTTGGACATGTTTTAGACAAACAATTCGAATTCGTATGTAACGCTGAATTCGGGATCCTGGTTAAACTCGACTGATTGCCAAGAGATAAATTATGTTCAGTCAATTGTAGAGCATTGTCATTCTCACTAGGACTATGCATAAAATCACATATTTCAGATTGATTGATATTTGAGCCTTGTTGTTGATGCAATTGATTGTGTGGAACATCAAATATTTGTTGTGATCGACGGGTATGAGTTGAATAATTTGATGTTAAACCAACAACTGAATGAAAAGGACTATTAAACATTGAACCTATTGGACAATAATCTGTTTGTAAATCTAATTTTGGCGGTGAAGATAATCTCGAAAAATAATTTATTGATTCTGTGGTTGTCTTGATTGTTGGGAATGATGTTGTTACTGATGATGATGACGATGATGGTAAGTTTATATCGTATTCTTTAACATTGTTATTATTATTATTGTTACTACTACTATTAACCAATGGCCATCCCATAGGAGAGCTTAAATGTTTATTTTTACTTGGATTAACTAACTGACTTCTTAATGATTCTTTCAAAGGATCAAATAATGAATCATGATCCATATTTATGTTAACTGGATTAAAATTAAATTCAGCATTCATTAAATTACTGTCGAGTGATGAATTGTAATGAAATGAAGGAAATAACTCATGCGATAATCGATTAAATTTCATACGACTGTAAATGTTGTCGTTATTATTACTATTACTATTATTATTATTACTTGCATCTGTAATGAATGGATGATTGTTTTCATAATCATTTATTGATTCAGTAAAACACAATGGTGTCGTTGAATAGAGATCTGGACTTAAATTAAGAAATTCATGATTAATTTTAAATTTTTCATTCCTTACACAATCTTCATCATATTCTTCAATAGTTGTATCGGAAATTTTATCTAATTTTTTCATAAGTGCAATTTGTTTTAATTGTCCTTTTAAGTTCAATTCATTATTATTGTTATTGTTGCCATAGAGATAACGATGACTATCACAATTATTGATAATTCGATTGTATTGTTGTTGTTGTTGTTGATGTTGTTGCAGATGATGACGATGATTGCCTTCAACCGCTTTCTTTTCGTCCTGCTCATCATCGTCTTCTTCCTCCTCCTCCTCCTCTTCACCTTCATCATCCTCTCCCTCTTCCTCTTCTTCTTCTTCTTCTTCATCTTCGTCATCTTCCATTTGTCCATCTTCATCTTCGTCATCACCATCTTCTAGCATACATTCAACACCCTCCTTACCAATCATATCATTACCAGTTTCTGAAAGATTACTATTTATTCCATTATTACTCGTTGGATTATGATTACGTGATTGCAATTTCTTTTTTTTCATTCGTCTATTTTGAAACCAAACTTTCACCTACAATAGCAAATGTGAACAATAAAAACAGGAAAGAGATATATGAATTGTGATGAAAAAATAATAGAGCAGATGAAAATTTGTTGGAAACAAGTCACTAAACATTTATTTGTTCAATATATATATTTTTCTTAGAACAGGTATATTTTACCATATTCCTGGCAAAAATAAAATTGAGCTTAATTTAAAATACGAAGTGAGTCCTAAATTATGATGAAATCAAAGTTACAGGTTTCATGTCAAATACCTCCAACCACCTGACTTATTTAGCTCTAATATACTTATTAATATATAAGTTTAGAAAGTTGGGTGAGTAGAATTCACTGATCAGTAAACAGACATGCTAAAGCATATTTAAGAACAAATGAATTTGAGGAGTCTTCATCACAAATCTAATTTCTGTATTCTGTATTGTAAAAATCTGACAACTGATTGATGAAGTATACTTTATTTCTGTGATTAAAGTTGTTTTTTATACAGGAACAGTAAACTCGTAATTAAGAAGAATCTTTTTGGCATAATGGTTAACTGTTGGAATACTTCATTAAAATGCATTTGTATCAAAAATTCGATTATGAAATTACTTGAGCGTTAGATAAATGTCTCTTGAAAATTTTGGATTGTAAATATAGAACAAAATGTTATAAAACTGAATCATTCCTAAGTTATTAGATAATAAAAATGATGCATCAGGGTAACCATGGTTTTTCGATATTCAATAAAAAGTTCAGTATCTAGCAATTTTGAGCATTGATTTATTCATTTAGTTAGTCACTACTGTATACAGGAATGTAATTTTCACTGAAAAATTCAATTCAATCATTTAATGCTATCTAAATATGGTTTCAATAAATAGGGCATTGAAGTGCATCCCAACTTACCAAAATAAAAAGTAAATACTGCAATTCATAATTTAAAACTAAATTCCTAACAGAATGTACACTCTTGTATGGAGTATCTACTAACGAAATGAATGGGAAAATGTTAACTACTGCACATGTATTGACCGTTGAAAGATCGATGTGCTACGAATTCATAGACACGTATCTTGTCTGGAAATAACAGTTTCTACTCAAAATGAAGCATAAAGGTTACTTCTTACGTAAAATGGTTTATTGAATTGAATACTAGTTTTCTTGTAAGCGAGAATCATCTAAACTTTACTTAGAAATTTGGTTGGAATAAATACCTCAACGTTTACATTTATTCAATTTCTTGAACTTGGTTAGTTTTACACTAAAACCTATTTTGTTGAAGTTAATTTCTTTAAGCAAAACAGTTCAAATGTCAAGTTATTATTAAAATGTCAGATAACAAGAGATAGTGATGTTACCTAGAAAGATAATACCATTGAATTATTCTACAAAGTTACAAATCTCCATCAGCACAAACCAAAATAAGTTGAAAGAAAACTCACAAATTGATTTTATTCTAATTTCAAACTTATCAGTAATGAACATTTACATATTCTCATATGATCAAATTATAAAATAATTGATTCTTTAATGAATACAATAATAAACATCTTACAATTTTATACAAATAACTGAGCAAAAATACACACACATATTTGTTACCAACAAAATAATGAACTGTCAAAGAAATTAAATTGAACATTGAACAGGAATAACTTTGTTACTAATAGCGCTAAAACAAAAAAGTCACAGTTAAATAAAATATTTACTACTATTAATTGACAAATCATCAAGTTTGTGGTTATTTATTCTTTATACTACTTTAATATCTACACTTCTATCATGCAATGGATCAACAATTGTAAAATTTCGATTCATATTCATACATTATTGGATTGCTTTAACGTTTATTTTTTCAACTAGCGAAAATTTTCCGATCGCGACTACTCACATCACACATACATACACACATAATTTTTGCATCACTGTGACTTCTATTATTTTAATTTAATATTTTTTCAATGTCTTATTTAATCGTGTTGTGTTATATGTGATTATTTCAGAAAATCTCTTCTTTTTTTAAAAAATTACATTTCTCTAATTATCAAATTATCAAATATGGGTTCCAGTATAATCCATGGGTTAAAAAAAAACATGAATGATTTCGGTTTTTTATTTTATGCAAACCAATGTAGAACATACTGGTAAGTAGCAAAAACACAATCAATAGAAAGTGTTATCATCCATGTTTTATTGATAATCTAATCTGTCTTCCCTTCTTGCACACACACACACACAAACACTGAAAGCATGATTTTCATAGTTAATTATCTTATAACTAACCATTTGATTGAGTTTGTGATAGCGTTAGAGGGAGAAAAAAAATTAAACGCACAGAGATTGCGATTAGTTTAATTAACCAGTATCTTTTTGAGTTATTAGAATAATGTCTTTTTGCAAAAATATACTGTCCAGTCAGAGGATTGCGCAGTCATTTATGTAAAATAAAATGATGAGAAAAACAAAATTAACTTGGTTTACTGTCGATTATCTGTTTGGTAAACATCAATTATCATAGTTACAAGTCTATTTTATACAATGAAAATGACTTCACAATTTGTCTTGTTATAAAAATATTAAAGAAAACTAGTCAATAATTACTTTTTATAGTTGATAACTGAAAACAAAACTATTTGTTTATCCAGTGATAATGTCGATGTTCAAAAATATTACTCTCAGAGCCAAATAATGTTCAAAAGAATCTTTCTCATGAGTTGAATATCAAACAAATAAAAAATCTGTTAGTTAGTTAGTTAGTTATTATGTTTCATTAGTTTACACTAAATTAAATTGTAATCATTAACGTGATTTGATTGAACATTTAAATTCTTATTCGTTAACAACCAAATAGTATGAGTGACTTTCACACACTTAAAAAGTAAAGTAACACTACTCAATATCAAATAATTAAACTAACTAATCAAGATGCAATAAATCAAAAATTTGATTTGATCAGAACTGGAAATCTATTTCAAAGTATACCAAAATCAAAGGCTACACCATTGGAAAACTCAAGACATAATTATCAGATTGAGAAGCTGACAGTGAACAATCTTCTCGAACTTCATCTAAAATAATATTTCTTTTTGTTAATTTAATTCAGTCATATTTTCATCCTAAACTTGAGCTTTTCAGATAATATATCTTTCAAATAAATAGTATTAAAGGGTACAATAATAATTCTACACTTTCAAACCACGAATTGATACATTGATCATTTAACCAAATTGTGACGTTTTTCGTTAAATTTCGCGCATAAATAGAACTGAATGACATAGAATTATTGATAAGTTACTGAATATAGTTTATCATTAAAACAATAATAGACAATCGATTATTTCACTGTAGAAATACGATCTGCCATACTTTTTAACCAGCAAAAGTAATGATCATTGTTAGATCAATCTAATTACATTTTCCTATAAAAATAATTGATAAATCTTCACTCTAACTGAAGAAATATTCAATGTGAAGTGCTTTTTTCAAAAACTGTTTAGTACTGTTACAAATTACATGATACGATATTAGTGTAAACGCATATCAGATTTAAATTGGTAAACTCAGTAACTACTAAATTATTAAAAGTAATCCACTTGCATGATTGATTTACTTTAATGTTTCACTTCAATTCATTAAGTTATTTATCAAATTCTAAATGCTTACATAGTAGTGGTACATAGATGTATGCTAACATAAACTAGTTAAATAGGCAAAAGAACGGTATTCCGCCATACTTCGCATGTGATCACTTTTGTCACTGTTTAAACACGATTAAATAGTATATGCCTGAAACCTGCTTCTTCATGATTGACAATGAAAAATTTCAATAATTTAAATAACGTTCTATCTATTAACAAGAGAAAAAAAGACAGGAGTTTAAGATTTTTGCAAATAACTAGTAATTGAAAAATTAAATATTAAAAATTTCTGTTTTCTAAATCCCGCTGTTAGCTAATGTTTCATTATCTCAAAAAATGAAGTATCAGTTTATTATTCGAATAAATATATAAGAACATCATCAAAATCATTAGTTCACAAGCAAAATATCATGAATTATTATTGATGCCACGAAAAGCACCAGACTCGCTTATACAAACTACATCTAGAATTACTACTGTCTCAAATAGAACTTAATTCAAACCGCTTAACGGAATTCAAAAAAACTTTGAAAGCACCAGCTTACTGCCATAAATTAACATATGATTATATCCAACCAATATATTATTTGAACAGAAGAATATATTTAGTGATCATATATTTAGTTTAATGATTTATTCGAGATTAATAAATCAAAGCTCTTTATTCTAAGAAAGATTCATTCTGCACTAAACTTGTTTGAATATCAGAAAATAAAAAAAACCTGTTTTTTAATGCTCAAATTACAGGGCTTCACTTGACGACAACTGTTAAGGATTTTTGGCAATGATGCTTAACTACTCCGGTCAATTAGTAGTATAGTCATTGTTTACTAGTTTACCTTGAAGTTTTCTTATGAATAAAATCGATGATTTTAGTTTTAAATAAGTAGGACATGTCACGAAAACAACTTTGAAATGTCACCTTACGAGTAGTCAAATAATTATTTCTCAATTGTTCCAAACAACTGAGTAATCATATATTAAGTGCACCACAGAATTTGTACAGCATGTCAAATATGGTAATGCAATGAAAACTTCTCTGTAATATGACTACCAAATGGAATTATTTGGGAACAAAGGTATTTGAATACAACAAAGTCAAGTGATTGATTTCATGGAGAGCGACGGAAACTTTTGCTAGACCATTATCGCTGATGGACCGTTGAGTGGCATCTCAATTGCCTAAGGTAATGTGAAACCTGGGTATGATATATTTAGTTTTTAATGTCGTTCTGAATTTTTTTTAATTAATAAAGAGGTGCACTTTAAGATGAAATAGTTGTCTATTGTTTTTTCCCGCTTGCAGGGATCGAACCCAGAACATCTGATTCCACGCGCAAACGCTTAAGCTCTAGACCAGTGAGCTGGCATGTAGCAGTGCCAAAACCTCACGCATCAATTTAAGTTTTTGTGCAACCCCACCCATTGGGTGGTTACTGCATACACCCAACAGGATATGCATTTTATACTTCTATTTCACTTAATTCAAAAGAGCTTTTCTCAAGCTAACGGATGTGATAAAATGAGAAGATTACAATAAATCACAGTGAAATTCGACGTCATTTTTCATCACAGACTCCTTTCAGCTGGTGAACCATTGGAAATCATGGAATACTGGTCAGTTTTTGCATTTTCAGTTGGAATTAATCGACCAAGATTTTGCGTATCATCATATTGTATTCAAACCCAGAACTTTCATATGTTGCTATCTTACAACAGACACGGTTAACTGTATTATAACTTTTCCATGTACACTTCGTCATTCAATGAATAAATTGTTAATCTCGAGTTCCTTATGTCAGCGTTTATCACTGTGAAGATTGCTGTCATCTCCATTTACAACATTAAATTAAATATTTTATAATGTCTAAAAATTAATGAAATTTTCAATACTGTTAAAAACAATACTTAATTGCTAGAAAATTTATGTGACGTCGCTTAATTATACTGTTAATCAACAATCTTATTGTTTTCATCAATTTATTTTGAATTTCAGAATTACGTACGTATATTTCACCATGAAATCACATGATTCAGTTAGTTTCTTTTTTATTTGCTTAAAAAGTATTTCATTTCTACCATTGCGCTGAGCCAATATACAATGAAACAAACATATCAACAACGCAAGTTTTTCAAGTTGTATTTGAGTGTATGAATATTGTTTTTTTTTTGTTTTCATAGATTTTCTCTCTCTCTATATCTATCTGTCGCATACATATCCACACCCTTCAACTGTATAACTAACTTCATTCAGACAATTTTATGACTTTTCAACGAATCATCTGTTGATTTATTTTATGAACCAATTAAATGAATTTGAATTTTCATCCAAAAAAAAATAAAATTGGATACGATTATAGATTCACACTAACTAATAAATACAAAGATATATTTATACACGGACCCACACACGCTACTAATGGTAGATTGAAAAAATTGCAATTTTAAATAGAAGGGGTGTCGATAATCCGTATAACACAATACATCAAAATACATAGTTTTATATGTACAATTCAATAGTAATCTGTCCATCATGATACGGAATAAACAAATTCTTACTGTCAGAGATATATTGATGTACAAAGAAACAAAGGAAGGTAGTGGTATTAGAGAGAAAAAAACACAACTAATACAGTAGTAGCTAAAATAAAATTAAACAAATCCAACTACTTTTTATTTGTCGCTACCTAACTATTGATTAAAATTGAATAATGGTTGACAGTGGAATCCAGGATTCTTGTTTTATTCCATTTTAGACTGATCAACTGGGTACTGTTAAATCTTAATGTTGTTAACGTGTATACTAGGATTTAAAGGGACCGAACCCGTTAACTATTAAACTAATAAGTTAATATAGTCACTATTATTATTGTCAGTAATGATCTGCAAGTGCTTCAATTCCTCCTAAAATTAATAGTCAATCGTTAGATAAAAATTCTGAAGTTTAAATACCTTGTTATCTGCTGAACAATTTAATGATAGTAATAATAGTTTAACATGGAGATCGTGAATCAATCATTGTTAGACCACCATTAGAAACCTGAAAGCATTGGATAACCGTTTCATCCTAGTATAGGACTCAACAATAGTGCGCATCCATTATCTGGCTCCTGAGAACCGAACCCTTTGGTCTCGTGTGTGAACGCTCAAGTTCTGAATTAGTGAGCCGGCATTCAATGGTTTTAATGTCTTACTGTGATCAATCTAAGAATTTTGAACAACCTCATCCATTGTTGAAAAGTTACTCCTTCAGCGAAGAAAATCATTATATTCTCCAAGTTACGAAGTCTAAATATAGTTTAAGTCAAATATGATCGTTATTGAATAGTCAGTTTAATTTTTCAAGCATAATATAAACAATATTGCACGTAGAATCCAAACTGAGGTTTGGACTGAGGAATAACTGTTCAGGTAGTTTGAATGTGCGCTGTTACCCTGTCGAAAGCAAAACAAGGTGATTGGTTATATGACGGTTCTAATATTCATCATAAAATAAATATAAATGTATATCATTACCTAAACAAATATTACCACTCAGTTATTCCACCAACAATTGTTCAGTTAATCAAACGAACAGAAACGAATAAATATTATTCTGTCCTTTCTGGATAGATCAGATTCGTTCAAAAGATAATATTTGGTTGCTTTATAACAGTGTTTCCAATTCTGGAAGAGTGCTTCAATTCACAATCAAAATGCACAGTTCCAGTCAATACAAGCAACACAAACATTAGAGGAACAAATCAATACGGATGTCTCCATGTCTAAGTATCAGTTTAAGCAACATAAATGCAGTTCAGAAAGAAACATAGAAACTCACTGAAGGCAAAAGAAATAGAAATTATAATAAAATACAAATATTATTATCTCAAATGGAATAGAACAGATTAACAAAATCTACAACTGAAGGAATCAATAAGAACAAATTACAAATGTACACATGGAGGGATTTTCACAAACAAAACCTTCAAAAATGGATCTTACATTGCATTATATAAATCAATTATGTTAAATGATAGAATGCAAATAACAAAATGTTGAATTTCTTCTTGATTACTTATATCGCATTGAGCATCTTGAATAAAATGTCAGCGAGGCATTTTACATATATTACTCTTTATAAAATATTAGAAGATAAACTGAAAATTAATGTGTGCTTAAATAAAGCATCATAAGTGTTTCCTTTTCAACGAAAATGACACAGATATCTAGTTTATCTATGTTATGTGTTACAGTTGCAAAGATTTTTCATAGATAACATAAGCTTCATTCATTGTACAAACTAATTATAAGCAATAGAAAGGATATCTTTTGTTACGTTTCATGTTTTTTTGGATTAAAAGAATGGTAGCGCAAAACACTAAGTTTCTTCATCCATTTCACATTTAAACTACACGTATGGTTCAATAAGGTTTAAGGTGTTGTCGTGAAGAAAGTTTTACTGAAATTGAAGTTCTTCCAAGGTTGTTTATCTAAACAAATTAATCGCTTAATAAGAGCTATAAATAAATCGAAAAATTCTATGCCACTTGAAGTTTAATGCATAAACTAAGCTGTGATTACTAACTTAAGTGACTTGAAATGAACTCAAATCCTATATATTTGTAACTTACATTTACCAAACTCCTTTTCTGTATATGCTGTCCCCTTGACTTGTTTTTGTAATATATATATATCCAAACCAACGAAGTTCCAGATACTAACAGTTATTAGTACCTGATGACAACTTGATATGTATAATCTCCACAAACTCCCAACCTAAACAATGTACAGTTGTCTGTTGATCATCGACTGGGTAACTTATGGGATAATGCTATTATTACCTATTTAAAATTTGTTGAAGTGAATGTGAAATCATAGTACTATTATTTCTCTCGAAGAAAGTTACATTGGGAATGTAATTGAGCAAGAATCAATTCTTTCTTGGTTTGGTTAAGGTTAAGTCTCCTAAATCAGTTGTGCATTGGATAGTAGGCATTTCAGCTTAAATTAAACTTTTAACAATTCACTAATATAAGTAGATTTGAAAATTAAACTATAAAAATCATCAATTAAAAAGAAAATTACGACCCCAAATGCAATAAATACGCATCAGTTTAATCGAAAACAAACACAAAAACCATGAAATTGCTTTACTAGTACTAGAATGATATATTTGATTACAGGCAAAATCAATGTCACCCTTTCTCAGTAATTATAGCTTGTCAGTAAACTACTTCCTTTTACAGTTTAATACATTCTTGCCGATTCTAAATTCAACTTACAAAACTAGAAAGTTTTCGGTTTGTTCTCAAGGTTTAATAATAAATAAGTACTAATGAAGGGAATATGCAATGAAATGAGTGTTATTTTAATTGTATAACGAACAAGATTAATTCTTAACAGGATAACTTGCATATTTCATACATATATTAAAAAAATTATCCCAGCTTTCACTAGTGCTACTATATACACAAATATGATAGTCAGTGTTTCTTTTCCCAATTTCATCACAAAGAATATTCACTTTCTCCTTTTTTGACTGCACTGAATTCGCTTTCCCTCTTTCCCCCTTCCACACCCTATATATCTCTCCCACACATACACACACACACTCTTCATCCTTTGCGTAAATCTCCCTCTTTTCCTAGTTCATACAAAAAAAACTAGTGCGATAGACAGAGAAAAAGGGAATTTTATGGCTTATTGACGAATCATCTAAGAGTCTATCAAATAAGATTTTTTTTTAAAAAAACAAGTTTTCCTTATAAATTATTTCTTCATTATAAGCAGATCTTCTACCCATATGTCTATATATATATATATATATATATATATATATATATATATATATATACGTACATACATACACATACTTATAAGTTAGACAGCATAATAATCAATCAGTTATCGCAATAACAAAAAAATCATCTTCAAGTTATAATTTCCACCAAAATTAGATTTTTATGATTTTCACTTTCTCTTTGTTGAATGAATGAATTAGTAAATAAATAAATAAATAATTATTGGTAATGTGATATAACCAAACTGGATAGATTTGGCATTATTCAACTAGATAAACCGATAATTAAACACAAACCGACGGTTATTATAGGGGATCTAGAAAATTAATAATAAAAAGTAATTCAAGAATATAAATGAATCAAAACAAGAACCAGTTTTCGTTGTGTTTTTTTGAAACCATGAATCGATCAATGTTAGACCACGATTAGAAACCTGGAAGCACTGGACGGCCGTTTCGTCCTGGTATGGACTCCTCAGCAGTGCGCATCCACGACTCCTGCAACCCGCAGGATTCGAACCCGGGACCTTCGGTATTGTAGGCGAACGCCTAACCATCGGACCACTGAGCCGGTATCTAACGGTGTTAATGTCTAACTTCATCAATTCACGGAGATGAGCGGGGTGCAGGAGTCGTGGATGCGCACTGCTGAGGAGTCCCATACCAGGACGAAACGGCCGTCCAGTGCTTCCAGGTTTCTAATGGTGGTCTAACATTGATCGATTCATGGTTTCAAAAAAACGTAACAACCTTAACAACCCCAGGATGCAAGTTTTGTTATATTTCAGTTTAACGTTAGTTAGTATTTGTTTTATTATACTAAATGAATTCAGAATTCCTTTACAATTCAAATTATTCTCTACAGATACTTTTGTAAAATATATCTGCTTTACATGTAAAGTTTAAAAAAGCTCTTTTGAATGAAGTATTTTCTGAGATAGATAACACAATTGCAAGGTTTTTATTAAAGTTCCGGACAGTATAATCAGTATCTAGTCTTTATTGATTGTAACAACTTCTTAAAAGACTATTTTGGTATTTACTACTGAAATCAAAAACGATCTTGTTCACAAAGACCAACTAAATCAGTTACCTACAGACTTTAAAAGTCAATTTCTATTGTATCATTGGTAAATATTGCAAGATTGTGTCAGTCTATCTTTATAAACCTGTAAGTTAGAAAGATAGAAAAAGAGTTGAATGAAAATACACACCTCAATTAATAATATAGAGGATTAAACTACTCTATTCATTTACCAATCTTTTTTCCTTATCCACATGTTTTAGTACTTAACTCTTCAAATAACTTATCATCTTCGAGAGAACTGAAAATACTTTCAAAAAAGTGAGGATATTCTAAGTCTACAGCATAATAGTCTAACTCAGCTGTCTAAATTCAATGGGCTTCTAACAAGACGTAAAAAAACATTTGGGTTCGACTCTCGATTGAACTATTTCTGAGTACGGTTGAAGAACCTGAACATAAAACGAATCAGCCACACAGTGCTCAACGGACATTTCACTGATTCCCTGGTTGATATCGACTTGTATCAAAGCTGTGTCAACTTCAATACATTAATTTCTTTGATATATGTGACTAACCAGCTGCGATGTGCTTTCTTATTTTAATTTGAATGATAATTTAAAAGTCAAAGAAAATCTCAAATGCATTGCTAAATTATTTCAATAGTCTTGTCAAATTAAAGAAAAGTAATCACAGTACAACAAAGAAAACTTATTATGCACTCATCAATAAAAGGAACGGCAATTCTCCGATTTTGTATCCTTATCCTAACCTCAAATCTTTCATCATGTATCTCCGTAGATAAGAGGTGCATAGTTGAGTGTTAACTTGCTGTATATATAATGAAGTCAGGAGGTTGTGAATAGTTTTACTTCCTCTCTCTAATGTACAGCTTTGATTAATCATTTCACGCTGAATCACAAAGTGATATGAAACATTGACTTGTTGAAAATGACTCAATTTTTTTAAGCCGGTTCATTAATGTTATCATGTTTCCCTGTGATAAATAATCATAACGAAGTGTACACATTTCAGAAATAAACAATTAAAATTACAGATAGCTTATTGATTTACTATTATGTGACTATTCAATAATGTATTTTTTTTCAAATCATGAATCGATGAGTGTTAAACCATCATTAGAGACCTGGAAGCACTGGATGGCTGATTCGTCCTGGTATAGGACTCAGCACGACTCCTACACCTCGCATGATCCGAACCAAGGAACTTCGGTCTTGCGCCCAAACGCCTAATCTCTGGACCGCTGGGCCGTAATCCACCACTGTTAATGTCTAACTTCAATCTATTCACGGAGTTGCGCAACCTTATACACTGTCTTCGGTAGTTACTGTCTACACCCGAACAGGTTGAACTTCATGGGTCACGACTTACATTTAACTGTTTTTGAACAGTTTATTATCATTATATAAAATGTATGATTTAATTTCTACTTATTTTAAAATGATTCATACTCTCTAATAGTAATTTAAATAGTTACACTACTCAATACTATAAAACCCAAAAGATACTTTTTTTCTAACATAAATTACCCTCTAGTTAAATTGATCTAATGAATGATAGGTACTCATTGTATCTTCACTATTGACTAGTTAATAAATTATGAAATTAGTTAGTGTTTTGAAGAGTAAACTGATTAATAATTTGTTTTAATAGATTATCATACTATGATTGAGAACATAGTATATTGATCAAATTATTTAGTTATGATGAAAATTGGTCTTTTTCATTATACTATCCAGACGCCGGCTCAGTGGTCTAAAAGTTAAACGTTCGCGCACAAGACTGAAAGTCTTGGATTGCAGATTCGCACTGCGGATGAGTTCCATGATAGGACGAAACGGCCATCCATTGCTTCTAGGTTGTGATGTTTCGTTCTCTGAGCTGAATGCTTCTGGTTGTGAAGCTTTCATTGTTCTTCTGAACAAACAACATCATCAGCAAAAACTTCAGATAGAAGTCTATCTGGTTCAGAACCATGTATCTGAAGTTTGTGCTGATCATGTTGTTCAGGAGAACAATGAAAGCTTCACAATCAAAACATTAAGCTCAGAGAACAAAACTCCACTAGCAGTCATCCACCTGAGCTACAACGTTTCTCCACCATCTCAAAAACTGCGTCCAGGTTTGTGATAGTGATCTAACATTGACTGATCTGTTGAATGATATTTTCAATTAAGATTCTTGTTGATTGAAAATTGTGTTTCCAGAGAAAATAATCTTATCAACAGATATTTTTCCTTCAGAAATGTCGTCACATACAGTAGCTAGTGTTTGTATTATTTTACGACTGAAGCGTTTATTATGAATCATGTAAATATAATAAGATTTAGAATAATTTTTTCATTAAAAAATTATTTATAACTCAATAAAAATTAAAGAGCAACAATGTAATAAATAAAATTCTGTTAAATTCATTGAAAAAGAAGAGGAATGATTCATTCCGACTGCAATAGAATTACATTGAAATTATCTGTTGATATTTGTGTATGTGCATGTCTGTGTGTGCGTGAGTGCGTGTATTAAGGGGGACTTAAGTTGTACGCCTTCATCATCGCCTGTTATCATCATGACCACCACCACCACAATCCGTATTTGTAGATAATTACAAATTATGAATGAAAAAAATACACACAATCTGCTGCTTTTTACTCTCTACAAAACAGTAGTTATTATACCTTTATTCTGTTTATTCTGTCCTTATTGATTACTGTTCAGTTAATTATTGCTTAATTATTATTTATGAATATATTCATGTAGATTACAATATTTTGAAAAATAAAAGTTCACCACCATCAAACAAGATAACTGGAATATTCAGAATGTACGAATGAATGATTCAAACAAACTAGTAATGATCTGTTGTTTCTGTGAAATTTCTCTAGGTGAAAACACAGATCTTTATATTTGTTGACTTGATCTGTAAATTGTGTTTTAGCAATCAATAACAGAATTTTAGTTTTTTTTTGTGATTAAATCACATTTTAAATGATGTCTGGAATATCATTTGTTTTTGGGATTATGAACAAGAAAATTAATTATTTGCTGTGTGAAAAAAAATACCTAAAGTTATCTATACAATGCAATCATACAGATGAAAGGCGAATTCAGACATCTGAGATAATGTTCATTGTAAAAACACCACATACAGTCAATCTCATAGTTGCGTGTTGTGAAACGCATGATTTTTCATGGGATCCAAGTATCGAGTATCTTTGGCTTTCAAACAACTAACGTTTCTTACGTGATTCTAACTCATTTCACCGAGTTTTCCGAACTCCATCATTTATGAAGTCTTGGTAGAACGTCCGAAGTATTTTGAAGTAAGAGTTCAAGATATGTTGTCAGTGAGACGGTAGCCTCCAATGATACTATTGAATAACTGTTTAACTAAACAGCAAAATGACTAAATTTTTCATTAATTCCTAACCTAATGGCCCACCCTCCAAATATGAATTTCTATCGGTCGACTCTTGATGAGATCAATAAAGTGCATTAATAAGGAGTCCCATACTAAAGAAAACGGCCATCCAATTCTTTTCAGTTTCCATTGGTATCCTCCCTTAGGTCAATCTTTGAAAAATACAACCTACAAAAGATTGTTTTATACAGTTTATTCACACAAGTTTCGTTCTATTTATAACTTTGAAGTATTTGCATAAGTTAGCATAGTTTTTTTTCTAATAATCTTCATCATTACGACTATTCATATTATCTTATTACTAATTTGTACTTTATATTTATTACAATTAATTGCTTGTTCTACTTCAGTATGAACATTACCTTACAAATAACCTTGACCGGTAGATTATATTTCATAATGACATATAAGTATTACCCGATATTTTGGTGAGACCTAATCTAATCTGATTTTATTTCACTTAAATAGTGACTTATAGTTCAGGTTAAAGATCTTAAACATTAAAAATTCAAATAACTTACTTTCCCAAGGAGCACAGACGCACAAACAAATATTCAATAAGTTAATCATGAATGAAGATCCATTTAAAAATCCAGGATACAACGTGTCTCTTTATAGTTTTGTATGACCCTTTCATGCAGCGATTGCTTAAATCTTCATATCTTGCTATTAAAGTGGCATTATTGGATGTTTGAATTCCAGACAAATAATAATTTAAAACTTTTTCCCTATCAATAATCTCCTAATGTAATATCAGTTCATAATGAGAATTATCTCCCATTTAAACAAAACCATTTGTATTTCGAAATCATAGGAATTTATCATAAATTTATTTGAAGTTATTGGTAGACCTGAGATCTGAAAATGTTATGTCAGAGTTACATTGAATATTGAACAAAATTTTATCAAATTCAAAATTGAAATTCGATCAATTTGCCATTAACCGACAAGTGAATATTTACACTAAATTTTGAAATACTAATCAAATATTTTATTTGAAATTTTTGCATGCAAATCAGCAATTAAAAAAAAATAGAATTTAGGACTGTCACACTAATATAAAAAAGTAGAATAATGATATTACACAAATAAATACTTTCGTTCACTTATGATGAGAAGTGAACAGTGTCAGTTCATTAGCGTCAAAGTAGGATAAACAGATAGCGAGAGATTGTAATATGTTTAACCATTTAAAGCATATGAAGAACATTACATAGATATTTACGAACCTTCGATAATATAAATCTATAATTTTTTTAGGGGGACTGTCAGATACTAATAAAGACCTATCAGTTGTAGTCCTTGGTACTGATTATAGTATAACACTAAATCCTTACAAATCACTTTATCCTGGTTAGAGAAGTTAAAATATTCAATATGTTTTCAGTTAGAGCTTTGGAGATTTGTGTTTTTACACATTTGAAATCATCAATCAATCATTGTTAGACCACCATTAGAAACCTAGAAGCACTGGACGGCCGTTTCGTCCTGGTATGGGACTCATCAGCAGTGCGCATCCATGACTCCTGCACCTTACAGGATTCGAATCCGAGACTTTCGGTATTGTGCGCGAACGCCTCACCATCGGACCATTGGGCCGGCATCCATTGGTGTCAATACATTATTGTTTATGGAGATAGCTTTATCATAAATTCATTCCTAATGCATATAGATCGAAAATTGAAGAGCAATGAACAGTTAGGATTTTCACTAACGTATTATCAAACAATTAGAATGATTTATATGAAAACATTTCCAGTTGTTACGATCGATACAAAGCAGAATAACCTTGATTCCAAATGAATATATTATTTTATGAAATATTTCAATTTTAAACAAATAAACGAATGCCCATCTAGTGATATAAAATTGAACTTCGCAACTTGACACCAGTGATAATGAACATTGAATTCTCAGTGTATTTTAGAAATCCCATTGCAGAATCCCATCGATATTTTATTGACTTATCTAAAATTTAGTTGAATTTTCAAAAATTTCCAAAAAAGCCCAAGCTGCATATTTCGGTCAAAATTAGTAACTATAGCTTAATAAATGTTCGGAAAAAAAAACTTATTCATAAATCACTGAATTGAATTGAATGAAATTTTTATGGTCATTAAGATCTGATTAGGTAACTGCACTGTCTTTAATTTCTCTCCTATTTCTCTTTCTATTTGTCTCTCTCTCTATAATACTTCAATGCAATGCATTGGATTGTGACATTTTCTATTATACACGTGTAAAAGTAATTAGCTATTCAATAATCTATTTAAAGTGTACATGTGTCCGTTTATGCATTGGACTTGTTCTGTTTAACAGATTGACAATGAGAGCGAGAGCGAGAGAGAGAGAATAAAAGAATTGAAACAAAACCTTAGAGACAAATTCTATTAAAACAAATCCAATCATTGAACATTTCAACTTATAGATCTGTGAAATAATTTACGAGCAAGCATGCACATATACACGTATAGATAGATATACATTTATGTGTGTATGACATCAGTCTATGGTTTTGTCATAAATAATTGTGTTTCCCCTTTGATACATATACAATTCATGATCCAGTTGAATGGTAATATTGATTTACAACTCTGTTTATTTCATTTGTATTGTTGAATTTAACCCGTTTTAGTTGTTGTTGTTATATAACTTAACTCATTGACTGTACCACATAAAAAACACATACATTCAAAGATGACGGTATATATTTTTCACCCATTCAAGATGTCATAACAACAACAGCAACAGCAACATAAACAATGATTTAATCTTTTGTTTCAGTGTTTATTTTCAACTTATTTTTTTCTGTGGTTTATAAAGAGGGAATAATAATAAATTCATAAGTAGGAAAAAAAATAAATTGATCCAATTGAATCAAAGATTAATTTACTATCTTGGTAACTAAAACAAAAAAGGCAAAATTAAAATGATATATGAACATATATATGATTTGTTAAAGTGTTTTATGGGAAAATGTTAAGATTCAATTGATTTGATTTATTTAATGAGGTTAAAAATAGAAGGCTAAAAGAAAAAAATATCTGTTCACTTTGAAGAAGATGTTGGACTTTTTTTTACTCTAAATCTATCAAAATACCATAAATGCATTCGTTGCCCAGTTTTCATTGCGGGTTTTGTGTTTCAATACTCTTTTAAACATTTTTGTTCAATGAATAGATTGACTTTTCAAAACTATATTCATTATACATTTGAAAACATTAATCGATCAATGTTAGACCACCATTAAAAAGCTGAATGTACTGGATGGCTGTTTCGTCATGGTATACGATTCATCAGAAGATTCAGTATGTGCAACTTAACGATCTTCACAACCCCGTAATGCTATTACGTGTGCTTACTAGTGACCAGCTCCCTGACGAATTTTCTCCAAGATCTAGTGGGAAGTCGTGACCAGTGAAGTTCAACCTGTTCAGGTGTAGACAGTAACTACAGAAGACAGTGTGTGAAGTTGCACAAGATCGTGAATTGATTGAAGTTGGACATGACGGCTCAGCGGTCCTGAGGTTAGGCGTTCTCGAGCAAGACCGAAGTTCCTGGGTTCGAATCCTGAGAGGTGCAGGAGTCATGGATGCGCACCGCTGATGAGTCTCATACCAGGACGAAACGGCCGTCCAGTGCTTCCAGGTTTCTAATGATGGTCTGAAACTTATCGATTTATGATTTCGAATGTGTAGCTCAACATTCTTCACAACCCCTTAATGTATATTCATTTTGTTGAGTATTTTTCACAATAAAAGACTGCTATTTCCACTAAGTAATGCATTACTGTATATGATTTTAAATATCAACTTGGTTTGGTTATATGGTTTTACAAATCAGATTGATGAACATTTATACCACACTGTAAATTGATTTAGGTGCAGTAATATGATCAACTGAATGAGCAGAAAATTTCACACAGTTTTCCCTTGAACATCACAAAATAAACTAAAATGCAGTGAATTTTTCTGTTCTCTGTACACTTTGTTGCTTGACTTATTTAACAGTCTGTTGGAGATGCCTAAAAAGAATTGAGAAGCTGTTTTAAGTTTTTGACTGGCCAAAATCTTTTGATTTAAAGATTATATTTATTATATAATTAAGAAGAATACAATAGTTCACTTATATAAATCAGTAAATTAACTATTTCATTAATTGCTTAAACCAATTTTATAAAATTTAACTTTTAGAATAATTCGTTTATCAACTACAGTTTAATATACTTGAATTTGTCTGAGCAAAATTTAACTAATACCTTCTTGTGGTATTCGGTGCATAGTGGAATTACATTTCATCCACTAACATTAAAATATGATGGAGATTGGCCTATTCAACTAGTTTATTGTAATTTAGATTGGTTAATGTCCTACTTGTGTCAGGTACACGAGGGCATCTATGCTGATATGCATGCAATGAAGTGCATACAAAGATTGAACTTGTTCATTTTAAGTGTGCATGCTATAGCTACTAGCTGAGATGAAGTGCTAAGAGACTACCTCACCGACTCAGCAATAGTAAATCCCATAGCTATATGCTTTCAAATTCATTCATATACGGTTCCCAGATGAAAACATTTGTCCTACCCAGGATATTTATGCTACGAAGGTAAGTAACATATTATTCAGATAAGCCGGTTGATCTCTCACGAAAACTTACTAAGCTTTATAGTTAGAATAAGGAAATACCTAAAAATAAACTACAACTTTTCTTGTCATAACCAATAACATCAAATAATGCTCTGGTTTGATGAAGATAATACCAGCTTGGAAACTGAAATGAAGCTAACAATTATGCCATCATTCAACTTAATGTTATTCAGTGATCAAATACACTTTTTCATAAGGATGTCGGTAATGTTACTTGCTTATCTAAGCAACTAGACAGGATAAGAATCGATTTTAACGCAAACAGACGTTCGGTCTTGAAGATGATCACTAGTAAATACACAGGACCATGAACTGATTGAAGTTAGACATCAACACCGTTCGATGTCAACTCAGTGGTCTAGGACTAAGCGTTCACGTGCGAGACCGAAGACGCCGGGTTCAATTCTTGCGGGTGAGGGTTGTGCATGTACACTGCTGATGAGTCCCATACTAGGATGAAATGACCGTCTAGTGTATCCTTGTTTTTAATGGCTGTCTAATATTGATTGATTTATGACTTCCATGAGACTGAACAATCTCCACAACCATATAATGAAAAAAATCTTCGTCAGCAACTTGTGAATATATATATCATACCATCAAATCCCCTTTAAGAATCAATCGGCAGCTTTAGAAGAACGTACCATACACCATTATTGACATTAAACATATCCAAGGCAATTTTTTTAAACAATGAATCAATGTAATTGTTTCAGTCACCGATATATTCGCCATTAGACAGAATTTCTTCTTATCTTTCATTCTACTTGTAAATTATATCAAATTCTTTTTTTTCAAAAGAAACTTTCTTATTTACTTCACTCCAAAAAAACCCCTAACCAGTACAAATTTAATTCTTTCGTAAAAGAAAAATAAAATAAAATCATAATCATTATCAGTATCAATAAAGAATAAAAAAGTTAGGCACGTACGAATTTGATAATTCCTTGTGTGTGTGTGTGTGTGTTGCTATGAGGTTCTCTTTCACTTGGTGGAACCTTTTTTTATCCTTAGCATTATTGTTTGTTTTTTTTGAAGATGTGTAAATTCTGCTCTCACTCACTCATGTTTTATCCTCTTTTTGCTTTTCGGTTAATTCTCTTATCAATTTTACATTTTCTCATTTATTTTGAATTTTTTTTAAAAAATAAAAATAATTAAAATAGTTTGTTTGTTTTTTCTACGTCTGTAAAGCTAATTTTGGGCTGTTACTTTTTTCTCTGTTTAAATTGTAGTAAATAATTTATAAATGATGTATATTAATTTGACTATATCAAATTATTCATATCGATGTTCTATTTTAAACTTAGCCTCTTTTATGGATAACATAGAAATGTTAGTATTTTTGTTTTAAGTAGTTAAAGCGAAAAAAAGTGTCATTATTTAATGACAAATACACTGGATGAGTTTTTAAATGTGTTTTTCTCGTCACATTTATCACACAATCTGGGTAATAAAGGTGGTTAGATATGACACAACTGTTTTGTAATGGTTGGAAACTTCTTAAATTTGGTAAGATTGTACGATAGATTGATGAATAAAATCAGATGAGTTTTATAGACCAAAGGAATAATACGTAGTAGCTCAAAGGAACGTTGATCATTGCAAAATGTGAAGTTTCTGTTTTCTATTCTTTGTGTAACCATGAATACGTAGTTCAGCCATACTATCTAAATCTATCTGTCCAATGCTGTTTCTGTTTCAATGTGTTAAATGAATAATTTATCACTATAAACCATCTATTTGAAGAAACAATTTTTGAATTAGATTAAAAAAATAATTCTGATACGATTATAAATTTACATAATCACTCGTGGAATTATGCTTCTTAAATTTTAAAATAAAATTATCTATTGGGGTTTTTTCTGATCACCTTTCAATGTATTCAACAGAAAAGCTCGAAGTTTTCTCCGCCATCTCAAAGCTCGAAGTATTAAGAATGCGTAAATGTAAAATTTTTACCAGTTTTTCAAGCCTCTTTACCTTTGAATCGATTAAATTACAGTAGTATTAAGGAAGATACTTCTTATGCGCCAGATTTAAGTTATTATAATTTAACGCCTCCAATTGTCGACCTACAGTATTGATATTATTCACAGCGTTAAGATTACATTAAGTATTTTGATAATACAAAATCAATGTCATAAACATATGGGATATTTATTCACTTTAACTTTCCATAACTTCACCAAGAACACTGTTAGGGCTGCTATCGGTTTGAAGTTTGTACAAAGGAAGAGGGTTTAGCACAAAATTCACATGCTTATTCCATAAAAATAATCTTTGTAAAAAATTTAACGAGAAGAAATCATTTTTACCGTTTTATTAGCTGTTCAATTAGATAGTCATTCCTGAATTGAACTGGGTGTGTAGAAATCAGACTCATTTCTTTGATCTCAACACTAGGATAAATAAACATCAAGCTGACTAGTTTCAAACAAGATGAAATACATGTCCTCAGCTTCAGTACCAGTGGAAATTCAAATTAACCACTCTGGGTTGGAGGAATGTGTATAAGCACTATGAGATAGGGCATAGTTTCACAATGATTTCTTCCTTCAATTTCAAACACTGATATTCGTCGTACCTATATATTAAAGTCAATATATTATCTGACCGCCGCATAAAACTGTAGCTATTATTATATCATAACTCTTTACAGTTTAATTCTCCCTAGTTTCTAAATAGCTTATTAATTAATGTCAATTCATGACAAAATGTTTCGTCACAGAGAAATTTGTTCAATTTTCAATTGTTCACTTCATAATTATACGTGGCTGGTTTATTTACAATGAACTATCAGATAACATAATACAAAACAATTTTCTTTAAAAACCTAATTTTCTTAATAAACCATTTTTAAATCATATCACTTAACTACAACAGACTAACATCCCAAAAAGAAGGTAAAACGACATCATTCTTAACAAAATATAAAATGAAATGTTAAGCCATTTTTTTTTAGAAAAAAAAGTAAATAAATCCTGATTATATAAACATTTCTTAGATCAAATCAATCTCTGACGTATAATAAACAACAGAAAACTGTTTTATCCTTCATGAAAACAGAGATGATTTTTTTTATGATATTTGCTTACATAGAACTTTACGTTACCATGACTTGAAGGATGAATTTTTTTTCTAGAAAAGTAACTATCATGATCATTAAAAAAAAGTTAATTTTTATATTTTATGTATTTATTTATTGTACCAGTGACTACCCCTACATTTAACAATGTTTATTCAACTGGATTTCAACTAAGTTACTAAATTAAAATAGATCCTGCTGTAAAAAAAAAATTTGTTATCTAAAAACCATGATATATTACTAATTAATAATAATATTATTGTTATTATTGTTTATAGATTTATCAATGATTCAGTGACTAAATTTCCGTGAAGATCTTTACTGTATATTTCAGTTCATTCATTCTCTGTCATCATGATTGTTTATATTTGTACAAACACACACACACACACCAAACGCAGACAGACACACACTTAAACACACACAGACATGTAAACTTGAACATACATCAGTTCAACAGTACACATTGAACATAGACTTCCAATAATGATGTAACAAATTAGTGGCCAAAACAAAATGTATATTTTGAAGAAGAAGAAGAAGCGGGAAAAAATTTGTCTACTTTAGTTGATAAACAGATTGTTATCGAAATGTTTGCTTTAGTCAACTTGAAAGAATGATTAATAAATGTGCGTTTTTTTTTGTTGTGTTATGAATTCAAAAGAAAAAATAAAATTTTCTTTCTGTTTTTAAAGAAAAAGAAATATCAGATAAGAATAATTTAATCTTTACAAAGAAGAAAATGTTCAATAGTTTTCCTTATTATTGGACTATTGAAATAACAACAATTTATTTGCAAGTTTGATACATTACTAGGCGTCGGTTATATCATTCAAGTCTGTTTGAAAATAATATCACTGACTTTTTTTATGAATTAGTCAGTGTATACGACTTAAACTAACTAGTTTTGTGTAAAATTAAACACATAACTAAGACAATGTGTATGATAGAATAAAATATTTTTCTCTCAGCCAAATGTTATAAATTTTTTTTGAAACTATGAATCGATCATTGTCAGACCACCATTAGAAATCTAAAGGTACTGGATGGCTATTTCATCGTAGTACGGAACTCACAGGCAGTGCACAGCCACGATCCCACTTGCGGAAGTCGAACTCAGGAATTTTAGTCTCATGCGCCAACGTTTAACTTCTAGACCATTAAGCCAACATCCAACTGTGTCAGTGTCTAATTTTAATCAATTCCTGATGTTATGCTGTTTGCAAAATTTAAATAATAAATTAGATGAGAAGCATTCATTATCACACTTGTCAACATTTGAGACTCTTCAAATCTGTTTCGTAATTTCACTCAATTAGACTCTTTAATTCATCAAATAATTAGCTTAGGGAAGATTGGTTAGCTTTATAAACATACGAAATCAGTTTATTTTAATGATTTTGGTTGTGACAGATTGCTCGGACAGATTAGTTTTTATCTTCACGAGTCATTGTGTTCTTGTTGATGATTTTAGGAAATTGTTACTTGAGAATATCACTTAATTACTTACTTATCCTGTTACTTTCAATGGAACATAGGCTGCCGACCAGTATTGTCCAACCTACTCTGTCCTGGGCCTCATTTCAGTCACAATTTCTCGGAGCAGTGTGTTACTTCGCCTTCCTCTTTTAGTTTGCCGTTGAGGGTTCCAAGTGAGGGCTTCTCTTGTTACGCAGTCGGGTGCTTCTCTAAATAGGTGTTCTATCCACGTTCAGCAATTCTTCATGATTTCCTTCTCCACTGGAATCCGGTTTGTTCTTTCCTACGGTAGATTGTTGTTGATGGTATCTGGTTGTTAACTGAACAGAAGCATTTTCCGTAGACAACTGTTTAGGAATACTTGTACCTTCTGGATGATGGCTTTGGTAGTTTTCTAAGTTCCCTCCACATACATAGAACTGTCTTGGCATTCGCATCGAAAATTCTGACTTTGAAGTTGGTTGATAGTTGTTTTGAGTTCCAGATGTTATCCACTTGTAGAAATACAGCCATTGTTTCGCCGATCCGCACCTTCACATCTGCATCAGATCCACCTTGTATGTTGATCGAAGTGTAATGCTTTTTGAAGTTTCCTATCGTTCTTATAATTTCCTTAATCCACAATTTCAGATATTATCCCATTCTTATTTTTTTGCCTTATTATAAATGAAATCATCTCCTAAAATTTTATTTCCAATCTAAGTTTGTGTATTACATGTGTCAGAGACAGTCACAAAAAAAACTAGCGATTGGTAAATTCGTACAAAAAAGAAACTTAACTCAAACGATGAATTACTTATTCGTAAAAGTTTAAGTTATGGAGCTATCGATACTCATGAATGAATTTAGATGATTTTTTGGTAGTTACATGCACACTGCGGGCCAGATTGTTTGAATTTAACCATTTTATTGTAAGTTATTTTTTTAAAAGTCAAAGTTGGATGGTGACTAGCAGTTTACATTTTAATGAAAAATTCAAAATTACATGAAATATGCATTAGACGATCCCATTGTCAATCACTAACCAACTCAGTTATGATATAATTGATCGAAACAAGTCATCTTCAATTCAACACAATTTAGTAATTGTCATTTTTAAAATGCTTTCAAGGTTATCCTGATATATATTTTTTTCTGTAAACAGACTACAGCTCAACAACAACAACAACAAGAAACCACTTGTTTCATAATGTATCACTGTTATTTATAAAAACACAAACTAAGTAATTCGGTAGAGAGAATCGCATACAGTTTAATGAAATTGCAATTCATAATTACACCCTTGAAAATGGATAATATTTGTCAATTAGTTATTATCCTAATGATTTATAAAGAACAACTGTTGAATTACACTGTATATATATTTATCTATCCTATCATTATCTATGTATCAATGAAATATTTCCATATGCAGCAGTAACTTAGTAACCTATTTTCAGCGTAACTATGACAACATTAATAATTGCAATTGAAACAAAACTCATATTATAAATAATGTAAACTTTTTATCGGTTCCTTTCATTGACTCCCTGTCATTTGGCTCTTTCATCCTTAATCAATAGGTACAATTGTTCTATGTAATTTTGGGGTAAGTTGTTATGTATTGGGGAATTTTTTTCTTACGAGAAGGCAAAAAATCACAGTTGATCAACTGATTTTTCAGTTTGGTTTATTTTTTTCCAAATGAATAAACACAATTGAAAGAAGTACTAAGTTAATAGTTGTTGTTATGTCAATAATCTATGGATAGAGGATGTTACAATAATCGTGGTGATAATGGGAGTACGAGTTGATGGTCTAGGGGCTAGATAACATTTTTATTGTTGATAAACCTTTAAAATTTGTGTGTATGTGTGCGGGGGGTGGGAAGTTAAGACAGATAACAAGTATAATCAAAATGATTATTCATCAAAAGTAACTTTATTGATAAGAAGTTTGCTTAAGAAAAAAAAGTTACCTATTTTGTAATCATTCAAGTACTTAATAGTAACTAATCTATTTACATTTATCGACCATACACACAGCATAGTGTAAATTACAATTCTAAAGACAAATAAAAACAATATGCAGATAGTATGAAATGAAAGTTTCTCTGTTGATTGCTAATTGAGAATACTTCTATATTAAATAATACAATGAATCGTAGGAATAAAAAATTGTTACTATATAGCATAAGATAAAATAGTATAAAATACATTAAAAAAAAAACAAACAAAGAACAATAATGCATTACACGTGTCATTTGATGTGCAGCATTAGACACTCTTCCATATGGAACGTATGTATGTGTGTGTTTATACATTTACAAACAAACATTTCTATGTATATATGTAGACAGCTACACAGGCTATGCCTATGTATATAGAAATTATGATGTTGAGCCCAATCTCTCGGTACGTGTATACATACATAATCAAGCAAGCCTCTGTAGTGATTTGCTTACACAGTCATACAAGATTAAAATAAACAGTAAATAAACAATTGAATATAAAAAAAATAATCCGTCGTTTGATGATAAATTAAAACATTATGATATCATCTTTTCAGGCAGAGTTTGAGAGGTTTGTGTTTCTACACATTTAAAATCATCAACCAATCATTGTTAGACTACCATCAGAAACCTGGAAGCACTGGACGGCCGTTTCGATTGATTGATGATTTCAAATATGTAAAAACACAAACCTCCAAAACTCTGCCCCGAAATAATTTTATCATAACAGTGCTCACTAGTGACTAGCTTCGTGAGGAAATTCTCGGAGTTCTAGTTGAGAAGACGTGACCAATGGAGTTCAACCCTGTCGGGTGTAGACAGTAACTACCAAAAACAAATGGGTGAAGTCGCGCAAAATCCGTAGATCAGTCAGAGTTAGACATTAACACCGTTGGATGCCGGCCCAGTGGTCCGATGGTTAAGCGTTCGCGCATAATACCGAAGGTTCCGGGTTCGAATCCTGCGAGGTGCAGGAGTCGTAGATGCGCACTGCTGATGTGTTCCATACCAGGATGAAATGGCTGTCCAGTGCTCCCAGGTCTTACGCGCGAACGCCTAATCTCTGGACCACTGGGCTGACATCCAACGGGTGCAGGCAATAACTACCAAAGACAAATGGGTGAGTGTGCACAAAATCCTTAGATCAATCAGAGTTAGACATTAACTCTGCTGATGAGTCCCATACCAGGATGAAACGGTCTTTCAGCGTTTCCAGGTATCTATTGGTGGTCTAACAATGATTGATTGATGATTTGAAATGTGTAACAACAATAATCCCCATAGCTCTAATTGAAAATTTTAAACTATGTAGAATAGGATTTCTTCATGATTGTATAGAAGGCGAATAAAAGTAGCGGGTGATTTGAAATTCTTTAAAATCACCAAGAATATAATAATTAAATCACAATTTAATGAAATTCAAAACTATTAACAATAACAAAAAATTAAAATAATAAAAGATTCTTAACAGTATATCGAAAGTTAATTAAGTCATAATTTACTGTAAATCAATAATAAAAACAGGATTCATCATGTTGAATGGTTAATTAAATTATATCATCAACATTTTAGTAAATAATAATAATAATAATAATAATAATAATATTGATTCATTACTTACTTGTCTTTCTGTTAAATGTAGTTTACAAGAAATTTCCCAACGTTTCTGTCTTGTAATATATGCATTACCCATAAATTCATTTTCTAATACCATTGTTTGATAACGTGTATACGGTTTACGTTTCTTTCTTGATCGTACTTCTAGTTTGAAAGATGAGTTGGTTGTTTAGATTGTAAATATGCAAATCAATCAATATATTGTTGTGATATTGTTTGTTTGTTCGTTTATATATAGATATTGGTTTTCATTAAAGAATGGAAATGGTAAAAATGAGAAGCAGAAGAAGAAACACAGTATCAGTAATGTACAAATGAAAATTATCAAAGAAAAGGCTATATATATATATATATATATATATATATATATATATATATATATATATATATATATATATATATATATATGATATTTTGTACAGCTAAACTGTCAGTTTAAATTTCTGCAGCATATCAAAGTATCTTTGCTCATTAAAACACAATTTATCATGTACGTTTTTCTGATACTGGATTTCTTGAAATTTAAACAAGTTTGTGGTTGGTTATCTTTCTAAATTTATAGAAAGATGATCAAATATTTAGGACTGTTATTGATTATAGAGTTGTGGAGATTGTTTTTTTTCATTGAAATCATGAATCAATCGTTGTTAGACCATTATTAGAAAGCTGGAAGCATTGGACAGAAGTTTCGTTCTTGTATGGAACTCTTAAGTAGTGCAAAACCATGATCAAAATTAAAAATTAACACCGTTACATGCACACTCAGTGGTCTAGAGTTCAAGCGTTCACGCGCGAAACCCATGGTCATGAGTCCGAGAGCCACTAGCAGACCTCGCAGATGTGCATTGCCGACGAGTCCCATACTAGGATGAAACAGCCATTCAGGACTTCCAGGTTTCTAATGGTGGTCTAACAATAACTGATTAAATTTATTCTTACAAGTAAATTAATAAAATTCATATAATTATTCTCATTTAAAAATGTCAACAATACAAGAATAATAATAATAATATTTGCAGAATACAATGAATTCATCGTATCTCTCTTCTTTCGGTTCATTGACATACACGAGCTAAAATGTTTAACAAATTCCAGTCGATAACTCAATGTTAAATGTAATTGTTCAAACAATTAAATACAATGTGAAGACTATTTCATGATAAGAGACGCACGAGTAAAGCGTTAGATTGCTTATCCAATAGACTAAAGAAAAATAGATCGTGAAGTAGGAGGATACCACATGCAAGTCGTTCCCAAACCAATAATGAAAGACTAATATGACCTTCAATACGAATTAGTTATCACACGTTTAAATGTTAATTTTTAGAAGTAATTTTTTATTAGCTACATAAATTGAAATCATGACAAGGTTTATTTAGATGACAGTTACGTTTGAATCTAAATTTCCATGTAATGATTGATATACAGGGTACAATAAAACTGCAATTTGTGAGCCCGATTATCTTGATCACAAAACATATGATAATTATAATACTGAATAGTTACCATTTATAAATTATCAACTTTGATTATATTCGTAATAAAAAAATGAATGAATGAATTTCGATTTCATCAACTAATAAGTAAGTTTTTTTTCTTTGAATTCAGTTGCTTAGTCAATCGCTGTTTAAGTGCTTTAACTATGCAGAGACGAGTTATGCATTGACCTTGGATCAGGACCTCCTCTGCCAGGAGATTCATTGGTTGACATAGAATATGTCGATGACATCGCTTTATTTGGTGTAGAAGTTGACAAAATGCGATGTCGCCTGACTACCCTAAGCGAAAATGCAAGCATGTTCGGGATGCGATTCCCCCCCCCCCCCTTGAAATTAAAAATGTTGCTTCAGTATTGACTTTCTTCGTCACCTGAACTGGTGATGGGGAGTGAAACAGTTGAGCTTGTCAACCGCTTCACTTATCTTGGGAGTCTCATCAGTGCTGATGGCCTGGTGGTGACAGACGAGATCTCAGCAAGGATACAGAAGGCTCGATTGACTTTTGCCAAGCTGCGTCACTTGTGGCGTGGATGAGATATCCGTTTGCTGACTAAAGTTTGAATGTACTGCTTAGTAGTTCGCTCCGTCCTACTTCATGGTTGTGAAACATGGCCAGCCAGAGTAGATATTCGTAGATTGCTGGTTCCCGATTATAGGTGTCTCCGAAGAATTGCTCGTGTATTCTGGGACAACCGATTAAGCGATGCTGTTGTTAGGGAACGGGTGTTAGGTAAGGATGGCAGATCAATAGATGAAGTAGTGAAACTTCATCAGTTGAGGTGGTTGAAACATGTGTTGCGTATGCCTAACCACCGACTGCCTCGTCGAGCTATATTTCGCGGTGTAGGAATTGGATGGACGAAAGCTAGGGGCGGCCAGACCAGAACATGGCACGAATCCATGAAGTCACTGACAAGTGGACTGAGTCATGTCGGTAGGTGTCGACTACCTGGTTGGTGGGGTACGCGAGATGATAATAATCGATGGTTAGAGCCCCTGAATGCGATGGCTCAAAACTGATAGCAATGGCTCTAGGGCATTCATTCTTTGTGTTCTCTCAAATCCTAACCTTCTGAATTGCTCATAACCTTTATCTTTTTCTTTTCCAGTTGATTTCACCATATTCTAGTTCTTGATTAATATCTTCGAACCCTAATCTCTTCGATTATTGATCATACTTCTACTACGTCTACTACTATGGGATTCGAATCGACAATTACATCTTTGTGCTGATATGGTATGGCAACATGAACTGATGTACGTACTTATGAAGTTCTACGTTGCTGTTTAATTATTAATCATTCGAATTTCAATATGTACTGAGGCTAACAATTAAGTTTTATCTTTTAATATCTTTTTTATTATAGAGTTGTGAAGATTGTTGAAATCATGATAGCCGTTTCGACCACCTGTGGGACTCATCTATTCGGAACATCTATCTATCCACTTGTTTTATTAATATTTGTAATTAAATCTTTTAGTTTAGAAATTAATTGTTATTTACATACCGAATAGTTTGATTAATAATTCTAATAACATTTTTACTATGTAGTATAACGAAATTAACATTATTAATTAACTCATTTTATATTGTTCAAATCTTTATAAATACTGTAGCTAGTTAGTAAGTAAGTAAGTAAGTAAGTAAGTAAGTAAGTAAGTAAGTAAGTAAGTAAGTAAGTAAGTAAGTAAGTAAGTAAGTAAGTAAGTAAGTAAGTAAGTAAGTAAGTAAGTAGGTAAGTAAGTAAGTAAGTAAGTAAGTAAGTAAGTAAGTAAGTAAGTAAGTAAGTAAGTAAGTAAGTAAGTAAGTAAGTAAGTAAGTAAGTAAGTAAGTAAGTAAGTAAGTAAGTAAGTAAGTAAGTAAGTAAGTAAGTAAGTAAGTAAGTAAGTAAGTAAGTAAGTAAGTAAGTAAGTAAGTAAGTAAGTAAGTAAGTAAGTAAGTAAGTAAGTAAGTAAGTAAGTAAGTAAGTAAGTAAGTTAGTTAGTTAGTTAGTTAGTTAGTTAGTTAGTTAGTTAGTTAGTTAGTTAGTTAGTTAGTTAGTTAGTTAGTTAGTTAGTTAGTTAGTTAGTTAGTTAGTTAGTTAGTTAGTTAGTTAGTTAGTTAGTTAGTTAGTTAGTTAGTTAGTTAGTTAGTTAGTTAGCCAGTCAATTGTGAAGATATTTTTTTGTAGTTATTGCTATGTAAACATTATCAGTTTGTAGTGAATAAATGAAATCGTATTTTTGGAAAGCTACTATTTAAAGGTGAATTATAGTGAAGCGATCTACATCATTGAAATTGACATTGAGTTATGATATGTAGACATTAATTACTTTACAATCGCCGGTCATTCGGTTTACAATTCATACTCATATGGTATTTGTAATATACAATAACTGCCTTAGTGTAGTAGACTTTTTCATTTTATTCATCTCTTCCCATCATGACCATCACCACACGTTTGACATGAGCAAATATATACATATACATATACACAAATACATGATTTTAAAATATTTAATCTTAACACCCCTAAATATAAACGTCTTTAATATACATATTATATATATACATGCTTTCATTAATCAAAATCTCTTTAAATCTTACTTCCACTTGATGATCTACAATCGGAAGATAAAAATTCATCGCAAGCTGTATTAATTCGATCCATTAAATTATTATTATTAGTGGTATTATTATTATTAGTAGTAGTATTGTTAATAGAATTATGATTATTATTCATATGACTACTGACAAATGAATAAGGAAAATATGTCGAGTGTAAATTTGTATTTGACTGTGATGCCGGTGTCATTGGTCCGTCAATTGGTATTGTTGTATTTGTAGTTGTTGTTGTTGTTGTTGTTATTGTCATCGGTGTTGTCAGTAATAATAACGATGATGCTGATGCTGATGACAGTGATGACGGCGTTGTTGTTGTTGTTGTTGCTGTTCCTATTGATGGTGGTGAGGATGTGGATGTTGATGACGAAATGAAATTGAATGTTGATAATTTCATTGGTAAATTATTTAAACATGAATTATTCATATGATACCTAGGTACTTGATGTTGTAGTTGTGGCGGTGATGGTAGTTGATGAAGATGATGCTGCAGATGAGGCTGATGATGAATATGTTGAAGATGATGATGATGATGAAGAGGAGGAGGAGGATGAGGCGGAAGATGATGATGATGATGATTATGACGATGAGGAAAAGTAAAAGTATTAGCAACACAGTTTGGTGAAAGTGGAAAATTATTCATTATACTAGTTCGATTATTGATATTCTCATACATCATAGTTAGCGGGTCAGGGAATCTTGATAATACACCTGTTAATTGTTCTTGTTGTTGTGGCTGATAAAACCGATTTACTGAATGGCTGTTCCTACCATCATCACCATGATCACCACTACTAACAACAACATCATCATCGTCATCACTATTGTCACTGATATTATTATTATTATTATTATTCTTTGTAATATGATTATCATCATTACTAGTTGTATTACTTTTCATGACACTATTAGTAGTATTTGTAGAATAAGTAACATTTGTTGAACAGGTTGTAATACAATCTATCGGATTCGTTGAACATTGTTCTAAATGTGATTGAATTGAAAACGTAGTATTTTCTAAACTTTTCAACAAATACGGATTTTGTAAATTACATTTATTCATTTCACATTGATTATTATTACGACTCATATTCATGGTTGACTGATCCATCATTATTGATGTCGGTAATATTGGTTGCATAGAATTCACTGTGGTTAAAGAAGAACTATTTAAAAGTGTAGAAAACACTGGAAAACTAGGCGATGATGTAATTGTAGTAGGTGTACATTGAGACGATGATATAATCGGTATTGATTTATTATCATGTCTATCGCAAGTAGGAACATTTATATCGACCGTTGAATTCAACTGATACACGGATGACGATAGTGGTATGGATGATAGCGAGGATATAACAGATGGTTTGGCAGTAGATAACACTGATGTTGATGAAGGTGAAGAGGAAGAGCAAGATGCGGATAATTTAGTCGTCAACAGTGAATCATTTATTGATGAATTTACGTTTAATGCCAATTTACATTGGGTAGTTAATGACAATTGATTTTTGTCATTAAAATAATTGATATCATTGTTCAATATATTTGTATATTTATTTCTATTCTCGGTGAGATTAGAAGAATACTGTTCATTACTATTATTATCATTATTATTACTATTTAATTCATGTGTTTTTACCACTGAGGGTGATGTTACTCTACTCGATGCTTTCTTTAATGACTGTTGTAACATGTTCAATGTTGAGATATTATTAGTTTTTATTGGTTCTTTTAAATTCGAAACTAATCCTGTCATACTTGTTGATGGTATTGTTAAGGTTAATGAATATGTAACATCATTAGTTAAATGAGATGATGTTGTTGTAATTGGCAAATTTAAAAATGTCGACTGTACAGTATTTTCATTTTCATTTAAATATTTATTCGATAATATATGATGATAATCATTTGTCTCATTGACGATTTGATTCAATTTATTACTTTGATTATTTACAAATGAATTTGATGTAGTTGATGAGATATCTTCAATGTTTGTTATGATTATTTGTTTCTGAGCACAAGTAGCAGTTGTATTTACTGTAGACTGTTGTTCATAACAATTTGATATTAATTCCGTAAGTCGATTATTTGACAATGTGATAGGTGAAGATTTTACAGTATTCACTACATTACTATTATTATTACTATTATTATTATCATCATTAACAATAGTAGTAGTAGGAGGAGGAGGAGGTGGAGATGTGGCAGTAATACTTGACGCCTTAGTTAAATTCAATGTACAATGATATGTTGATGATGGTAATTTGGGAGAGGATGAATTAGACGGTGGACATGTCAATGATATTTCATGGTTATATTTAATTTTACTGAGTAATGAATTATTATTATTATTATTGTTAGGATTGTTATAGTTTTTATTGATTTCCATTTGATGTGTATCGATGTGTTGTGTTTTTATTGATGGATCATAGAATTCGCATACTGTTGAACTTGGATTACACATACTTAAGTCAGCTTTATGCGTAATTGTTGTTGATTGATAATCATGTTGTCCTCTATGTAGATCAGTACAATTTGTTGTTGAATCTAAAGTCATTAAACCAATAGTTTCAAGTTCCATTCCTCAATCAAATAGTTTATTGAAAATTGTTTAAATATGCCGTGTGTACATAAATATTTATCGATTTCCTCAATGGTTGAATTTGCCCACAAAAGCCTTCTTTTTAATTAATCACTTAATAAATCTTTAAATGAAGATACCTCAAATCCAGATTAATTATTTAATATTATCAATATATTTTTCAGACTGTTACTTCTATACACGTTACGTAAAATTCACTTGAATTGCCCCCCTCTGACTTTAGCAAAGAGAAAAAAGTTAAAACAGAGAAAAGAGTGGATGAAATAACCAATCTAATTGGTAGAATATTCATCTTTCTTTCTCATATAGTTTATTGGTTAACTAGATGGTGCGATCACCAATGAAAATGTTTCTTACTTATCTTGATCCGCCTAAATTATTTTGAACCAATCAGAGAGCCTAAAAAATGACACATGTGACCTGATATTTTTTTCGATAAAAGGGGTATTTTTATTTCTATTCAAAATTAGGATTCAGAGAGTTGAACTGATCTATAAGAATAAAGGGCTGACACAAATTTATTGGATGTATATTTCATTTTGTTACTGTACGAAGTGTAACTGGAAAATCTAAGTTCCCAAGCCCACTGGGTAATATTATTTAAAATGGCGATATAATAAATATTAGAATATTGCTGTGAGACGGATAATAATTCGAATTCTTTGATGCATAAACTACGCGCAACGAAGAATCATACTGTCGAAACTTTTGATAAATTGTTAATAATGTGAAGAGAAATGCCAAAATCGCCATTGAAAATTGCTGATAAATGATGAAGTCTTTTTGAGTAAGAATAATGAGATAGGTCTTATGTCAATCCAAAAGAATAAATATTCATTGTACCTTTGTTTAACTTTGACAACAATGACTTAGTACTGATCAATAGTGAATGACTAATCTGAATTTGTATATATTCATAATACATTAGAAAATTTTCATTATTAAATTCAAAACTAACAAGAATGGTAAATATCTAATCTTCAATTATTAGGGTTTTTGATGAATGATAAATTAGATATTTGAGCATATTAACACTTCTCTGTTTATGGATAAATGTTAATATACTGCAGTTTTACTCTATAGAATAATAAACAATTAGAAAGCTGTAAGTGAATGGAAATGATTTGTATGTGGTTGGAAGAATGATTTTCTGGTTTTTCTGTAAGATTCCATATGGAAATTTGCATTCATAATGAAATCGGAAAATTGTCTGCTGATCTTACTAACAAATATTCAGGTTCCACGTAACATTATCTATCTATCTATCTATCTATCTATCTATCTATCTATCTATCTATCTATCTATCTATCTATCTATCTATCTATCTATCTATCTATCTATCTATCTATCTATCTATCTATCTATCTATCTATCTATCTATCTATCTATCTATCTATCTATCTATATGTTAACATGCATAATTTCTATTTTAAGCAGTTCTAGGATCCTGATGCTATATATACTTAGAATCTATCTCTTAAATCAAGCACAATCGACTTCTTGACATCGCGCACTCACAGATTCTTCTGCGAAATTTTGTCTCCACATATTACTGTGAATTTCCTCTCATAAGGTGTTGGAGCCAAGAACCAAACATCTTCTGAACACTTTGGGATTAACACTGGTTATCCATTTAACGTTAATCAATGACGAAAGTCTATAAATTTCAGTATCAGTATTTTCTACGGAAGTAATACTTTTATGAAAAGAAATAGTGGTAACATGTGTTACATATATTTGACATAAATAATGAATATAAACTGCTATCTCAATTACACCCTACGATTAACGATAAAACTTAGTTTATAATCTTTTATCATTTGTGACTTCACCTACTCAGTAGATTTTATCATATTTTGATGAAACATCGATTTTATTTCGGTCAATAAATTAGGAAATCATAAAAAATTTTCTATTGGTTTTGATCGAAATTTGACTAATTCGGTTAGATTGTAATCGAATAGAACAGTGTATTATACGTGTCATAAGTAGTAAATACAACTTAATCATAATCACTTAACTTACTGTCTAAAAAATTAATTTAGATTTGTTCACTTTCCTATCAAAACTGTACACTTGACAGCATGCCAAGTTCAGTTATCATGATACTAATTAGTTAAGAAGCTAGAATTTATTCGAAAACCTTTAGAAACTTCAGTTAATTTATAACAAACGGTACGATTATGATTAGAAGATATTATCGGTGAGTAACATACTCTCTCTCTCCCTCATTTTCTCATTTTTTACACACTGAAATCATCAATCAATCATTGTTAGGCCACCATTAGAAACCTGGAAGCACTGGACGGTATGGGACTTCTAAGCAGTGCGCATCCGCCGCTTCTGCTACTCGCAGTGTTCGAACCCAGGATCTTCGGTCTTACGCACGAACGAATAACTTCTGGAGCACTGGGTCGGCATCAAACGGATTTAATGTCTAACTTTGATTTGATTTGATTTATTTCCCCGGATTATGAAGACTTTAACATCTGGAGGAAAGCACAGTATCCAATGGATTACCAGGACGCAGCTAGACGATCTGGACTTCACAGATGACCTGGCTCTTCTATCGCACATGCAACAACAAATGCGAGAGAAGATAACCAGTGTAGCAGCAGCCTCAGCAGCATTAGGACTCAACATAAACAAAGGGAAAATCAAAATTCTCCGATACAGCACCAACCAAATCACTCTTCTTGGAGATACCTTGGATGACGTTAACACCTTTATATATCTGGGCAGCATCATCGACGAGAAAGGTGGATCCGATGAAGATGTGAGGTCGCGGATTGGCAAAGTAAGGGCTGCATTTCTACAGTTGAAAAATATCTGGAACTCCAAACAACTTTCAACTAAAACCAAAATCAGGATTTTCAATACATATGTCAAGACAGTTCTACTGTATGGAGCGGAAACATGGAGCACTACCAATGCCATCATTCAGAAGATACAAGTGTTTATTAACAGTTTTCTACGCAAAATACTTCGGATTCGTTGGCCAGACACCATCAGCAACAACGTACTGTGGGAGGGAACAAACCAGATTCCAGTGGAGGAGGAAATCAGGAAGAAGCGGTGGAAGTGGATAGGACACACACTGCGAAAAACACCTAACTGTGTCACGAGACGAGCCGTCACATGGAACCTTTAAGGCAAAAGGAAAAGAGGAATGCCAAGGAACACATTACGCCGAGAAATGGAAACAAACATGAGAAGAATGAACAAAAATTGGACGGAACTGGAAAGGAAGGCCTAGGATAGATTAGGTTATAAAAATTAGTCATTGTATCAGTAAATACTCTTTTTAAACACTGTAATTATATCCATGTAAAATCATCTGTTAATAGCTGCCTCATTATTAATTGATTTAGTCAATCTATGCTTTAAGTCCTTAATACTAATATCTTCATCTACACTACACTGACATGTAATTGAGATTTATAAATATATTCCTTTTGTTAGTTACCGGTTACTCTCGAAGTATGTGATGTTTTGTTGAGTTCCATAGTTCTTATAAACACATATACAATACATTATCTTTTGCTATCGAAGAAATCATAAAACCTAATACAGTGATTTTATGCATTAAACCTTTCATAATAACTAAAACTACATTAATACTGTTTATATATATATATATATATATATATATATATATATATATATATATATATATATATATATATATATATATATATATATATATATATATATATATATATATATATATATATATATATATATACATATTTATTCAATGTGAACTTATTGTTGTTGACAAAAGAGACAGATGATGAATAACCCATCTCTGAAATGATTATGAATCAGTCTATTTACAGGAACAATAGGTGAATTCAACTTTTCTTGTTCACTATTTATACATTTTTTCCAGTTAGTCTGTTTATTATAATCAAACATTAGCGGTGTAATAAAAATGTCAATCAAAGTTATATATATATATTTAAGTGACTATAGGTTAACTGATAATACTATCCTTACACTGTAATAAAATATGGTATAAACTGTGCTGTTATTTACTTGTTTCACATACCGGCTATAGTCAATTCAGTGTATAAATGTCATCAAATGCATACTTCCTCTACAAATCATTGACAAACAAATAATAAAAAAAATGATCAACATATTTCTGTGTTATGCATCAAATTAAATAAATTTAAACCACATGTCTTGAACTATTTATTGAAGAATTAGGTAGTGGTTAGCAATGCAATGCAAGACTCACATTTTTTTTCATATCATTTGTGATTCGTTAGTTAGATACAGTAGTTAAGGAAACAATGTGTTAAGGCGGTTGCATTGAAAGTTACTAGATCAAAGTTTCTGTATGAATATATAAATGGCAGTGTATGTGCAACTTCAGCTGATTAATCCAATTAAGGAAGACATGTGTGCCCTTGATTCTATTTGGACATATATTGAACTCTGATTAAAATGCTTTTGACTTCATGGCTGCCAAAACAGACTGACAGATCCCATGCAATAACATACTTTCTGATAATCAGAGAAATGATAAAAAATATGGGAGATAGGGAGGATTCTTAAAATAGCTAGGTAAGCCAAAAGATACAATCTGGAGGTGCTTGGAATAAATGAAACTCATTGGATACAAAGTGGAAAGAAAAGATTAGCTCCGGTAGAGATACTGTTGTACTCCGGACACGACGAAAAAAATACCCCATACACAGCATGTTGCATGGATGCTCCCCCCCAAAAAAACACGAAATACACACATCGTGTGGGAATCTCATAGACCCCGCATCATCAAAACATCCTTCAAATCAAAGAAGGCGATTTTAATAGAAATATCATCCAGTATTATCCACCTACTAACAATAACAACCAAGACGATAAAGATCATTTTTATAAGAAGTTGAAGTCGATCGTACAGAATACACAGGAAAGTGTCTAACGATTCAAAGTCCGAATGGATAACATCGAATATGAAGATATCGTCAGACGATATGGACTAGGAGAAAGGGAAGAAAACGGTGAGTGATTTTCAAATCTATGTGCCTTCAACAAACTGGTTATATATCCCTAAAAACACATAAACTAATTCCTATGGTTTCTCCCGACCACACTGCACAAAACCAGACCGATCACATCTGTATTAATAAAAAGTTCGGATGGACCATGAAGGACAAGGAATGGATCTTTGTGGATACTCTGGATATGATTTAAGAAGGAAAGAACAAGATAGCAACAATCATTATCAGCCTAACAAGAGCAGAGAAAGCAAAGGCACAAGCTGAATACACAGAAGCATACAAGCAAGTAAAGAGGAACATTAGAGCTGACAAACGTAAATAAGTGGAAGATTTAACAATGATAGCAGAAAAAGTTTCAAAGGAAGGAAACATGAGACAACTATACGATACACAGAAGATGTTTGCTAGAAAATATTATAAACCAATTTGAAGTCTTTCAAGCTCTACAATATTATTAGGTAGTGTTTTTTTTTACCTCAGATGTTCTTTGGTTCAAGTCAAGATTTCACGAGATGACTCTCCACTATCGAAGATGTCGAAATCGACACACCCTCATTTGTGGACACAGTCCTCTGTTGATATGAAGGGTATCTTATTCTTTATACGAACTAATGTGTTACAAAGGCTCTTAATTGTCTTGTATTATGCTTTAATTCAGTATTGTCTCAAGACTCCTAGGAGTTCTTTGGTTATACCATGGCAGTAGGAGACGGATCCCTGGTATTTCATTTGAACTATTGTTTGGCCTTAAGTTGTTTCCTTTTACTACATTTTTAATAAGACTGACGGGAAAATTATCAAATTGTAAGATCTCAGTTGTAAGTTTTCGTTATTTTTGTTTATTCCCTAGTAGACCTTCAATGACATGGCTCAAAACCGTTTATGATGGCGCAGGTTGATCCATTCTTTGGCTTCTTTCAAATCCTAATCCTCTGGATTCTTCATCATCTTTATCTTTCTATTTTTAAGTTTATTGAACTAGATTATACATCTGAATATCTTCGAACCATAATCTCTCCTATTACTGCTAATACTTCTACTATCTCTACTACTATGGAATTTGAGTTAACAAGTGCATTTCTGTGCTAATATGGTATGGTAACCTCACCATATGTACGTGTGTACGAAGTTCTACGTACGTAATAAAAGTGGTATCTTGTCTAAATAGATTTAGGGCGAATACCCTGTAATCCTGTAGGGCTTAAAAGTTTTAAAATTAATTTCTGTAATAACCATACATGTAATCTTAAAAAACCATTAAATCGATATTAGAAATATCAAGATAGAGCAAAAAGGCTTTTCCGATTTCAAAGAAGGGCGAATAACTGGAATTTTCCATATAATGCTAAATCCTGCTGCTCTCAGTAGAGAAGATCTTACTATCCATCCAAATTAAACAATATTTCCGAGATTTTCCATCTGATTCCGTTCACATCTCACCCTATTATAATACATAAAAATTCAATACTATCCTTTCACAAAATAAATGTCACGCTTTTCGAGTCTATTAACACACGAATAGACAAGCAAACACCATGACAGGGTTATTTAGAGAGTCCTAGTTAGAGGCCTTTGGTCTATAAGGGTTGGCAGGAGTGTACAACTAACTAAGAGAGAATATTGTATAAATGACAGTGAATAGAAAATCAGTTGCATCACAAATTGAGTGAAGTTGAATATAATAACCACTTATATACGTCTCATCGACTCAACCATAGTGTTTTTTAGAAGAAATGAAAATTTTACGAGTGAGTCCGATTATAATCTTAAAATAACAGAATAGAGTATACAGTACTTCCTGGATCTAAATGGATCTGGATCTTATCACAGTTTGTGAAGAACACCCTCTTCGAAACTAAGGACATCAAAGTAAATTATATCCACAAATATATGTTACTAATAAGTAGGCTATAACTTAAAATTAAATATGTAATGTATGAATTTTATGGATGCACTGGTACTGTATTTGCAGATATAAGTTTAATTTGAAGAGTATTCGTCTTGAATAACATAATTATGACTGACTAGTTCCTACGTAATTTCCCCAAAGTTTCAGAGAGGAAACATGTTTGATGAAGTCCGACCATGTCAAGAATTAATCATTTATCTACGAACGGGTATTGAACAAATATTGTACTATATCAAATTGAAAATTTGAACCACTGGATTGTAATTCAGTCATCTAATGATAAAACATTTAGCATAAGATCTAAAGGTTTGAATGCTAAATGTACTAAACTAAACTGAAGCTAATATGCAGTGATCATTCTTTATGTGTGGTGTTATTCAATGTTGAAAAGCCAACTTATTTGAGGAATGGTACTGACAACTGCTCTGTAGTCAAACCATCTGACATAAAGAATTTAATGCCTTAAAAAATTTCCCCCCATAATTAGATTTATTAATTATCTCAACATATACTTTTGTAATAGTCATTTTGCTTACTGTATAAACTACATCCTGACAATGATGATGCAATCTTTAGTTTTGACAACCAGTCATCTTTTTTCTCAAATAATCACAACAAGATACTGAATCTGAACAACCTGTTACATGTTCTTATTTCTATTAAAGCTGATAATTATTGTTCATCATCATCATGATATCTATTTTAGATTTGGTTTTATAGTTATTCTAAAACACCGTTGATTAAAAATTTCATTTAAGTAAAGCAGTATGGAAGTTCAATGTTGATTTTTATGTTGAATATATACAAATATTGCTACAGTAATATTTAAGCCACTTAAATTAGTTAGCATTTTAAAATCATAATAATATAAACTTAACTCACTATAAGAAAGATCATTGTTTATTACTATCCAAATAATGAGAAATATGAAGTTGAAAAGAAAAACACTGACTAAGTGTTCATGCTACCCGGAAAACAATTATTAACTGAATAAAAAGATATTGGCAAAAGTAACAAATTAATAGGCAATAATGAAAGAAACATTCATATAGATAGGGAAATCCAAAGCAAGTGTTTCGCTTTACTTGAAACTCATCAGCCGGATAAATTTCCATTCCAGTAGTGATTTTCATGGAGGATCTAGATAGGATCAAGATATACAGATTCTAGTCAAGAGTGATCAATTGCGGTTGTTAACCTTAATTATAAGCAGATGTAAACCATTTTCAATTGACTGTTAACACATTACATAACTAAGTTCGTCAACGACATCAAAATCCAGAACGATATCTTATTTATATAATGATGCTATTCAAAACATAATTATTTAACTAAAAATCTCTTTTCACTCCAAAATTCATTCTAATGTTAAATAAATGATGAAATTTATATGAACATAATTAAATTATATTTAGATAGTTGGTTTGGTTGCATCTAACCAGAAAAAAAAACAACAACTTTATTACGAAATAAAATCCAAACATTGGTCTATACCGAAACAAATATATAAACATCATATTAGAAAAAATTTAGAGTAGTGTCAAATTACAAGGGCACAATGAAATTTGAAAGGAATTTATACAACTATTTGTTCAACTCTTTAAAATAATCATAATGACTAATTCATTATGATATCTATATAATATATATATATATATATATAATATATTTAATCATAAACTCTACTGATACCAGCCAGACCTAGTGATATTTTATGAGGTTATGAAAATTAAACATTCTCTTAGTCTACTAATAATAAAAATTAATTTCACATTTGCAATCTGTAGATTAATTCTGGTAACAGAAATACTGTTATATATACTAGTTGACATATTATACTAATCATTTGTTTGTAAATCTTTTTTTTCTTTCTTATTTAAGGTAGATTAAAATGTCTTTTTTTTCTTTTTCATATATTGATTTTATAATTAATCAGTCTTATATAGAGTTAAGCATTATAAACCAAGTCGAAATATTGCTGTTTAGAAACTAGATGTATCTATTTGATTTCTTCATAATCTATTTAAAGCTGAAATTATCGGTTTTCGGTCGTACTTGTTATCAGCAGTATTTTAGTTAAATTATGCGGCGTCGGTATGAAAAGTCACAGATTCACTCCAGTTAATACTATTGACATTATTTTAATTACAATAAGCTGAATCAGTTATAATTATTTAAGTATGGCATTATATATCAGAATTATTTAATCTGACATTCAGTAAATTCACACCAGCCAGTTCATGAACATTGTAATTTATTTTCAGTTAACTTTGGACCATAATTTCGGTTGATAAAATGTTCCAATTAACCTGTGGATTCCAGTAGGCATGCATAATAATGATTATGTTAGGATATTCATCAAATACCTAAGAGAATTATTTTTGTAAGTCTATTTCTATTGGTCGATTACTATGGGTCAATATTAAGGTCGTTCTAGCTGTCAATATCACAAACTTAAATGTTGGTTCTGTAACGGAGTCAAAATCACTATGTAGATGTTGCTAATCCATCCTGTTTTCTTTCTATTTCAGGGCGATCAAACACTAACGCTTTGGAAGCAGAAGAACAAGCCCTGAATGCTCTGAGCTTACAGGAGGACTCATAAGACCTTGGCACACCGCCCACACTATTTCTGTAGAAACCCCGCGTGTTTAATTTTAAAAATAAAGATTGCCTTGGCGACGACTTCGTGTTCTCTCTCTTGGTGTGAAGTGTTGAGATAACTCTGTGTGTTGCGATTTTAGATCGGACCCGCTGTTCGGTGACTGCTGTAAACGCGTGTTACAGTTCCTATTCGACCTAACTGTATAAATACGCATTATCTGTAACGTTTAATAACCCGGACTTCGATCCCTAATGCGGTATCCTAATCCTTTTCTGGACTTGGACCTCGTACTTTCTGGATGCTTGTAGAATACAGGTTCTACTTCATATCAAGTCTTCTTCTTTTACTCATTAGGACACTCGGATTAGAGTAGCATGTCGTGTCGCCGGATCCTCGCTCTCGTTTTCCAACTAAGGTAAACTCGTAATAGTTCAGGCATATCAAATGACGTGTTGACGTGCATGTGTAACAGACTACCTAATTCAATACTATATGTCTGATTACAGTGAGTAATTTTCAGCAAAATTTGTAATAATTCAATAAATTAGCAGCCAGTTTACTCTGTTAAGTTTTCATAAGAACGTTTGAGTGTAATCAAATGGATTACTACCAATCATTGGTCAGTTAAAACGAGATTAATGAATTGTAATATTTGTATAGTTGAAGAAGAGGTGATCCTGGAAATACGAGGATAAAAGATTTTCTAAAATTAACCACACTATGATTAGCATCTACAGTGGATACATTAGTAAGCTACGACGTAACAATAATCAAATCCATATTTCTAATCGACGCAATATGGCAATCGATACTATTATAGCTAACATTAACATAAATATGCACATTTATTAAAAAAACCTTATTCTCACATATTTCCATGCTGAATATAAAATTCACTGTGCAAATTTTGAACTTCTTGTTCAGTCTAGAAGACTGACTTATGAACTGAGTGAAATATATAACTGAGATTAGTAAAAGTATAATCTAGAGATGAACCAATAAGAATTGAGGATCCAACTTTTACGCGAAGTTCAAATTTCACATATGACAATCAGTAGAAATATCTTTTTATACTACTCAAAACGTTTAAAATGATTGCAAAAAATGACATTTTGTCACTATAAAGTGAAAATAATAATGTTGGACATAGTAGGTACTCGATTCGTTTTATGTAGATTGTATATAGTCGGCTAACTGATACTTTACCCAAATACCTAAACCTGACATAACTCTATTGTACGAACCATCTTTAATTATATAGTACCTCTTGCATTTTTGTACTGTAGAGCATTCCTGTATTGTAGCTTATTTCAGTTTGTAATGAAAACTCTAATCCTAGATCGTTGATTCTTACTCTAAATACCGAGCCCTAACCAAGAATAATAAAAGAAACTGTTAAGAATTTTAGTTTGAGTCCTTCTAAGGGTTAGTGAAAAAGAATAAACTCGATTTGTAGGACATATTTTTATATTGTTTACAGAAAAATCAACCTGTAGAAGACTACAATAGATTCAATAAACATGTAAAATCTGTCTAAAGGTTATAAAATGTTATTATTTTCTTTTAAATTAACCATTTATTTTCAAAGGATGTTTTCTAATTGGCTAAGCAAATGCATGGTGAATTAGTAACAGTTGCCTTAAGTTCCTTCCTGCACTATACTCTCACCGATAATTTAACATGGAGAAACTTTTATTACCTTTTATTATCCTTCTATTAACCTTAAATTAATGACCAGGAAGTGAATTCAATTTAACTTTCTCCTATTTCAGTATTAAAACACTTGTGGGCGGCCTATGCTCCATTGGGGGTAACAGGCATAAGTAAGAATATGAAATAATGACCTTGAAATGAAAATAGTTTTTTTTCTCAAGTGACTAAGGTAAATAGACTGGAAATCAATACAAATTGGACTCTATGTTACAAATAATATTGACCATTATACTATTAGATTGAATGTGAAATTTTGTTCATATTTACTTTCTACAATCATTATGATAGTTTAATATACGGCGGATATATGAGATGCAATTAAAACAATATATTATAATAACAACATATTATGGGTGTTTGAAATTAAATTTATTGAAATGTCAATGTCAATGATTGGGATTATCTGATTGAAAGAATTAGCAATCAGAATGTTCACTAATAATAAGATATAGTTGAAGATAGTAAAAGTAAAGTATTTATTCAGAATACAAACTTTATCATGCATAATGCTTTTCATATAGAACGCCTATAAAACTAGTCAACTCAACAATTTTTCGAGTTTTTACTAAAATAGGACATAGAATAAATGTATCCTATTAGATTTTCTAACGGAAAAGTGTTTTTTATTTCAAACATTACAATCTCCTAATGGTAGCCACTGAATGAGAAAGCTGACACATTTAATTTGAATTGAAGTTAGTAGGATCAAAAAAAGATCTGACCGGTAGGATTTTCGACCTCTTCAGGTACTAAAAAAAGAATTACAAATTGTATTAAGCTTTTAAAGCTGTATATTACTAAAGTTTTCTTTCTGTTGATCATTAGTGCATAAGTATTCAATAAACTACGTAAGTGGGTAGGTGATTTTTTCTATTTTGGTGCATTGTCGGAATCGATTGGTTCAGTTTCGGAAATACAATATTTTTTTCGTCAACATTATAATTCTATTGATTTTAAAATTCAGTTGTCTAGTTAAACAAAAATCAAAACCTGAAACATTAGCGAATTTACAATGTGCATGATGAGTGAGAGTGATTCACGCACGAAATAAAAGGTTGAAACCATTTGATTTATTAAACATATACACTTATATCAATAAATTGAAAATTGAGGCGTATTCCAATGACAAAAAAAGCTGTTTTTTTTTACTTTACTAGAATAAACAGAATTCGATTTTATTAACAGGAAAAACTGATTACAGTAGACAATATTATTATTTACTCAATTCACATTGTAAAACCTCATAATTTTTTTCTCTCTACCTCTCTCTTTTAAATATTGAATTTTAGTAAATAATTAACAGATCACTAACTGATCGCATATACATGTAAAACATGTTTACACTTGAAAAGTAAATCAACAGATGAAATATATTTTTGTCCAATCAAAAAACAACAAGTTCTTACAAATAAAATAACTAAAAAAAAATTATTCAATATTCTTAATATGAACTGCTGTACACATACAATGAAATATTCACAAAATATTGATCGTAACAGAGTTATTGAATGAGTTCTTTCTTGATCGGTTAGATTGTTGTTCAATGATTAAACGGTGAAAAAGTAGTTTATACATACAATTAGAAAATTTTAGTAGAAATGATGATGATCATTCTGACAGAAACATTAGAATTGAACATTTGGACAAATAATAATCAAAAGAAAAAGATCATTTCAACTGAAACTTTTTCATGATTCAGAAGAAAATATATAATTCCACACACAAAAGGCATAAACCATTCAGTGATGATATTCGCTTTGAACTTTTAGAATGTTCATTAAATATGTAGAAAAATTATAAGGAGTTATATTGTTATAGTGTAGAAATTTTAATAGAACATTAAATAGGAAAGTTTAATTGTTCCAGTAATTGTATATAACAATCATGTTAAAACAATATTTCAATATACATTAAAAAGAAAATATGTATTATACAACCATGTGTATAGAATTTATAAAAATAAATTGTATACAATCCATTTATTCATGGATAAACATAGAACAAGTAAACTTGTTCCAAGCAAATCACCTGCACCAGTAGTTACAGCAATAGAGGAGAAATCAAGTGATGCTAACGAGACTACGTTATCATGAGAATTCAATTGTTTTGTAAAATGTAAATATTTCCAAAGTTGAAGGACAATAAATTTTGCAAATTTAAGAAGTATACATATCTAAAATTAATAGTACAAAAAAAATTAAAAATATTTTTTTGAAATATAATACACTAATTATTAATCTATTAAAACACTTACAAATGAAACTAATTAAAAGCCTAGCTGTAATACATACGAGAATAAATTAGAGCCTATAAGCTGTGAGAATTGTGTCATCTCTAGTAACATATCTGGATCGATTGAAGCAACTGCATCAAATGTTACATAATTCAAGTTACCTGATGTGTAATGATAACCAAGTTAAAATTGTTTCAGAAAACAATTAAAGACGAATATTTTGAGATGATAGAAAATAATTATAGTTGAGAGAGAGAGAGAGAGCTGTTGTGTGTGTTCTGAACTGGACGGTTTAGTTGAGAACATATAAAGACATAGTATATTAGTTTATCAATAAAGCATTGATTGTTAGTCTGGTTTGAGTAGATGGGTGTAAACATCAATAATGAAGTTCTGGAGACAATACAAACTAGTAACCAGAAATCATAGGTAACACGGTTGTGGACTAAATTCAACGATTGAAATGTTATGACTTTTTTCTTCTTCTTTTGCAAACTTTTAATATTTTGTCCTAGTTTATTCAAGTTCATCCTAGAAATGTGATTTAAAAGTATTCAGAAAATGATAGAAGCTATGTATTTTTATATTACACTAAAGATTATGGCAAATTCAATCAACAACTGGTTAGTCATATAAGAGTTTGATCAAGAGTTACATCACAGACACTACCTTTATATGTATATGAACTAGGTCCAGTATTGGCAGCTATGTAGACTGATGAACTGATTAGGTTTTCTTAAAAAGTTATCTGACAATGTTACCTGGTTATCTAATTCAATTTAATGATCAGAAGACAGCAAAAAATATATAATGAGAGCGGTAGTATTTCGTTCTCTGAGCTGGATGGTTTGGTTGTGGAGCTTTCATTGTTCTTCTGAACAACAACATCAGCACGAACTTCAGACAGAAGTGAAGCATTCGAATTTCTTCACGTTTGACTCGTAGATTGTTCTGTTAACCTCGATCTTCATTGGTTGTTATTGACCTTAAATCTGTTGTTGCTTGCACCTTTGTTTTGATTGTATACCCCTTTGATCTGTTCGTTAATCCTATGTCATCTATGATTTTTCCGATTGGCTCATAAATTGGGTCAACGTTTACGTGTTTTTTAATCACTGATTGACCTGAGTGCCAAGCTTCTAAAAGTTCTCTAGTGTTCTTTGTGCTCCCATATCCAGTATTTTCACATTGTTCCAGTCGAACGTATGTCCATAGTTGTCCGTATGTATTCAGATAAGGGAAGAAATGTCGTGGCGTTTGACTGCTAATTGGTGTTCACGCAAACGAAGCTGAAGAGGACGTCCACTTTGTCCTATGTAGTGTTTTTAACAATCTGAGCAATTTATTTTGTAGATGATATTTGGCTTTTCTTCCCCTGTCATTTTGTCCTTTGGTCTACATAGGATTGATTGAAGTGATTCTGTTGGGTTGTGTGCTACAACTATTCCAAGTGGTTTCAGTAGTCCTGCTGAAAGTTCCGATATGTCTTTTATGTATGGTAGGATGATCTGTTTATTGGTTCCTGTACTTGATTTCGCTTCTGTTGACGATTTCAGTTGATGTTTTCTGATGAAGTTGCGTGGATAGCTGTTCTTTTGGAAGATGGTCATAAGATGCTTTTCCTCGTGCTGCAATGTGTCTTCGCTCTCTTGAACTACGTTTGTATGCAGTTGATTTTGTGAGTTTTCGGGTTATTGCTGCTGCAGTTAAGAATTAGGTCTGTGTGGGCTGGCCTCTAAAATACTTAGGTCTCCAGTTTCCCTGAGTCAGTTCTGGTAATTAGTACATCCAGGAGCGATAGACTGCTGTTTGTTTCTTTTCCCATCGTAAATTTTATGTCATTGAAGATGTTTTTGATTCCATTGTAGATGTTGTCCCGCTCGTTCCTTTTACAGTTGTTTGATAATGATCTCCATGTTACTTTTTCAGTGGATTCGCATGTAATGGATCTTCATTATTATTGACCCTCTTTCATAACCTTAAGTATTTCAGTGTAATTATCTTTATATTCATAAATTAGCGATTCCACAGAGTTTACTAACAATTTATAGAAATAAATAACAGTACTTGGGATTCAAAATAATGATAGCACTGATAGTATTTTTATAATCAGATATTTTTTGATGCTTGTCACGACAAGTTTTAGCCAAAAATATGTCTAGAAAACTTGATTCAATAAAAAATAGACTAAGTTCTAGTTTTCTATGTCTTACAGACTTACAAATAAAAGAAACATGAGGTAAGCTGAATAAAAGCATATATATATATATAATATGATGGATCATCAGTAAGTAATATGGAAAATAGTTTACCTGTATGAACCCAGCAAAGAGATAAGGAATTAAAATGTCAAACTGTAGAGGTGATGTTGTAATCTTTGAAGCATCATCCCCTTTCAAATAATAATTGACAGTTACACTGACTATACTTAAGATAAAATGTAACGGGACACACAGGAATCTGATGAGTTTGGATACCTGTGAAACATCAGTATGAATTTCACGTAGTTTTCTACAAGATTTTAATGTTTCCAGTGATTGAGATGATGTGTGGGAATGTGAATTATTAGTTGATGTTAATTTTTTATCAGAATCGTCAGGGTTGACTTTTTCAACTTTGACTAGAGTAGTTGTTGAAGAAACGAAGAACAATTTCTTCATAGGAAGTTTTTTCGAACAAGTTATAGAATATAGACGTGTTGTCATTCTACTAATTAGCATTGAAGCAAAAATCCCCCCTACACCTAGATGAAAAAGTAATAAAGGCATGGTGAAATATGCGAGAATATAAAATTGATAGAAATTAGTAGTTTATTTAGTTCTATCATGAACCGTAAAAAAGCATAGTCGACGATCCTGTTCTTCGAAATTCGATTTCCTATACCTCTAAACTAAATGGTTAAATCAATCAGTATTAGATAAATTTCTACATAAAATAACTGGACAGATAAATTACACTACAAATATATTCGAAAAAAATTGCTGCACTTACGACAAATCCATCGATAATTGAGTTGATACAGAACAATTATAATTTACATTATTCTAACTATTTTTCCCTTTTTTTTCATTTCAATACATCATCATGTGATACATATATTTACAAAGTGCATTGATAAACAAGTAAAAATTAATATCTTCAAGAGAAGTCACATCATGACGACTACCTTATGTAGACTGTTAAGATTAGATGTTTCGGGCATTAAGTATTGATTGGTATGGTTAAGTTAATCGTGTTATTTTAGATGCAAAGTACTTTTATAAGATCAGAGAGAAACATACATTTAGTTTTGAGTTTGATGCAAGAAGTTATTAGGAGTTTTAAATACCGAACTACAATGTATTAAGTACCTTTGTGTATATAAAGAAGGTACTATTTCAGCTTTATGATAAACGTAACAGATTTTGCACAATATGTGGTCAAAACAAGTTCAAAGTTAGTTTACATAAAAATAAATGTAAAATGAGTTACCATTTATTGGGACTTGAAGGCGAGCAATAATGGGCCAATCAATCAGAAATCGGGCAGATATGTTTCCACAAATGCTAGTAAAGTTGAAAATTTCATTCATAAAGAACATGCATTGTTTGATATTATATAATACAATAATTTAAAAAATACTATAAACGAATGGATGAGAGAAAACAGTTATACCCCAGTTACTAGTATCGACCATTAGAAATTAATGTTTGGAAACAAACAAATCACTGTGTAACTTTCAAGAAAAATCCCAGTTATAAAGTTGGGAAATTTATGACTTAATATCAAAAGTAGTTTTTCGATAACATGAGATATTTTGATACCACTTTATGAACATACTTTATATTACATTCGAATAATGCAATAAATTATTCATGAAAACAAAACAGAAAATGTGTGAAATTAGAACAGAACCTATAGCTGTAAAAGGCAGGGTAAAATGTTTGCCTTAAGAAGTTTAGTGTTAGGTAACGGTTCAATATAGATCATACTGGAGTAAATGCATTCAATTCTCATTTCACAGATATTGAGTTTGAATATTATTACGGGGTTGTGAAGATTGTTAAGTTACACATTTTTTTGAAACCATGAATCGATCAATGCTAGACCACCATTAGAAACCTGGAAGCACTGGACGGCCGTTTCGTCCAGTGATCTAACGGTTAGGGCGTTCGCGAACAATACCGAAGGTCGTGGGTTCGAATCCTGCAGGGTGCAGGAGTCATGGATGCGCACTGCTGAGGAGTCCCATACCAGGACGAAACGGCCGTCCAGTGCTTCCAGGTTTCTAATGGTGGTCTAACATTGATCGATTAATGGTTTCGAAAAATGTGTAATTTAAATATTATCACAGACTCTGTTCCGTAAATTCACTTCTTTTCGAAATAATATTTTATATTTAACATTTTCATTCACATACCCACTACTATCACATCAATTCCTTTTTGGTATGCTGCTTGTTAATGTCATCTCGTTGTAGTAATATAGAGCAGCACTTAGACTCAATTACAACTGCATTTTTTACAAATATTTAAAAGTTTTATGAATCTTAAATTTATAATAACTATTAAGAAATGTCTTTTCATTTCTGAGAATATACTATATTACCTACATCCATCTAGTAATGAATATTATTTACGTAGTCAGTAGGTTAACAACATATTAAACGAAACCATGTAAATTGGATTGATAGAACAACTACAAAATCCTCTACATCATAAAACACCATACATAGCATAACTTTTCAAGCAATATTTTACTTTTGACTTACCTACTCATGATAACTGCAAGAGTTAAAGGAATGATGGTTTCTTTAAAAGTATTAGGTGTAATAATAAGACTACGCAGATCACCAGACACGTTGATATTTGACTGATACAATAAATAAGATATACTCAAAATAGAAACGGCAAAAATCATGCACACAGCAACGGTGAATGTCAAAGTTGGATCTACATAAATATTACCAAAAATAAATTAAAAGTAAAAATGAAAAAAATATTTTGATGGATTCTCTAATCTAATAATATGCATGATAAACAAATGACACCATATATGGTTGAAAAATGTGTCAAATGTCGGAACACTACCTTTATACGCGTAACAAGCACTAAACCGTGTAATTAGCTATTATTCGTACATTTTGTGTGATATATATATATGGTGAGGTTATTATGCTAAATCAAAACTAAGGGGATAAAATATGACCCTGAAACAACCATTAAGTTACTTTCCTCTTTATTCGTTAATTTGAGCAGTCGAGATATTTTTATCAATATGTTTAGTAAGTAGTTGGCGAAATATACCAGCCGATAGACTTAACGAAACGTAAACAATTGTTAAGGAGGATGCGGTGAATGAGTCATCCTTGGTGCTTAGTGAGAAATCGTGGTGGTGGTAGAAGTTTGTGCTGATGTTGTTCAGATGAACAGTGAAAACTCCACAACCAAAACATCCAGCTCAGAGAACCAAACACCACCACCACAATCATCCACCTGAGCTACAAATCTTCTCCAACATCTTAGTGAGAAATCGGCTGCCACAAAGCCAGAAGTTAATGTCATGAAATCTTCCAATAAGGATATACAGAATATGCCTTTCGAATAGACAGGTAGATAGCGAATTCGTATTTGTTACTATAATCCCGATAAAAAAGTAGTAGAATGTTTTGGTTACTTATCCGAATATACTAGCTGTAATATCCATACCAATATGAAAATCTATGACAGAGATTTGAACGATACGTTTAGTTTCAAAACAGGTGCATCTGGCATTAGTTTTGATCATACTTTTCAGACAGCAACAATTTAGCAAATTAAAACTACTTGAGACAACATATGAATTCTGGTGAGTCCTGAGTGAGTTAAGAGTTAAAATCTACCTGTGAACTTTATTTGTAAGATTTTCATATATCAGAAAAGTGAGGCATACTCTCTGGTAAGTGATTCAACATCTGAAGTCATTGACGGTGAAAGCAGTATCTGATGATTATTAACTGCATATGAGGTATTCTTTGATATTTACTCAACGTATTTAAAAGATCCTGTATCTTTCTGAAGTCTTTATCTGACATAATTATGTTGTCTATCGACTCCAGGTCAATCAAGAAATCGTTAGTCCATAGACTAGTCACCGAAAAAGTCAGAGGCAAACAACGTTACACTGATCAGTGTGTATACAACAAATTTTAACGGAAACGGAAACAGTCAGTGTTATTGACAAACAACACCTATCATTTTCCTCTCGTATGACATCTTTTTATAGATTCTTGAATGCAACTAATATTTCGGTCCCAATGGAAATTTATTAAAAACATAATACACTTGTTTAATGCTTCATTGCGAATCGGGTGTTACCACTAAGTATCTCTTCTGATAGAACGAGACGCAGATTTCATAAAAAGGAAGGCAACAGGTAAAGTTCTGGTATGTTCGTATACCAAGAACTTACGTAAGATGAACGATGGGTTACTAAAGTCATCATGAGAGCTGAAAACGGGACTAGAGTTTGCCATTTTTGGCTCAAGATTAGAACTAAGATTACAGGCTCTTGATGTTTAGGGGACAATTTAGTCAAGTTAATTTTTGTGTGGTTTTCCTGAAATGTTATGTACTTGAATGATCAACGACCGAGATTAGTTTGAAGAATTTATTACTAATTTCCATATGGTATTTAGTGCTTCAAATGATATAACTGGTAACTCCTTGAAAAGTGATGTAGGCTGACAGATTTTGCTGCTTCGACTTACTTTATATTTGTTACAGCCTCAACTTTAGCAGAAGTCGAATCACTGGGAACTAGAAAGTTAGGACAAGCCAGATAAACCGTTCTTGAATGTTTCACACGACATTCTGATTATCTTAGCCCAAAATAAATGGAATACGGCTAATAGTGGAAACCAGGACGCGTGTTTCATCCTACTTGGGAATCATCAGCTGGATTTGCCTGCGTCCCATAAACAGCGAGATATTCCAAACCATCCCAAAACGAAACAAATTTCAGTTATCTGTCCCGCGAGTGTGAATTTTTTATTTTCATGACATTAGTAACAGCGCTTCTAATATGAGTTGTAGATTAATTTATTACAACACTATTCTGTATTCCCATAACTTCAATCATAGATTAATAAGTTGTTAGGCCAAAGAGTTATATTTATTCAATTCTACCTATTGATATTATATATTTTGTAGTATATATATATATATATATATATATATATATATATATATATATGTACAAAGCAAACCTGTATTCGGTGGCAATTAACATTGAATAAATGTTATGGAATAAAGCTATCTGTTGCTGTTTTGCCTTTGGTTAACGATAAAGAGTGATGTTCAGATACCCGAACATTTAGTTTTGCAAGATTAAATCTTCTTCTTTTGAGCCATTTGAAATTGGGTTCAGAAAATAAACATAAACTGGCCAGTTTGACTACTCACATATGTACATACCATTCCAACCAGTCCTGTCGAGCCAGTCATATTGAGAGAATACCTAGGCGATTGTCTCGACGGTAGCTGCTACCTTGACGTGGTGGTCGGGCATGATTATCGTGATGACCCAACCAAGCTATATTGGCTGGAACATAAGTTCCTGAAGGTTCTACCATACCAGGAAGGTCGATTGGAGAAGGATGAGACTAAAAGCAGCTACTCATGGTCTGAGGGCGAAGTCATACTGCTGACTGCAGAGGGGTGTGACAGCAATAAGGTCTTTCCCTCGGACAACCAGCATCTGCAGCGATGCTTCCTTCTCACAAGGAAGGAAGGGTTAGGAAAGGTCGACCCTGAAAATGTCACACCTCACCCTACCTCAAGGATTTCCGTCTCCGCCGGTAAGGGCTACCCACTAATGGCTTTCAAGAGCGGAGCTAATACTCAAAAATCCTTTCGTAAAAAGGCCGTGCGTAACCGGCATCAAGCAGTTGTCCTTTGGGCTCTGCAGTCACGCTCCCAGGTCTCTACGATCAACACTAATCTACCTTCTTTTCCAGGTTCCTCGAGAAACACGGTGTGGGCAGCCGGGAAGTGACAACCGCCCTCATACCCGTAACAGCACGCGAGACCGAATTGGTCATGATCAAATCCTTCCTCCACCCCCTAACATCCCTCTTATCTTCATGACTAACTCTTCTCCCATTCCTTTATCACCCCACACCGCTAATGCAAACGATTTGAGTTCAATAAAAGTTATTCCTGGTCTCCTAAAACCGCGTTCCAAATTACATGTTGGAGCTTTTAATGTCCGTGCATTGTGCCAAATAGGTCAACAGGCTTCATTAACTAGGATTTTAGAATCTCGCTCAATCGATGTATGCTGCGTCTCGGAAACGAGCATACAGGATCCGAGTAGCGTGATTTACTTGACCTAGCCATGTCAAGATAAAGAAGCAACTCGATTTACTCTTCGTGTATCTGGAAGCCCTGATGCTGCTTCTCGGGGTGTCGGTGGTGTAGGTATAGCATTGAGTCCTACGGCAGAACTAGAGCTCCATGAATGGATCCCAGTATACAGTCACTTGTGCGCTGTCCGACTGAACGGGACAGTAAGGACTCAGAAAGATAGGGACACTCGCCGTTGCCTACTCGTCGTATCTGCCTAAGCCCCCAATGAATGCAGCTCAGACGATGTGAAAGATGAGTTCTGCAGAAAGCTTTCGGGCATGTGTTACGAATGTCCAAACACCGACTGCCTCGACGAGCTTTGTTTTGTGGTGTAGGAGTAGGTTGGAAGAAAGTGAGGGGCGGCCAGAAAAAAACGTGGCACAAATCATTAAAGTCACTGACAAGTGGACTGAGTCATGTTGGTAGATGTAGGCTACCTGGTTGGGGTCCGCGAGATGATAATAATCGATGGTTAGAGACCCTGAATGACACGGCTCAAAATCGCTTGGAACTTTCTGGATATATAAAACTATCACCACTTTCATAAAGTGAATTTTACAGGAAGCTGTTGTCATTTATTAAGCAATACTTTCAATTTTTAAGTATAAAGTGGAAAATCTCCCCTTAAGTAAACCTTTGGTGATCGAATACAAGTTATAAACTTTTCACGTGTCCAGAATAAAATATTATATAGCATGGTTAGTAAGACTAGATTATTTGAGTGAAACATACAGATAAAAAACTTACGTGTTATAAAGTAATAGTTAACATGTGCCAGAATTAGAACAGTTACAAGATCTCCCAAAGCAGCCGCTACAGGTGGAGCAACATTATCAGGATTTGCTCCGCAAAAGACACAGGCACATACTATTACGTAGACGGCAGTGCCTTCGGAAATATCCAGAAATAAAAATTGGACACTTACTTATAAAACATGTGGCACAAATGCAAGTCATTGATGAGATGCAGGTAAGATGAACAAGATCGACAGAGGAGTCAGATGAACTTGACGATTTATGCAAAGTTACTATAACTAAAGGTATTATCGTGCTTGCAAAAACAGCAAGAACCTATTAAGATTACACATCAGAAATATGAAAACTCAACAAGTATAAAAGCCAGTGTGGTTGTGAATAACCAGAATGAAAGTTCGTTAAACTTTCTTCGCAAATGAACCTAAAAATTTTAGAGTAAATACTGTCCAACAAACCACTGTAGCCAATCGAGAGGAAAGAGCAACTTCCAAATTCCCTTTGAGCCCAAGAATGGGTGGTATGATTTCGAAAATACTTTCCCCTTTCAAAGTTAACGTACCCTACAAAAGTGTAAATTATGAATGTAGATCATACAGTGGACTTCAGCATATCAACATAACATCCTGCAACTACCATTCCAACACCTGCCAAGAGGCAGGCGGGAAATATTTCACGAGCGACATAAGAAATGTGTCGAGAAGAAGACATTGTGAAATAAGTGTTTAGACAATGAGAACATTTTGGAGATTCCTCTGACTTTGACCAGGGAGTATCGGCAGCGTCTACAATACAACAAACGTTGGGTAAGACTTACTTACTTTGCTTGCCAAACATTCTCCATGTGAGTTTGGAGTAGTATTATCAAAATATTTTAATCCTCGTCCGTCAGTAGATCGATTTGAACTTAGCTAAGAACAAAATGAGATCAGGAATGAAACGTGCGTTGAAACTCTGAACAATATTAATAAATAAAGTTCGAATCAGTCGGCTATTTCGAAGATGGATATTTTATCAATTAAATCAGAGGGCTCATGTCTTGCATTTAAATGTACTAGGCAAAATAACATCTGGTTATTTGATGAAACATTTTTATAAACAATAGCAATTACCTAGGTTCATCAGATGAGTGGTTTATAAACAGAAAATATAGAACCGAGCCGAAAATATTCATTAAGGAATTACGGAAGAAATATTTTTTTGATAAGGAGAACTTTAAACAGTACATAAATAGGATAATGATCTTAGGAAAAGACACAATGAAGTATTTGTGAATAAAGTTGCCTGACATCCGATTGCACAAATTATTTACTGGCTATACAATCAAATAGGCATTAATGTAATTGGTTTGACTAACACCTGATCTGCATATATAGCATAAATCAAAAAATAAAGACAAATACGATCAATTCTACGGTCAAGATTCAATTAAATTAATTTAGGCAAGCCTTTTATATCGCATACACAATCTCACAAGTTTTGGGAAACTTCCATTGTAAACTTTTGAGAGATGCGTGAAAAACCCCCGAAATCCCCTTGGCATGGAGTTTCTTCTCCTGTGTCTGAAGGAAATCACAGATTTCCAAATGATGTTGCGGTAAACCCCGAAATTACCACAAAGTCGGGAGATTAGATGGTGTTACATAGTTGTAAAATGGGCGGAAAATATTAATATGCGGTATGAGACCATCTGTTTCGATTAGTCATTACCCGCCAATCACTGAAAGGTTTTCTCATTCATGTTACATCGAATACCTGCATATATACAAGTCTTATGAGAGTCTAATGAAATAAGTCTGGTTTATGAAATTATGTCAAAGATAAAGGAGTGACTAATATTGTTAGCTTTTTTGCACAGACTGGATTTAAATGCAAGCACAAGTGTCGAGATTTCTGTGTGTCAGTATGGGTTTAAAAAACCTGGTTTAATAATTCACCTCAAAAATTTCTTGATTCTCAGTGAAACCTTTATTAAGCCGGCGATTGTACTCAGGAGCAACGAATATAAGTAAACATCGTAGCAGTCAAAATAAGAAGTAGGGACGACGCTAAAACCGCGATGACTGCAGACGAAGTACCGCCAATTTGAAAACGGGCTGAAAAATCAAAACACTAACTTCACGCTTTTCGTGGTAGATATTACATACTCTCTGTTTCTTAGGAACTGAGTTTTGATAGTTGTTGAGGATTCTTAGTCACGGAAAGACACATTTTCGAGTACGCTACATTGACCATAGCCTATGATTAGAAGTCGGATTCGATCGGAAACTTTTCAATACATAGATCCTTATTCAAACGGATTTTTATTTCAAGATATTAGAATGACTTCCAATATCCAGTACCTCCAATATCTGTTTCACCAGCCAGGATTTCTTTGAGTTCTTTGAGCTCCTTTCTTGTTCTTTCGGTACGGTTCCAGGTGTTTGGTGGTGTCCCATGAATGGGGACTTCGTTGGAACATGATGATCATTTGCTATATTTTTCTGTAACTTGCCTGATTGTTCATATTTAATTTCTCACTCGGAACAACTTTGTTCTTTTTCTACATCTCAGTAAATAGGAAACTCTTTTTTTCTCAACTATTCTTATGATCTACAATAAATGTTTACATTGGATTCAGAGCGTCTTAAATATAGTACTGTCTGTTTATATCCCCTTTTAAAGTCATAGCTATAAAACCCTTATGCATACTTCTAGAAACTAACCTAGTATATTTCCACACTTTTCAGAACTTGTAAAAATAATGTGGATGTTACGTAGATGTTATAAAAACTATTGTTTACAAATACGTTTGCGACAAGAACTTGAATGATCTTGAAAAACTCACGAGTAAGCTTTATAGGAATAAAAATAATAACGCTCCTCAAGAAAGCTGTGCTCTTAAAGTGGAGGAATGTAATAAGGGAGTTTTTCCAAATGACCTCTTAAGTGAACCGTAGAGTATTTCGAAAGTCAGGTATTTTTGAAAGAAACCCTAAGATATTACTTTTTTGATTGAAGAATAACAATTAGATGAAAATTGAGGAAGCCTAGGCCTTCGATCAAAATTAGCCGCAAAGGAGAGGGTAGACATCACTACTACGCCTCAAACTATCAATCTAAATTCTGTGGTCTTAAGAAGAAGACAGATCCTGACACTGCAGTCACTGCAGTTCCCAATAATACTGGCTCAAAACATACTACATCAAACAAGTTAAACCACCAACTCAGAGTTATGAAGTTGATTGATAATATAAAGTCTAGTTTCAGTGTGGTCGTGTCAATCGGCTTTGCTGAGAGAAAATCATCTGATGTTGCAACTGCGTACACAATGATAAACTCATTGTCTGCCTAGCACATGTGTTACTCTTAACAAGCAGTCAGTCGCGCAATCTTACTATAACCTAGAATTAGGAATGAGTAAGTATTACGAATTCCTAATAGAAGTTTGATACCTATGCACAAGGTTGCCATTAAGTATGGGTACAAGGGGTGTAACTGCTCGGTTACCTAAAGGTACAGTCTAAAATTATTGCAAAAGTAACTGGGATAAAAATTAGAATAAAGATATAGTACCTATCAATGAACATGAAGTTCATGGTCATGAAGCGTTAAGTACTAAACCTATGGGTAGAAATGCTTTAAATTATTCAGAAAAGAGTCGTATGATTAGGTATGATACTTAGGAATGAAAATAATACTGCGAACACTGCGTTAGCTGAAACATTTTTAATTTGTCCATAATATCTAAAATAATAACCAAATTTCTACAGTATCGTACATTATAGTACTGTTCGGTTTTTAACAAACGTAAATTTATTGGGACTGAAGTGAATATGACGGTTACTTCAATATCTTCAGCATTAAAAACAAAAAGAATGAATGGTTTTTTGCATTATAAAGAAGCCATTTCATATCTTATTGACTTTCATTGAATAGTTTATTTAGATTACGTAGTGGAGAGATAACTGGAGTCACTTAACAGTAGGAATAATTTTGATTTAATGATCGAAATGTAGCAGATAAAAGTAGTTGTCATATGCCAAGGTATGTAAACTGACTTCAGCTTTTGCGCTAACTTTCATAAACTGTTAAATATTATGAATCGTTTTGTGAAGTGGTTAAGCGTATAACTAACGTTGATGATAAATTTGTCGATGAATGGTGAGTTTGTGAAGGCAGTAAAAGGTTATATTATGATGGGCGGACAGATGGTTAAACACCCAGTTATTCGCTTCCAACGCCCAGATAAAACACAAGATAACGTTTGGTATTGTCAAACTCTACATTATCATGGTGGAGTAGGAGGTATGGAATTTGTTGTGTGTACAGTACAGTTACATAGTACTTATATACTCTATATACTGTCAATTTGAGTTTTGAGTCTTGCATTCTCCATAGGTTGCTCAAGTGACCTGTCTCTTTGAAACTTGCGGTTGCTATTGCGTACTCTTCGTCGTGTCGAATGGAAGTATCTTAACTGCTTCAGGTGTGATAGCTCAACAGATCCAAGGAAAAAAAGAATATTGTGCTACATATTCTGCCTGTAACGTCGTCGTAGTAGGTCATTATTCGGGTCTTGTTCATCAGCTCAGTGGGCGGGGAGTTGCGATTAAAACAAACAGGTCTGTCAACACTCAAAATACGGTGATATAAAAAATAACAATAACATAATGCAAGGAAGTAATTAACCACTTTAAGTATAATGTTTCGATTGTGACTTACGTATTTGGCTAGCTCGCGACTATCCAACCTAGGCTGTTATATCAGCATCCTAGAATCAGTTTCCGATGGAATGTCGGTTAGATCCGTTCACGGAACAAAAATATGGCGGTTTTAGGTTTAGTGTAAGAACAGGAAACACTATAACTCGTAAAACTCTATAAGTCATGGGCAAGGACGTTAGACAAAATTCACTGAATTTATTTTATGCACCAGTGTCGGAGAGTAGCTCACAGGAAAGTAGAACTGCCTTGGCCAAACTATGCCCTTATTTCAAGGTTCAGAACGTCGTTATAGGGGAGGTTCCTCCGCTTAGAGTAATGTTAAACTTGGAACAAGTTGCCGAAAAAGTCCTTCCGACATCTTGGAGACCACTGGTTTAACTATCCTTCCAGATCCGAGTTAGGCACGACGAAAGCTGGTCAGTACGATCAACTGCCAGGAAATCAAAAGGTAGCCAATAACAGACCAGTATGGTAATTCACAGCGTGCCTGATGTGATCAGTTTCAGCTTGGATGGAGCTCATGCTCATTACATGCGATAATGGCGATGGTTTTCAAGTAGCATAGGCGTTAATACCTTCATGGCAATCAGCATTTGTTGGGTTCCTCATTCGTCACACCTTACCATCACTAAGTCTCCGCGTCTAATAGCTGTGGACTTCAGAAGTACAGAAGACCTAACTGAGGCGCATCAGGTTTCGGACAGCATGAAGAACTATCTCTTGAGCCATATCCGATGCTGCGAGAGCCGATCTAGATCTATGAGACAACGACAGGGAGGAATATACCACACGAGAAAAGCACCTGCAGAGGCAGATGCTTACGGATCTGGCCAACTCGGTTTGAATAACTTGTTTGAAATTCCAACAAGGGCTGTTATAGCAGAGGTGCATTACATGATGAAATAAACCACCAAGTATTTCTACATCAACATAAGAGGAATAAGGGTAAACTTTTAGAAATCAGGAATATGTTCTCAGTTGGATCTGAAGATCATAATCGTAACTGAAACACGTCTTTGCTCTGACAGTGCAGAGAATGAAGTGAGCTACACGGCATCCAACTTACTGCTGTGATGAAATGAGGCTGGTTTTGCTTCAACATAAATGGCACAACATAAACGGCCCACCTAAAGTACTGAAGCTCAGAAAGATACTAAAACTGCCACTCCTTAGGTTTTAATCAAATAATCTTAATTGAATATTTCAACATTCCGTCTGTAAATCTTAGCAAACGGGGAACAACTTCCATAACTTGGATTATTTGTTTTCAAACGATCAGCCTCCGTTTAAGGACGTTCACGTCCATAAACCAATAGGAGGTAGTTACCATGGTGTAGTGATGTTTAACAAGGTCATAAACGCGACACTCAGGCGGGACGAAAACGAACCCTACCTTTGATACACCTGAGCACATAACACGACCATTAGAGATCATCTTATATATGCCCCATGGCCACGGAAATGGTGGAGGTTATTAGTATATGGTCACTGGTAAATAGTGAGAGACACAATCCAGAATGTTGTCCTAGACATTGTGCCCCAGGCACACCGAGCGGAAGGTCACTTGGAAGGATTCCGACCATAGTTCTTGCTTGGCATTGAGAAACAGATTCAATGCCAAGGTTTGAAGTGATAGACGACTATTCCGAATAAAGCTAGCTTTTAAATGAAGTGAAACTTGACGGCTTAGTCACCTTGTGATCATTCCGTCCACTGTAACATAAAAGGCTTATATCCTCAATAGAAGTCCGCCCCATAATGTCTCCACAGTGCGCAATCCCGGTTCGGTAACGACAGAAAGCCCAAAAGCTAGTACGAACTAAACAGAGGACGCAGTGAAGTCTTAAGCAACTCTTGATTTTATGCGAAGACTAGCTATTGCTATCACCCTGGAATTATTCCTAATGTTGTTTAAAACATACATACTCGCACATCTTGAGGTTCACAACGCCGTCGCATCCCCTCTCCTTAAAAACAGACATTAATTTTTTGGATTGAGTTCAGAACCAAGCGACGAAATGGGTGATAGTGTTGAAGAATAAACCATACGAAGGTAGACTCTCTCACTTAGGATTATTCTCTCATAGCTGGAGGAGAATCATAAACGGTCTGATAATGGGGTGCAACATATGAAGCGCGCTAAATCATTCTCACATGAAGATCTGGCCGAAGCATTCGGACTACTTCCCTTAAAACGATTCTATAAAAATTGAGCATCAAAGAGAGAACATCCAGGTTCGTGCACACTTTGTCCCATTGACAGTCGTTGCTACTTGGGATGCTGTCGCAGCCGAGATGACCACAACAAACTCAATGGATGGCTACAAGAAGAGACTTGATACACCCGTTATCACATACGGGTTATCATATCCCTCTTGGATCAGCTATGTCTGATGCATGTTTTCAGACTTTATAGCTGTTCTTATTGCTGTTTCCTCATATCACTAACTTAATCTGTCTCGCCTGTTATCTCTGTTTCCTTAACCTCTCTTACAATGCGGTCCTCTCGCACAATTTTCATCACCAACTAATTAACTAAATTATCCATTAGAATTTTCCCCTTATTACGCTCCACACTGAAACTAACTGATTTCTATCCTGATAGTGTGGTAACCGCTGGTATCCAGAAACCCTACTGCCCTGAAACAAACGTATTTGTTCTAACCAAGTAACCTACAATCTCACAAACAACTGCCAACGGACTAGAATTGGACACTACAAAACACCTGGAACCGTACCAAAGGAACAAGAATGGAGCGCAAAGAAATCAATTGGTTTATATTAGCTCATGAAAAAATATTGGAAATTGGATATCCATTATTCAGACGTTTTCAAGTGTCATTAGCAGTCAAGACATGGCAGTAACTGCACATTGTCTTGAAGGAGTCTTAAAAGGTCTGGATGCTTTTTGGCTAATAAGTATTGCAAGCAAATAGATTTTACAGTTCCAAAGTGAATTTGAGTCGATTCCCGCAGTAACCTTGAAATCTTTCCGTTTATCCACTTGGGGAAGCCAAGTTTTGACCTTAAGGTCACACATAAGGGTTCACTACATGGAACCTCAGATAGTACCATTATTGAAGCTTACAACACTAGACAACCCTCCTAAGTTCTTAATAGTAAATCGAATTATGTGGAAAACTCATATTCGTTTCTAGCCTTTACAGTCTGCTGGAAAGTTTGTCAAGAAGTTAAGAGAATCTGATGCAAATGTTGTGGACTCACAGGTACACTAATGTTTATGTATTATACATCCGTCTAGGCCAATCGTTCTGGTTCTGAGGAGGACCAGAGAGCATTGCAAGCTGGTCTGTTATATCTGGCTCTCACTGAACCAGATCCCAGGCACTCATTTTGTACGGATATAGTGTTAACCTCTCGTGACAATTTAACTTATGTCTTGTCAGAAATGACTCGCTTAGTCGCAGAAACGTGGCCAAAAATGACACAAAGTGTCCGAGCCAACCTTATATCATTGTTGGGGGAGTTTATATCGACGAAGACTGCTAGCGTTGAGGTGTTGATGCTCCACGTGTATCGAAGAATGACAAGTAACTCACATTATTTGTATTGAGTTTCTTGGTAGCTGGTGATATTTCTTCTCAAAACCTGTGGCTTATAGATAGCATGACAGACCTGCTGGAGAAAAACAAGTAGTTCGTTTATACTCATGAATTATATTCAATAGAGATTGGTTAGGTAGTTTGGAAAGGCAACCATTTTTGCTCCCCCTAACTGTATATACCTTACTTCGGCTTATCCCAGATCATCATTTATCTCCTCAACAGACGTCACTAGTTACTCCTACAAATCCTGTGAATTTATCCAAGTTACGACAGAAAGAATTGACTCTGGTTGAAGATCTTATTCGAAAGAATGTGAGTTACTAGATAAGTTACAGTCTCACTGTTTGGTTGTATTTCTTGTATTTAATTAAAACAACACTGAGTGATTCTAAATGTCCTTTCAAAGGCAATAGGAAGTTTGTATCTGAAATTTGTTGAACTGTCTTCTCTAAACATAATTCTTACCGTACCTACGTATTGGTTTACTTTATCGTCGTTTGTAATAAATATTACTGTTGTATGGCTTGTTCCTGTCTATTTCTGTATGCTGGACAGTTCTTTGGAGTTAGAAACCCCACTGGAATCTGCGATATCTGTAATAACTAGCAGATATTACTACCTTGATGTGTGCATTTAATTAAACTAAGTTGATCCTAATAACCAGTCCACTCAAAGCAATTTTATGGTATTTTATGCAAAATTCAGCCCGAAAACAAGACAATGAGAATTTGGAACAACTGTATTTATCTGTATAAATACATAGTGTTTCACTTTTTAGCACTTCAGTCTTTATTCATGTAAATGTTTCCGTAACAGTGTTTTTAAGCATTTATTCGTAGAAGTCAGTACATCTTATAATACGTTTCTTGGTTTGCTGGTACGCATCACGTGGAAGTCAGGACTTCAGTGCCTTTAAATTTGACAGTGTATAACAAATGCAGTTTTTGTTGCTACTATTAGAGCTGAGTCGAAAATGGAAGGGAGTGTAAGCGTAAGCATAAGATCTCTGTAATGGTACAAACCATACTGAGAATATTCGCGTTGTACTTAATGTTTGTACATTAAAGTAATAAAGTTATTCAAATAACTTTAGTTACGACATTGAGACATCTCGGATGTTTCATTTATTTGGGTTGTATGTTTGTGGCTCATAATTCGATATATGGTAGTATAGTTCACTGCCCTGGTTGCCAGTAAATAACTCGTTAAAGGCTGCGAGGTTTACATGTTTATGACATTATTTAGGTCAAGTTCATCACTCTCTTATTATTTCTATTATTGGAATCAATTATCATTGCTGCTTTTACTTTACACTCTTCACTGATAGTCTGAACTCAGCCAAGCAACTCACATCGACATAGGAATATAAGATGTTGGTCGAAAATTATGGTGTCTTTTGTGTTCGTATTGTCGAACTAATTTTTTCACCTTTACCATAGGCCCTAATAATTCCGTAAATTGTTTCTCAGTGAAATATGCAGTCATCGAACTCAACATATTTGACTGTGGCTGATTCCTTACATTCTGTCCCGTATGTTTGGCATTGACGATCCTAGCTATTTACTATTCGTAAAGCTGATATATGACTCCTGTTGTTGGTTGAAGTAAGCCGTACCGTGAAAGATCATTAGGCATTAATAAGATGTCCTGCTACATCTTTGAATATCAGTGACGTATAGTTTTCCCGAAGTGTTATATTATCGTTCCGTGATTTTGATTACACTTAGTTTTGTGTCTTTTAAAGTGCTCAGCATCGAGACTTTGATAAACGGATCTTCATCAGATATATTCCAAATAAGTTCAAGTCCACAAAATTCCATTGAGAAAGAAGAGACGAAAAGTTGTTGCTTTTTATTTATCTCCTTTCAGAAAACAGCTGTTAACATAATGTAGGATATTAAGGTGCAACAGAAATGTTACGGAGAGACTAAATACTGTAGCTCTGTTCGGTTTCCAAAGATTAGGGTTTTGTTTCTTGTTTTGATTGTATGGGTAGATATTTATAGGTGTTCGAAATATATCCCACTTCAAAATAGACAGTAAGCTGATCAGTAAATTACCGTCGTAAATTTTGAACCACACAACTTTACAATTAGTCAAGTCAAAACCATAATTCCAACAACCTAACGAAGCTTTTTTGTGGAAATAAGTAAGTTTAGTATTTCATTGTCCGAAATTTTACCACGCAGTAATAATGTTATGACGTTTGCAAGTGCTTTCAATATTCATGATCTCAGTCAGCCGGTCATCATCAACATTAAAGCCTAGCGCATATGCCTTGTCACAAGTTGCCATACCATGTTAAAACAGTGAAATAAAATCAGCTCAATTAATAACAAAAGCGATCAAAATAACACTATAAAGGACAGAAAATGGGGTTCAAAAAACTATAAAATGTATGTTTGAAGGATCAGTGGAATTCAAGATCAGGGGGAAGATGAAGAGCGAATTCACCTGCGCTATTATGGCAAACCTTTAGCAATAAGGTTATCATTTTTTTTTCAAATTAGCTCATGCTTCATTGCAGTATCCATGTTGAAACTATATTCAAATATTGTCTTGCAAATTATTATTATTAGGTTGTTTACTGTTTTTAGCAATACTTACGGGTTCGTCTGTTGTTAGCTAATCAATACGGAACTATTCCTGTAGTCATCTTCACTTTACTAAATAGTTTTCTCGTGATCTTTAGTCAGAAGTATTAATTAATTCCACCTAAATATTTATTTTTCTAATACTTTTTGTTGCAAAGGGAAAGCTATTGGGAATAATTTTGTCTCGACTTTGTACGTTCAGATTTGACCGAAGACTTCTTTGTTAATATCGCTTCATTGCGATCTAAGCTTATTTTTACATAATTAGAACTTGTGATCTGCCAGGTATTTTCGATAAATTCTTTGCCAATTTTTGTTACAGTTTGACCGTTGTGCCCAAATCGGCCGCGATTTCATTCGTCTCCTACATGGCGTCGCACGTTTGGAACCGATGAAGCGTTTGTGGGATGATTTACTACAGAACATTTCTTCTTTGTCATCCCATTTTTCAAGTAATATTAGTCATTTCTTTCCTTATTCAACCCAATATATTTATGCGATTGTATCGTTTTATTTTATCCTGCATTGATTTATCCAGCATTAATCCACTCCTAGTATTAATATTAGACATACATAGCTGATAAAGAAGACAGTTATATTACGTACATTTTCATTATGTCTCAGGTCTTTCTGAAATTTTGGAAATCACGACACCCCAGTGTTTTACGCAGACCCTTATACCACATGAAATGGAACAATGGGTTCGCTGGATGATGAAAAATGTTCATTGTGTCCCGAGAGTTCCTGTTCATCGTTATCAAGACTTTTTTCAAGTGAGTTCAGACTCAACTAATCCATGTTTTTTTCAGTGTAATTTGTTGTATCGTCTTTTCACTTAGTTCGAACCAGCCATGGTCTCGATTTTTTGACCACATTTTCTTGAATTTCCTACTTATTTAAATCTTATTTCAGAGAAAATTCTTTTCGACTCCTGAAAGTCAAAGTCTTCGTGTGTGCCTTTTGCGTTACGTTGTAACCTACTTTTATCCTGACAACGAAATGTTGGCCTCCACCTTAATACCACGATGGAATGTGGTTACTTGGATTTTATCTCAATCTACAGTAAGTGTTTTGTTTGTATCATAATCTACTACAACTTTTTTCATCCGGCTTTTTGGAATAGTGATGTTAAGTATGATTATTTAAAATATGGTACTTTTTTCCCCTTAAAGTTAGTTTTAAGTTTTCAGTGATTCTCTTTATTGAAGGTTTGTAAAAGCGAAATTCACTAAAATAATTTACTTTATAATCTCTGATCATGTCCTCCTAAACGGGTACATATCTAGGACAAAAGAACCACTTAGGCGTTCATATGCCCGGTATTTTTTCGTATGGTTAATGATCGTGATTTTTTTCACTTATGACTTACATTAAATACAGCTTACTAGAGATACAATATCTGAATTGAGACAGTGAGTTGAACAATGCTGTCTCATTAACCTTTCATGATTTTCAGTCAAGTAAAACAACGCAATAGTATTGTTGCTCGACTGAACTTTTTTATAGTTTATTCCGAATTCAAACGTAACAATTCGTATAGAAAGGTTTATTTTCAGGTTTTTTAAATACAGAACATTAAGTTATTCGGGCTTATTAACGCTGTGTAAAGTTGCTGTATATTTTCAGTTAAGTACTTTTGAAATCTCACTTTTAGAGATGCTTTATGTCGTGTTCATGACTGATTGTACTAAAAATTGAAGTAGTTGATTTAGTAGTCATCTTAATTCAGGATAAAAATGCACCGATTCTGTTACTAAAGTAGTATCCTGGTCAAAGTTGAGAGACAAGATTTATCATGTATCATGTGACTACATGTACTGAAAACTTAATTGTGTGGGTTGTGATCGAAGAATATTATATCAAAACTATCTTCATATTTTTATAGTATACGTAAGTGCACTAAGTATATTTCTCCTTTGTGGGTAACAAGTATTATCTGCCGGATGCATTTTATTCCGATCTGATATTTTGCTGGATATTATTCTCATTAGGTTATTGTCCTTGAATATTTGTCTTTTTCTAGTGTCCTGTTGCTACTGTTAATGCCAAATTGGCTCTATTTTACGATTGGCTGTTTTTCAAACCAAATGATTGCATAATGAATTTGGGTACGTTTGCATGTCATTTTTACTTCTGATTTACAAAACATAATTCCAAGTTTTCCTATCTTGTTAGGCATAATCAAATTAAACTTCGATACTTTGTACAGGCTTACCATAGTTGTTTTTTATCCTGTATCTCAGTGCAACTTACGTTGTTTTGTTGAAATGTAGTTGTTAGGTGGGAAATTGGTAAATGATTAGTTTACTAACAATAGTTCTTATTTTTAGTTTATTCCAATGTTTCAACTGAATCAATTCAAACGAAAACTGCCAACCTAAAAAGTTGGTTTTTCAGTTCGTATTAAACACGCATCAACTCATAGGTTTGCAGATTTTAATAAATATCAATAAATATTTCGTTTAAAATAGTCTTGATTGCTGTATCAGTAATCCTCTTTGTTACGCACCAATGTTGCCGAATAATTTTCATGACTGATTTGTTTTCCTTCATATTCAACTATATCCCAAACAAAATAGTTGCTTTTAATAGAACTGTGATTTGTGGAAGGATCAGAATACAAATCTAGGAATTAAACCATACTTAGTAAGACTTTTTTTACGGACTTGTTTATTAAGAGGTAATGTAGATGATTATATTCGACTAGTTCCTTGCGAATATTGTCTGGTTTAGTTTAGTATTCTTGTTTTATGTACACTGATGAACTGGAACTTCATGCTTTATGTATGTTCAACTTGCAAATACATGGTCAAAATGTCACTTCATATCTTGAAACCTGTTATTTTCTTCGTATCATCTACGAAGTTTAATTCGTTTGGGTTCACGTAATTTATCGAGAACTTGCAACTAAAAACAGATTTTCTGATTATGAGAAAACTGTAATTCACAGTACCTAGTAATTTGTAGAAATTTCAGTAAAATTGAATTGTAGTTGAGTTTCCCAAGACTCATACAATCATAAAATCTTTAAGTCAGGCAAGCGTCCATTGGACAGAAGGTACGTTGTGCGTAGGGAGAACGTGTAAAGTATTGTATCTAAGATAATCTAGAAAAAAAACAAGGGAAAAAACATGTTTACAACTCAGGAAGCACATAGACTGCGCTCGCATTTAATGATGATAGCATTCGATTATAATTAACAATAACACAATTGTAAGGCTTGATAATTGAAACCAGGAGTTGATAGTGTAATGTTTGGAATGTATTATAAACTCTTACATACTGGGTTATGAATAGCTGGTGAAATTCGGCACAACTGTTCATGATTGATTAAACATATTTTTTTGGTTATAGATCCTTATATTTCATTGAAACTATTTGTTGTTGTTAAGTTCATTTCATTTTTCGTTACCAAAAATTGTTCTTAATCCCATATTTTACAGAACCTGCTTTATTAGCCATTATGAATCATCTTAATCCGCGTTCACAGCTGATCGCGTTTTCACTCGTTGATTTCTTGACTAAAGTAAGTAAACATCACATTACATGAGTGCATTTATTTTGTTACGTTTGAAAAAAAATGAAAACATAGTTCAGAAAACAAAGTATTTACAGTTTATCTCCTATATTACTTTACATTTTATTTCAGTTAGTTTAATTAGATAGGAATTGTTAAATTCGTTCAACATTTTGCTGAATACATTGTTATTCTTTAAGCATAATGTTCTATTTATTTGCTTATTTTTATTTCAGTGTTTTTGTTTATATGATTATCAAAACTTTATACCTGATGTTTATTTTTAGTTGTTTATCTCATTTAGATAAGAAATTTTCATCACATCACGTAGATAAAAGTTGTAAAATAGCCTTTGGCAGTTGTACTTTTCAATAATACTAGGTTATATATATCATGACAATGATTGAATCTTCAATATGAAAGCATTTAAATCTCACACTACTGATTTTTGATTTACACTAAATTGCGGTTTAGATTAAGACTGAAATGTTTTTTGGTTCAGTATAGACAATATATATCTAACTACCTTGTGATATGAACTTATTGTCAAATTCATAGTATATATGTAGCTGCTATAAAATACTATTTAATGCAGTTAAGTTTTATCTACCGAATTCAGTGTTTGATACGCATACTTAGATTCTGGTTGAAATGAAAACATCATATATAATTCAATCTAACTGGCTTCGACTTAATGTATACGCCTCTTAATATCTACGTGATTATTGTGTATTTTGTTTAATGAATTTTCTTTACAAATCATTTTAATATTGTACTCTAGATCGTTGGAACCTATTATCCTCCAATGACTGAAAGAATCGTGATGGGTGTTCGTTCTGGTTTGGAAGAAATGATCCGTTTGGGTGTTGTAAAGTAAGAAGAAGTTGCATATATTTCATAATACTTACTTACTTACTTACGCCTGTTACCCCCAATGGAGCATAGGTCTTCCACCAGTTTTCTCCAACCAACTCTGTCCTGGGCTTCCCTTCCTAGTTCTTTCTAGTTTTCGTTCATTCTTCTCATATCTTTATTTCTCGGCGTAATGCGTTCCTTCCTTTGTATTGAAAATCCTGATTTTGGTGTTGATTGATATTTGTTTGGAGTTCCAGATATTTTTTAACTGTAGGAATGCAGCCCTTACTTTGCCGATCCGCGCCCTCACATCTGCATCGGATCCACCTTGGTTGTCAGTGATGCTGCCCAGATATGTAAAGGTGTTAACGTCCTCTAAGGCATCTCCATGAAGAGTGATTTGGTTGTTGCATGTTGTGTTGCATCGGAGAATTTTGCTTTTTCCTTTATGAATGTTGAGGCCTGCTGCTACACTGGTCGTCTTCTCTTGCATTTGTTGTTGCGTGTGCGATAGAAGAGCCAGGTCATCTGCGAAGTCCAGATCATCCATCTGCATCCTAGCTGTCCATTGGATACCGGGCTTCCCTCCAGTTGTTGACGTCTTCATAATCCAGTCGATCACCAGGAGAAAGAGAAAGGGTGAGAGTAAGCAACCTTGCCTGACACCGGTCTTCACCTCGAAAGAGTCTGTCAGCTGACCTCCGTGCACGATTTTGCAGTTGAATCCATCATAAGAATTCCGTATGATGTTGATTATCTTCTCAAGCATGCCGTAGTGTCGAAGAAGTCTCCATAGTGCTTTCCTGTCCACGCTATCGAATGCTTTCTCGTAGTCGATGAAATTGATGTAGATTGGTGAGTTCCATTCAATCGATTGTTCCACAATGATCCGTAATGTTGCAACTTGGTCAGTACACGATCGATCCTTACGAAATCCAGCCTGTTGTTCTCGAAGTTGGGCGTCTACGAAGTCCCTCATTCTGTTTAACAATACCCTGTTGAAGACTTTGCCTGTATTGAGGGAAGAGTGATGCCTGTGTAGTTCCCACACTTTCTGAGATTGCCTTTGGTATTTTGATCAGCTATCCTTCTGATTGTACTCGTTCTTCATCTCAAATCTTGTTGAAGAGAATGTGAAATATTTTTGCAGTTGCTGGCACGTCTACTTTCATTGTCTCTGCTGGAATGTTGTCTGGTCCTGCTGATTTGCCGCTCTTGATTTTTCTGATGGCCATGCTGATCTCTTCAATTGTTGGTGGTCCCACATTGAGTGGGAGGCCCGTGGATGCTGCTTCGGTGTTGGGTGGGTTGAGTGAGGATGGTCGATTAAAGAGTTCCTAAAAGTGCTCTCTCCACCTGTTTCGCTCTTTTTCAATGTTGCTGATTACTTTGCCTTCCTTACTTTTCACTGGTCGTTCTGGTTTACGATAGTTCCCGGCGAGCTTTTTTGTTGTTTCGTACAATTGTCTCAAGTTTCCTTCTCTTGCAGCCTTTTCCACCGTCATTGCTAGATCTTCCACATATTTTCGTTTGTCAGCTCTGATACTTTTCCTCACTTCCCTGTTTGCTTCTGTGTATTCAGCTTGTGCCTTAACTTTCACTGCTCTTGTTTGGCTGACATTGATTGCTGCCTTCTTGTTCCTCCTTTCTTCAGTTTTTGTAAGAGTACCAACAGACATCCAATCCTTTTGATGATACTTCTTGTGACCCAGAACTTCGTGACATGTTGATGTGATTGCCTCCTTGATCCCTTTCCAATTGTTCTCCAAGGTTGCTTCCTCTCCATTGAGTAGATCCTGCAAGGCCTGGAACCTATTGGTGAGGGCTATCTTGAATTCGTTGAGTTTTACGGTATCCCGAAGAAAGGCTGTATTAAACTTGTGAGATGTTGTCTGCCCCGTTGTCCAGTGTTTCTTGAGTTTCAGTTTCATTTTAGTGAACAGCAAGTGGTGATCTGAGGCTATGTCAACTCCTCTCTTGGTTCTCACATCCTTCATGGTTCTTCCGAACTTTTTATTGATACAGATATGGTCGATTTGGATCTGAGTAGTGTGATCCGGTGAAATCCATGTGGCTTTTTGTATGCGCTTGTGTGGGGATATTGTGCCACCGATGACCAGTTTGTTGAAGGCACATAGGTTTGCAAATCTCTCACTGTTTTCGTTCCTTTCTCCTAGTCGATGTCGTCCCATGATGACTTCATATCCAGTGTTGTCCATTCCAACCTTGGCATTTAGGTCTTCCATTGAAATCGTCAAATCCTTTGGTGAGCACCTGTCGACGATTGACTGCAGCCTTTCGTAGAATTGATCTTTGTCGTCGTCATTGTAGTCGTTGGTAGGTGCCTAGCGTTGGGTGACGTTCATTGTAATGTCCTCTTTCTTTGTTTTGAAAGATGCTTTGATGATCCTGGGTCCATGAGATTCCCATTCTATCAGTGCCTTTTGTGCATGTTTTGACAGCATCAGTGTGACTCCTTGTATGTGAAGCATTTTCCTCTTCATGACCAGAGTATAACAGCAGTTTCCCTGAAGCTAGTCTCAGTTATCCCGCCTGGGTCCAATGTGTTTCACTGATTTCAAGTACTTTCAGGTCGTATCTTTTCATTTCTGTAGCAACTTGAAATAATCTTCCAGTGTCCCACAATGTTCGACCGTTCCATGTACCTAAAAGAATGATTGCTCTAGTTGTCAGATGAGGTATCGGCCTCGTGACTTCCGAGGGAACTCGGCTTTCATCACGAGACGTCATAATTCTTTCTCCAACTCCCAGGGCAGAGTTAAAATAGTTTAAATAATTAGTTCTGGTTAGCATTTTTTTAGCGAGTTAGTTTGTTGGCGGGATGGGGTCGCCAACCCCATTCCCAACCCTCCTCTTTTATCCCGGCTTGGGACCGGCAGTTCTACGGGCGGAGTTATACTTCATAACAACACATTGGTAAGTATAGACTAAAGTAACTCTACCAAAAAATCGATCAAGTAGTTGTAATACTGTCACGTTATATATACATTCTTTTGAGATTAGCTATTAAATAATGAAACTACTTTGGCTAAACGTAGATTTAAACCGTATTGCTCAATGGATGGACGATTTGTCAAGTCTATTCCTAATTCTGTTCTCCGTGTTATAGTTCAGTTGATGAAGCCACCATTGTTCACTTTCCATAAATAACGACAAGTCTAATATAACTTGTCCTAACATTTTGTGTTGTACATGGCACAGCAGTCGAGTTTCACGACTATCAGTTATTGTGTCTCGAGTTTAAACCACTTTAATTTACTTAAATCTATATAATCAAGTAGTATCATGTTATATTTTGCATTCTTAACATCATGTATTACACGACTCAGCATTCTGCATAAGGTTATTAACACTGAGTTTCATTAATTATGGATTTAGTTTGTTCAATATTCTTTTCGATGGTGTTGAGTAACTAAAGAATGCGGATTCCAGCTGTCTATTTGGCTGATTTAATGAACACAGTTGCTCTAGTCTTAAAAGATTATACAAATAGTAGTTTCTTTTTTTATTAAACTGTTTAGTACTATGGAGAAAAGTGTAGAAAAATTAAGTCGTTTGATGGTTTAGTTGAACGAAGGAGTTTTTGCGTTAAAGAAGTATAATCTATTTAAAATAATGTGTTCCAGTCATCGAATTCAAACTACCTTTACGGAAGACTCAATCATTTCTTCCTAGGACTATACCACTTTTCTTCCACTATAGGAATAATCTAAGTCCAGATGGAATATATTCAATGAAAACCCAGACTGCTAGTATATTATGTACATTTAGTGTTCAATCATTCATTTACATCTGTTTGTGTTCTTCAGTCCAAGATAGCTATAAACTGTCTTGCCTAGCTTTTCTCCTGGTCTCCAAATATTCTGATCACACCGTGAACTCCAATCTACTGAAACCCTTCTCTTCGGTGGCAACTTCCACGCGACGCCCCGCTGCATACTACTAATGCAGTCTTGTGAGTAGCGTCTACCACATTAGTATTCTGTCAAAAATATCTTCTATGTTTTCCTCGTGTATGGTAGAATCAAAGTTAAGCTTAGTCCACTATGTAGAAGTAACAATTCAGTTGATAAAGCTGTATTCCTTCATCAACTCAGGTAATTAACAACTATTTCACGTATATGTAGCCAGTTCTAGCCTTCATGTTCAGCAGTGGTTAGTCTGAGTGCAAGTTGAAATAAGGCTATACAAATTTATTTCCCTGAATTACATTTCTTGAATAATATCTTCGAACCCTCTATTACCACTAATACTTCTATTGCTATGGGTTCGAATTGACAATTGCATCTCTGTGTTAATGTGGTGTTGCAACTTAAACCGATGTACGTGTGTACGAAGTTCTATGTTGTAGTTGATTGACTGACTGAAATAAGGTTAGAGAGAGAGAGCCGAACAAACATCAATACATAAAGTCAGTGACTCAGTAGCCTTCGTCTTGTTGTATTGTATGGCGACGTTAACCAATACACAGTTGTTTCAGGTCTGACATTGTTTGTGCATTAGGATATCTATCGGTAGTTAATAAAGCTTCGTTCTGTTTCTTTATAGAAGCATCGCTCCTCTATTCGAGTTTTTACATCGTTCCTCTTCTTTGGATTTGTTGCGATCACTTCGTATTTTGTTGGGTCTTGAGCCTAATACCGCTTTGACAAGTATCGCAATTCCTCCTTTGGAAAGTCCAAGTCGTCCAATACCTGAGAAATGGCCGGGACCAGGAGATACTCCAGTAGTGAGTACGAATTCGAGCTCTGTTACAAATACCACCGTTGTTTCTCGAAATCAAACTACCACATCCTTAACAGTCACAAGGTCTTTGTCACCAGGTAAATTAATCGTTTTCTTTTTATACCTAAATTGTCAATCATTACTTCACGATTACAGACAAACATTTTAATCGTTTTATTCGATTAAAATTTTTGTTTGAAGCCTTTTATTATGCAAACTTATTTAGAGCAACATAAATGGGATGGAGACAAATTAATGCACACTTATTAATGTTTTGTCGGCACGTAAGATGGATTTATAAATCTTAATAGCTTGTAATATACGGATTGATGAATAACTACGTGATGTTTTATTGTTTACATTTTTACTAACATAGCTTGCTGGTTGTATTATGTTTTTAATCACATGTATTCCAAATTATCTTTATTTTTTGTGCCAATATTTATACATTCAAACGCGAGAATTGTGTTTTGCAATTAGGTTTAGATATATTTTAAGTTTGTCAGTATAAATATTGGATGAGATCAATAGATTTGTCGATTCTGAATTCCTTGTTAACCTTCTGATTTATTACTGTCATTGTGATCATATTCAAATAAGTTTTTGTATGCTATTTCAAGATAGTTTTCGTGATATGAAGTAATGGCTTACTATTTTTTTTACCTTTTTAAAATATTCATGTTCTCATGTATAAAAATTCACCGGGTTTGGTTTCCCAAGCTGGAAGATAAAATATCCTTGTTGTATTGTTGGATTATTTTCATATTTCAACTTTGTGTATTAGTGATGCCATTCAGGTATTCTAGTTATTGGTGTATTTGAATACTATTGACTAACAGTGGTAAACGTAGTGAGTGAATAAACCATCTATGTTTATCTGTTGAAAATAAAGGCGCGGATTTTATATCCATGTTTTATTCTTTATATTATAGATAAGTATCAACAAATATAAATTAACTTATTCACCAGATACTTCGGTATGTGATTCGCACTTTTGGTGTGTCGGTTAATGATTTGGTTACTCAGACCAAAGTATGTGGAGCCGAGTTCGAATCTGAAACTCAGTCGTCGGAAATCAAACGCCTTAATTACAAAGTTACAGCTGCAGATATATTGTAAATAGATTAGACGTTATTAAAGTTATTTTAATGAAAAGTGTTATTTTCACAATGAAAAACTGTCTGTAGAAGCAATTAGTTTACAGATGTGTGAATTTAAAGCTTTGGCACTTTCGGCCATAGTTGTGGCATCAGTTCTAATTGTTACTTAAGAATTTTCATATCATTTCGGAGGAAACGTACTTTGACATGTTTACTTCCATTTTTATTTTATAATGTATCATTTTATTTCTTCACCACTTTTCGTCAGCTCATTCTCTTGTTTCTTGTTCGCTTCATTACTGACAGATAGTGGGCCACCAACAGACCCTCGTCTGACACGGGGTCATGCTGCTATTCTCGCTGGAGCTGTTCCCCCAAATTTGAATCCCACTCAAACTGAAAACCTGCCTAAACCTGTTTTAACGACCTCTGAAGTAATTCCAAGTCTTCAGCCAAACATACCGAATACTTTACAGCAAAATCCACTACCATTCACCGTGTCACAGGATGATTCAAAAACTCCGATTGTCCCTGCACGTAGTACGTTACCTGTATTGCCATCCTTACCACGTAGTTCTCAACAATTAACGGAAGTTCAAATAACTGATGACTTGGATATAATGGAGATTAATATTTTGGAAAATAAACAGGCGCTTACAAGAACTGCTACCTGGAGTCCACCACCAATAGAAAGCCGGCATGTCATCAAGAAATCTGCTGACCACGAACCAGATACTCCTGATTCACTAGAGCTCAAAATTGGTAAGTGTTTCACTGTCAAACAGTTTTCAGTTACTTTGATAACACTAGTAGTCGATGGCGCCTAAACACAACATCATTTAGACTAATCATTTTCGAGTTACCTAAAATAGCAGCCAGTTCTAACTGTACATACCGGCTTCCTCTATTTATTGTTTCTGTCTTGAACAACTTATGTTATGAGTTCATGTGTGTTTTAATATGTAAGTTAGCCTTTATCTCAACAAAAATTTCTATGACAAAACTCCCACAATCCTAACTACTCTTCTTCTAGGAATTGTTTATGGTTGACTTCGTTTCATACGTTTATTAGTTGTACAAGATGTATTCCATCCGATGTTGGTACTGTAAGTTTCTTACTGCTGAATAAGTTGAAGAAAGGTTTTTACACTCCTTACGTACGCAAATGAAGAATAGCATTTCTTTTCGTATGTATCTTATCATTCCTTGTTATGTGTATTGATCCTGGATTAAGGATAATTGCAAATCTTTATTGTTAACACCAATCAACTGCTGTAGGTGTGTGATTTTACACAATTTATAAGGGTAGATTTCCTGTTGCTTCTACTTTATCTCTACTGGTTGAAAAGCTGTGTAACAAACTGTTCATTGAAATGTGTTCATCATTTTCAGATAGTCTCCGGCGTCGATTTCAAGATTATCAACTTAGATTTCACTACTTTGTGGAATCTGTTGATGTAAACCCATTGATTAAACAACTTGATGGACCCATACGTACAGCATTAGAACAGTTTCGTGATGTGGCTAAACAAGTTGGTTTAATACGGAATTCTTCAATTGGTTTGTGTGCTTCGCAAAATTTGGATGATTTAGATAATGGTTGCTATGATCAGGAAACAAATTCCTCAGGTAATTTTTTGCATATATATGAGTTATCATTAAATATTCCACCTCAGAGAACAAAACTCAAAAACTAAAACCTAAAATGAATAAATAAATCAAATGTTGCGAAGCTGCACATTAAAGATTATTTATTTTCTCCGTTGTCTTTAGTTGCAGAACTGAATTTTATGAGCACCATATATTGCTCTATGTTCAAATACTATTAGTGACAAGTCTTCAATTGAAAGAATTCAATCGTCCCTACACCCATTACTTTTACAGTTAGTCAAATGAAGTTTCATAATTTTAAGAGCTTTGTTGATTAATCATATTTTTGGGCAGATACAACAACAGATTTGAGCTTGTGGACTTTTTTCTATTGGTTTTAGCCTTTATGAGATTTGGTAGTATAGTATTTGTTTTATTTACCTATATTTGAAGGAGAACTACATACAATCCCAAGTTATTTCTGCATAAAGTTTCATCTTTAGTAACAGTTTAGCATGTTTTTTCTACGACAAAAAAAACAAAACGAAAAGATACAACGCAGAACTTCGTACGTATGTACATAAGTTCATGTTGCCATACCACATTAGCACAGAGACGCAAATGTCAAATCAAATCCCATAGTGATAAAGATAGTAGAGGTATAAATGGTAATGAAGAAGACTAGGGTTTGAAGATATTATTCAAGAAGTATAATTCAGTGAGATAAGGTTAGAAAGACAAAGGTAGAGGTGCTGACGATTCCAGAAGATTAGGATTTGAGAGAGCACAACGAATGGATGCATTTGCGCCATTGCAAACGATTTTGAGCCATGTCGTACAAGGTCTCTAACCATTTGTGACTTTCGTCTCGCGGACCCTAACCAGGTAGTCTACATCTACCAACATGACTCAGTCCACTTGTCAGTGACTTCATGGATTTCTGTCATGTTTTGGTCTGGCCGCCCCTAGCTTTCTTCCAACCTACTCCTACACCACAAAACATAGCTCGTCAAGGCAGTCGGTGGTTAGGCATTCGTAACACATGTCTTAACCATCTCAACTGATAAAGTTTCATTACTTCATCTATTGATCTGCCATCCTTACCTAGAACTCGATTCCTAACGACAGCATTGCTTACTCGGTTGTCCCACGATATACGAGCAATGCTTCGAAGACATCTATGATCGAATACTAGCAACCTACGAACATCTACTCTTAACGGCCATGTTTCGCATCCGTATAGGAGAACGGAGCGAACTGCCGCGCAATACACCCTTCCTTTGGTTAACGAACGGATATCTTGCCTACGACATAAAGGACGTTAATTGGCAAAAGCAAATCGAGCTTTCTGTATCCGCGTTGAGATTTCGTCAGTCGCCAGGCTATCAGCGCTGATGAGATTCCCCAGATAAGTGAAGCGATCAACCTGTTTGACTCTGCATTTTGTCAGCGTCTTCACCAAATAGAACTATGTCATCGGTGTATTCTAGGTCAGTAAGCGATTTTCCTGGTAGAAAGTCAACTCCCGAAAAGTCGGACGAGGATAATGTTGTATCTAGGAGCATGTCTATGATAAAATTAAACAAGAATGGGGGGAGTGGACATCCCTGACAGACACCACTTGATGTGGAGAATTCCGGTGACAGTTCGCCATAAGCTCTCACTCGACCAGTGGTGTTCGAGTAGAGAGCTTGTATGAGGTTAATGTACTTCTTCGGTGTACACCTTTCAATGACAGACACTGCCACAGAACCTCACGATCCCCAGAGTCAAACGCCGCCTTAAGGTCCAGGAAGACAACTGTTGTAGGACGCCCAAATGTGTGTCTGTGTTCCAGGACCTGTCTTAGTATGAAGATGTGGTCTATACAACCACGTCCAGGTCTGAGACCAGACACACCCGTGTTTTTGTAGCTCAAACGATTATCATTTTCATTATAGTGTACTAGGAAATCCTTTTCCCACTCCGTACTTATCAGATATTGCTCAATCAGATGGTTGTTGTAAACCACTCAAACGACATAAAATCTTCATGTACATTGTTTATTCTCGACAAATTGTCTTCTAAATGAGTTTCTGTCTTATTTTTCTTGATAGATTTCGTTTATTGAGTTTCTTGAACGTATTTATCATTCAAATATGTACAATAAATAGCTATTTCTAATCACAAATATTTTTCATTCAAAATTACTTCAGATTGCAGATCAAAGCATAGATTTTGTAAGCTCAGCCCACTTATGCGAAAGAATGGTTTGTACGTTTTTAACGTCTCTTTGTGAAAAAGAATTGAGAGCTACCATAGTGTACTAAGGCTGCTTATTTCAGTAAGAGCTTATTGAAAGCTCAGTGCTTAACTTTACCAAATAAATGGTGATTGATTTTCGTTAAGTTTCTTACTGATACGCAGATTTGAACATGTGATTACTTTGTAAACATTTAGTTTGTATTCCTATTTGTTTCTGATTACTTTCGATCCTATTATGTGATGTTACTACTTTGTTGTGTTCCAAACTTCTTTTGCTGTAGTATACCTTCGCTCTGCCTCTGTCCTCAATGATTTGTGCGAGTCAATGGAGGCTCTAATTCAAGCTGTACTTGTTGAAGATAGCTTCGATGATTTAGAGATCGCTGGACGAACAGCAGCTGTTGTATGTGAATTACTGTTCTGTTTATTTGCACAACGTTTAATGCCTGTCGGAGTTGAGTGGTCTGAAGAGTAAGTTTCTTTTTACATAAAATCTCACACATTTCTTTATGCAGTATTTCATCGTTCCAATCTTTAGCAATTTAGATGATTTTCTCTGTTAACTGATAAACACCGGGAAACCGCCGACAAGGAAGGAAGAAAGAAACATAGGTTGCATTCTAATCCTTAGCAACATATACCCACGACCACACAATGGATTGGATCATCATGGGCGGGGATCAGTACATTCCCCTTCGGAGACTAAATTATATTTTTGAATGTTGTCATTAAGTGCATCTAATATAACTTGTTTTCCAGTCGTAATTACTTTGCATTGTTGCTTAAATAATTTAAATCCATATAGTACACTAATTTCTATTCCATTACATTTTATTCTTTTTAATACAAGACATTTGGAAGATTGCTTAGAGTTCCCAATATTTATTCCTTTCCGTCATCTTTTACAAATGAATCCGGGTGATCCCAAACGTGAACTACTCTTATTATTATTAACAGAGATGCAAACTCGACAACCTCGTCTTGGTTATCATCTATTATTTTTCCTTAAAATCAGGCAAGTTATTTTTAAGTGCTATTTATGCTAAGTTACATACATTTGATGATGGTATTCAAATTTTTTCTTATCAAGCATCTTTTATGATTGGATCTTGAATAATTAATCGACGAAGTATTTTTGAAATTCGGTTAATAAGAGGTGTGAGAATTCTTTGAATGCAGTTTGACAATAAATAAACTGAATTGTGGAATTCAGTAATGTAGGCTAGGAATTACTGAGATTTACTAGTGTTCGTGTTCTATTCATTTCAATGTTCTGCAATATATCTAGATATCTCTTATAAGACTAACTTTCATTTATTAATGTAAACATATTGCTTATAAACTCTTGTCTTCCAAAGCAGTGATCCTCTTCCGGTAGATATATACGAAGAACCAGCTTCTTTGTAGAATACTGTGCCAAAAGGAGAGTACTAACCTGATGATTGTCTTATATTTGTTTCCTTCATATTATTATCATCACCAATATAACTTTTTTTTTGATTCCTTACAGTAAATTGAATGATGAAAAAATGTCGATTTATCGTAATTTTTGTGCAAGTCAGGAAAATCCTAACTTACGGGATTCTTTATTTAAGGATATGCAAGTAAGCAAAAAAATGAATCATAAATTCTACTTGGTTAACTTTTCATAGTGAATTAATGATTTATTGGTTAAGATGTTCAACTTACAACCACTAAGTTCTAGGTTCTTTAACCCAAATTTGCATACTTTGTTTTAGGCGACTGGGTAGTATGATTAGCCCTCACACTTAGAATGTGGGAAATATCCTTAAGTATTTGGTGACTGAGTTGATTTAAATTGAAAAACATTCTTCGTAGAAGAATACTACCAATCTAATGAAAAGTTTTTATAAACCAGTTTATAAATTTTAATGATTTAATAAATAATAACTTTAAATACAACTTCATACAAAGAAGCTACTGTTTTTTAATGAGTGGATCACATTTATTCTATTAGCTGGAATTTCCTTAATGACTTGTTAAACATCTTTAATATTTATATAATGTTCTGTTTAGCCTTAAGATTTGCGAAATATCTACCTTAGCAGTTTTAGCAGTTAGGTTGACTGAGGTCTTAGGTCGGATCTGGTAATTGGACATAATCCCATCCGACTGGTCTCAATCATCGATTCTTCCAGTTAATGAAAAAGGAAAAAAGTCCTCTGGTGTCAGTCACAGAGGAATCCTTTCGGCTAATGTGGCGTCGAAGATACTAGCTTCAGTAATACTCCGACGCCTAACTAGGGCTTGTGAAGAGCCGACTCCAGAAAATCAGGTTGGTTTCTGACCTCGACGTGGCTGTATAGACCATATATTCACATAACGTCAGATCCTAGTCATATACACATGTTCAGACGTTCTTCAGTAGTATAACTCGACCTTAAGGCGGCATTTGATTGTGTTGATTGTGGGGTTCTATGGCAGTGTTGGTCACCGTAAGGAGTTCCAGAGAAGTGCATTCGACCTATACAAACTCTCTTTTCGAACACTGCTCGCCGAATCAGAGGTTATGATAAACTGTCAATGCAACTGATTACTACTACTGGTTCACTAGTAGTTCACTCCGTTCTACTTATGGTTGTAAAATATGACCAGTAAGAGTAGAGGATATTCGTAGGCTATTAGTATTCGAAGTGTCAAGCTTGTTAGCTTTCTCCATTTTTATTTAACTTTGTCATAGACTTGTTTTAATCGCTTGACTATTCAGAGAGTTGATTATCTACCAGGAGATTCAGTTGATGACCTAAAATCAATCTGAAATAATGATCGGGAGTGAAGTAGTTGAGCGTCTTGACTACTACACTCATCTTAGAAGTTTGTCTCATCAGTCCTGGTGGCCTTATGTCTGACAGAATTTCGGCAACGCCAAAGAAGACTTGACTGGCTTTTGTCAACTCGCATCACTTATGTCGTAGGATAATTATCCGTCTGCTAGCGAAAAGGCGAGTTTAATAGGTAGCAGTTCTCTCTGTTGTACTCTATGGGTATGAAACACAACCACTTAGAATAAAGGATATTCGTAGGTTACTGGTTCTCGATCATAAGAGTATTCGAAGCATTGCTCGTATATCCTGAGACCGTCAAGTAAACAATGCTAGTGTTAGGAAAAGAGTAGTGGGTAAGAGTGGCAAATCATTTGAAGTAGGGAAACTTCATCAGTTGAGGTGGTTGGGATATGTATTACGAATGCCCAGCCACCGGCTGCCTCGACAAGCTATGTTTTGTGGTGTCGGTAGGTGTAGGCTTGAAAAATCTAGGGGCGGCCCAACCAAAACATGGCACCAATCTCTGAAGTCACTGACAAGTGGACTAAGTCATGTTGGTAGATGTATGCTGCCTGGTTGGGGTCCGCGAGAGGATAGTCAATGGTGGTTAGAGATCTTGAACGACATAGCTCAAAATCGTTTTTAATGGCGCAGGTGTATCCATTCTTTGCGTTCTCTCAAATTTTAGTCCTCTGAATTCCTCATTACCTTCATTTTCCTCTTTTTGAGTTTATTTCACTGGATTATACTTCTTGAATAACTTCTTCGGACCTTAGTCTTCTCTTTTACCACTAATACTTCTACTACATCTACCATTATGCGATTTAGATTGCCAATTGCGTTGCTTAGTTTAAATGGACAATTTAGTGCATCGCATACTGCAGTTAGTGGTTTTGATCAACTCATAATCTTTGTTTTATTTGTTAGAAAAATTTTACAGTACATCATATTGTTGTTTATTATTTTTTATCAGAGAAATTAGTTTACAGTCTAAAAATTTTGATTTCAGTTATTATCTGACGATAATCGTCGCCTGTTCGCGTATTTGCTTCCAGACGTATTTACTGTGGTGAGTCTATGATTTCCAAATAACTGAGGTTTTTGAAACAACTTTCAGCAGTGATTTCTCTTTTACAGGCAACTAATGTTATTATTTTCTGTGTTCGACATGGGATATTTAAATTCTTATGTTATGAGTTATTTTCGTGTACATTTTCACATGCTTCATCATATAGGAAAGTATTGTTTTAACGGCTTACTGATAGTGTTGTTGTATGTAGCAATTATGTTACGGAATTTGGCAATCTTTAATCTTATCTCAAATCTGTGTGAGTATTCTCAGTAGTTTTTCCATTTTGTCTGGTATCCATGGGGTTGGAGATTAAATGGCTCATGACTTTTTTTAGTCATATCGAAATTGTATAATTTGGAACTTTTAAAGCTAAAAATCTTGCCTTTTAAACTAAGTCAACTTTGTGGTTGAATCGATTGGGAGTCTTTCAAGATGAATGAATAATAGTGCTTATATATATTCTAACAAAACTTCAGAGCCACTGGTAAACTGTTTCAATTTGATGATGATTCACATTTGACATCGTGTAAACTCCAGAAGGTCTATATTCTAATACTATTATTACAAAAGACCATTTGAAAAAGCTGTGTATTAAGTAAAAAATAAAGTTCATCTATTCTCTTTACGCGGGTTCATTAGTCAGTAGATTTATTTACTGTGATATATATGATATATTTTTACAGAAACTTATTTTAATTACTTTGTTAATAGAGCTCTTTTTATGTAAATATACATATCACATCAGCTCTAATCATTTTCTTTCATGTGATGATTTCAAATCTTAATTAATTAACGACTTATTTTGATAGAATGAGTTCCATTCACTTTGAGATTACAAAATTGCAGACTTCACACTGATCATCACTAAAACACAGCATTAAGTTTAATTTAAATGACACTTCAACATTTCGATCTAATCGTCACATCTAAATTCATTTATAATTAAACATCAAAAATATAATCGATACGATTAAAGTCATTGGTTTTACCATAGTTATTTATAATGTGATGAGTGGGCGTGAATTCATGTTTTTTTTTATTTTTCAACTTTAGAGAATTTCTGATCTTTTTATAAATGCTATCTATGTATAACTAGGAAAAAATGAATGCTTATTAGTAATCTTATATAACCTAATCTGTTAACTCAAAAATACTTATCTTCAGGATCTGGATAGTAGTACCGTTCCAGATCAAGTCAAGTCATTCGTCTATCTTAGATATTTGCTTACGTTTGAGTTAGTAGAGGTTTGTATTTCAAGTAAACGAATTTAGTGAAGTTTTAAATTCCCCTACTTCATTCTGAATGTTTTCGTTAATGATTTTGTCCAGGAGGACATTAAAAGCTTCACAATCAAACTACCTAGCCCATAGAATGAAACTCCATGCTAAGTGGTTAGCTTGGTTAGCAAAAATTTGAACTGTTTGTCGATCAAGAAGTAGAATATTTTCAATCCCAAAATTTGTTATCTAAATTATTGTATTAGGTAATCGATAAAGCCTTTGTTAATCTTAGGTCATGTTAGAAGTTGTTGATTTCTTGCTGTACGTTTGTAAGTTAATCGTAATCTATGGTTCGAGATCTTGAAATAGAGATGAAGCTACAAAAAAAATTGTTCTTTTCCATTGTGTATTGTATATATTTTTCTGTTGGATCATCAATGATTATATGTCCTTATAATTAACAATTTTGCTTGAATACTTTTCAGTTTATTTATTTTATTCACTTTCATAGTTTTCATCAGAACTATCTGATGACACGGAATTTCTTCGACTTATTGTTGCTACCATTGATCCTGGAATGTGTAATTCTCTTATTAGTGAAATAGTTCGTGGACATTTAAATCTCTTTCCAAATAATGATTTGACCAATATATTAAGTAAGCTATATATATATATTGTCGTTTTCTTTTTTAATAATTCAGATACTATTACTTTATGCATACATTATCATCTGTTCACTGTTGATGAAAGTTTAAGTGTGTTTTTATTAAACTAGTCCAATGTATATTTTGACTAAGAGAGATGTCTTATCTGCCTTTGCATACATACTTAATCATTATGTTCGAATTGAACATTCCAGCATTATTATTATTATTATTATTATTATTATTACCATTATTATTGGATAGTTGATAGCGACATTGTCAGTTCATTTGATCTGTTTATATCAATGACATATTTGTTACAAAACATTTCACTTAACAAATATCAATTTCATTTTACCCCCATCATGTCAATTAGTTATAACCGATTTGTAAGTAATATACACATATAAATAACCATAGACAATAATTGTTAATCCGTTTCCAAAATCAAAGAGATATTTTATATTAGCGTATTTGTCGACATTTCTAATTTATAACGGATATCAACAGAGAACTCATCTTATAAAGCTTTTCTGTTCTGTTTAAACATTGAAAGGCTGGGAAATTTTCCAGAGTGTATATCCATCATTTCATACGAGATCAAACTCGAAAAATCTGTATTTTTAGTATTTAATAGCATTGTATAACATCTTAGGCAAATCAATCGTATTTACTGAAATTAGTATTAGTAATTCTGTGTCAGTGATCCTTCAATGTATGTGAACTCAATATCAATTTGTAATTTACATAACTCAGTTTCATAGTTTTCACAACTGAATGAATGGTTTGTTTGTCAATCATAGATTGTATTTCTTTTATAAACTAAAATAATGCTTATTTTTAAAATCACTTGTTCAGGTTATAATTTTGTGATAATTCATTCTATACGTTGAAATCTAAATATATTCTCATAAATTCGAACAATCTTTACTAACCAGTTACACTGAATATTCATAAAATTTTGGCTGTATCACAACCATTTGATATAACAAAAAGTTTTCTATGTATTTTTTTTCTTTTCAATTATTTATTCTACGGCTAAATTCTAAACATTCATTAGCATATCTTTTGAATAGTTGAGTACACAATTACAACAATGTTATTGCTGTATTCTGTGTTTATTCTCTACAAAATTTGATTTTACACATGTGTTTGCTATTATTTCATGTTAATTTAATATTTCTGTATTTTTTAAAAAAAATTTAATTATTTTAAACAACCTTTTCTAATGATCAATAAATAATCAGATGCTAGTCTTGAATGGAATTCTATTGAACAGTTATTCTTTTGGCAGTTGATCAATGCTCATGAAATTCCAACTAGTCGATTCCTACCATTAATTCATTCTGTCGATTCATTCAGTAAGTGTGTTTTTAAATTGATACAATTATAAATATTCTATATTTTCACTCATCTCAAATATGAAGTGTGTCAAACAGGAATTTTAAAAGCAAATTAAAAATCCGTATATCATAGAAAGTTTGTTAGTATAAAGAGTTATTTAGTGAAAAACTTCTAATATTGAGATGACTGTCTGGTTGGTTAGTTCTTGGTCCGTCCAATATGTAAGTAAAATTATTTTTTGAAGAAATTCATGTGATCTTAAGTGCTGTTTATAAAAATAACACATTGAACGAAATGACTCTGCTGGAGGACATCGGGCGTATTCAGTGAAAGGCTTTGAAGACTATGACGACGATGTAAGATCATAACGAATGTTAACCTCCAGTCTTGTTGAATGTATCGAACGTGTACGATCTCTCGTAATTCCCGTTTATTAATTCATTGAGTTTGGAAAACCGAGTCCACCAAAGCTCGTGAATTCTTTTGACCTGCCAGGGATTTTATGGATAACGAAAACAATGATAGGATAAGTGTATCACCACAAATGGTAAGTGTTCGGGACGGACATCAAAATAAGGTTTCCGAAGCTATGTAAACTCAACTTTTTACAACCACTGCTCCCGTCTACATCGAACAAACTATGCATCTTCGTAACTAAAGCTATGGATATCAAAAGTTGTACTTTTCCATTTTGTCGAAAATAAATATCTTTGAATTGTTAGTTACTCTTTTTCTTCATTTCTTAGAGTAATTTGTGTTTTAATTTGGAAGATAATTATTTATATATCTCTCGTCAACTAATTTTTGAGGAATACGGGAGACACAATAATTTTTATTATGAGTCTACACTTGGTAACTTTTTGATTTATATGTTGATTAAGTACGTGTTTTCTTTTTTCCAATTTCACAATCTGAATCAGAGCACCCTGAAGCATGTTCCAATTTGATTCTTCTCCTGAAACTAGAAAAGTAAGTATTTTATTTCGAAATTAACTTTGCCAGTTTATGAATACCTTTTATTGTTTTATTGGGAAAATAAAATCGGTACACTTTTAGTTACGTAAATGACGAATAATGTAGTATTTTAATTTTATTTTATATGCCTGCAAATAATTCTCTGTGGATAATTACGTTGAAGTATTTTATCAGGTTTTGTGGTACATTTCTTAACCGCTTCAGATTTACAATTTGATCAACTGGTGATTCATAATAAATATTAATTGCCAAATGTCTGTTTTATATATTGCCTACTTATTTTGTCTGCCATATATCTTCGAGGCTATTAGAAGATGAATAACCAAAATACCTGCCATTGTTATATATCCTCATGTTAGATGCTATTTTGAGCTGGCTTTATTGTTTAACTCAATAAACTGCGTTTTTAATGTTCATATTTTGGTGACTGCAATGCCTCCTACATTTATACTACTAACTAGACAAGATAATAAACACATTCTGAACTTCTTTTTTTATCCTGGAACTGCATAAAAGTGACGTAAGGTGTCTATTTCTTATAGTTGTTAAAAGGGATTTGCAGATAAAAGTCCCTTCTCAAATTCCCCACCTTCATATAAGAGGACCGCTAGTAATATACTAAGTGATGTACATTGACACATTATGTAGTCTTTATAATCAACTTGTTCAAATGTGCAGTGATCAGGTAGTTAGTTGTATACCACTATTGTTTTTTGTTTAACTAAATCGCTTTTAGTATTCTAATGAAAAGTTATTGCATTCCTTTATTGACCTTTTAGACCTAGCTTCGAACTAGTACGTGCTTTACTATCTCGTCGTAGTTCAAATGATTTATTATCAATGACTGCATTGCACTTTTGGAGCTGTCCAGATAATCAACATGCTGGACGTTTCTCGAGTATTTTGTGTTCTTTTATCAATGCACCTTTATCTGCGACAAATACATTTAGTGCATCTTCATCTGCTGCTAATCAAAATATGAAAGATGTCAAAGAAAGACGCCGTAGTTCTTCAAAGTAAGTGTTAATTGTCCGAAGTTATATGTTAGAAAAAAATGTTGAAGCTGCATCTACAATCATGGTTGTTGATTTTTCAAAATTGACTAAACATATTTTAAGTGATGTTGAACATCATTTTTCGAAAATAGCTGTAGATGTTTGTGCAGTATAATAGATGGGAGTTGTCAAATGCCTATTCTTTTGTGAACCGTGCGTCTCAGAAGTGGGTTCCAAACGTCTAGTTTCCTAAGTACATGATTCCTCTAGAACACTAAGTTTAATTGTAAGGAAATAATTACCGTCAAATTGTTTAAAGACGCTGTACACTTTCTATATAATACTTAATAGTCACATTCTCACTAAAGACTGGCTTAAGGTTGTATTTGGAACCATATGACTTATAAATTCGATCAAGTCAGAAATTAAGATGCAATGACGTAGGATGAATACCGCATCAATTCGTTAATTGATCAACATCGCAAATGTGAATTTGTGCTTTGAAATTGTTATGCTCTCTGTGATGTAGTTGATCTGACATGAGGTCATCTACAAATACTACTACTCAGTCCTTTTTAGTACTTCTAAGTTCCTAGTCGTTCTGCAGCTAACATTTCAGGATAAAAATTTTTAATATATTTCACCAAAAATATCTTTATGGGTATGATCTTCATTTGCAAAGATTTTCAGTATTCACTACTTTTTTGATGTGTGTTCAATCATACTTTTTCAACTTTGTGTTGCATAGACATCAGATATCACCTGAAGATTGTGTGGACTTATCACTCATTCTTACCCACTTGGATTCTATTCGAAGAAATTGTAAAAATATATCATGTAAGTTTGTTGCCTTTAAACTTTTTATTTATTTTGAAGATTATTTTGTATATTAGTGTTTTAATAATTATATACTTTAACTGAACTCTTGTATTAAATTTTTTCCTGTTTTGACTCCATATATTCACTAACTTTTTTCTCCGACTAAAAAAACCCATTTGATAATTGTTCCCTTACTATTTATCGTTTGTATAGTAATAGTTCGATTGTGAGGAGTTATTGATGTTTAAATGAATGAATAATATCTTCTAATCCTTACCTCTCCGATTACTTCTACCTTTACTACCTCTACTACTATTGGATTTGAATTGAAAATTACAACTCTGTGCTAATGTGGTATGGCAACGTGAACTGATGTACTTATGTACGAAGTTCTACTTTGCATCTGACTGACTGACTGACTGAAATGAATGTTTCTGCAAAATATAATTATATATCGATGAACCGTAGAGCTTTTGTCAGAATACTTTGAAGTAGTTGAGAATCTGTACTACTGTTATAATTCTCTCAGTGTCCTATATTTGTTTATGACTCTCAACTACAGTGTTGTAATGAAATCATTGAGGAGGGAAGTTTCCAGCTCTGGCGGATCCACTTAATGGTGTTATGTTTCCTGGACTAGGTCAACACAACACCGTCAAAAACAGTGTTAGAATATTTCAGTTATGCAGTTTCACAACTATGTGAATATTGTTGTGCTTTTCTATATCATGTACAGTTATCTCATGAGAATTTACTACTAATGACCACTGATATAATATAAACTAGTCAAAATATGCGATTGTATATTGTAAGAAGAATCCAACATTTCCATATCCTTTTATATTTGAGCATCAAATTTAAAGTCGATAGAATTGTTATTGAGTTCACAGACTGCCCTAAGTTGGACAACTATTAGAAACCTGCAAGCACTGATTGTCTGTTTCGTCCTAATATGGGCCTCTGTGGAAGTTATCAGCCAGAGGTCGAACCCGCACACTGACACCTAACCATTAGATCAATGATCTGGAGTCTAATTGTAATGGAAGAAGAATGAGGGTTAAACAGTTTATTTGAAGGCAAATAGTTTACTAGCTAAAGTGTAAACATCTTATCACCAAGCATCCATCTGATCGCGCCATGCATCCGGTTCTCGGATCATGGATGCTCATTTTTAAGGAGTTCTATCCTAGATGGAAACAGCTCTCAGTGTTTCTACGTTTTGATCGGTTGTCGAAATAATATTAGTCATTAATGTAAACTATTGAAATGAGACAATCCACACAGCCCACATTCTGACAATTTTTGTTGTATTCATTTATCTTAACAACTCCGTGGTTTCATTCTCATCTACGGATCTTAAAGTTGTGCTTAAAACCAATTCTTGAATAAATTCACTATATATTTTACGTATTTAATAATCGATTTGATTATTAATTCCTGCTTTCGAAATAATTTTCACAGAGGTATATTATTTCATGCTCTTAACTAATTTTTTTCTTTTTCAAGTGTTGCAAGACGATAATATTCAGTCAGCTCTTCAGTCGTTAGCAGTATCACCTAAATTATCTCCGAATCTTAAAGATCATTTCTCTGATTTATTGGCATTAGTTGAAGATCTTCCTTCAACGCCCAGTGATTATCGTTCACAAATACCAGATTCTTTGTCAAGTTGTAATTCTTCCGTTCATATTAATGGTGATATGTATAAAAGTGATGTGAGAAAAGTTTCATCTGATCGAATCAAATCTACTGGTGGTGGTAGTAAAGGTGGACATAGTCTTCGTAATTTGGATTCACGACGAGCAGCTGAAGTAGGTCAATAACATATAGATATTATTTTCTTAGACTCTATTCTCTACTCGCCCACTGTCATTCGATATTTTATTTCTGTTGGATGTATCAATATCATATGATTTAAATTGTTTTGTTATTATTGATTTTAAACTAGATTGTAGTTAGTTCATTGAGTTTCAGTATGCATTATTATCAAAATAATTCATTATTATCATCATAATTCATATTTTGAAGAAACTAATTATAGAATGCATATCAGTTTACAGAGAGGGAATGATCAGCAATGTTAATAAGTTTAAATATACTCCAAGTTAAAGAGACATGATTTCATACTACACCATTCGTAATCTTTCATATTCCATAGAAAGAGATATAGATTCAACAGGCATGGGAATAAATCATTAGGTGTGTTTTAGTATAGAAAATAGTTCTGACTTGTCATGTAAGACACTTGAAGCAACATGGTCATTAAAATTCAGTTTATGTATTCGAATTATTTCTGAAAGCCATTGTTGCCGTTTTAGACAGAGGTAGGTTAAGATGTACTCGGTTACTCGAAAAAAAAGTGTAACTGCTCAGCAGTAACATTAACGAAAGCGCATGTAATACCTTTGCATTTCTGTAGAAAAATGTTGTCTTTGGAAAAACGAGTTTCTTCGCTTTTCTACTCTCATGATTGAGTTACTTACTAAAATAGTAGATAATAATTGTATCCATTTGTTGATCATTCTGTCTATATCGTTTGTAAAACTACAGACTTTTTCTGTCATCAGTGGCACAGTAATCAGTGAACAACATCAAGTAAAACTTTAGTCAAATAAGAAAAGACAGAAAGTAAATAAAACTCATCAAAAATTGATGCATTGTTTCTACTTTACGTATGTCGTTCTTAATTGGTAGACGTGTAATCAGTTAACCTATATACATGCAGGCTAAGTTGTTTTACCATTTTTACATTTGATCTACTTTTCTGATATAAAATTAGAAATAAATTTATTTAGATTAAAGTTTTCTCTAAAATTTGTAATAATCCATTGTCTTTTTTAAATTTTCGTTTTACTAATTTAGGCCGAAAGGCGGCAAGTAGTCTCTTCTAATTTTAGTGGTAGTTCAACATCTTCCAAACGTCATAATCGAAGTGATAGTCAGTTGAATAATTTTGATGGTGATTCTGATGGTAATGAAGTTGGTACTGGGACTAGTGACTCATCATCTTGTTCGTCCGACGAAGAAGAAGAAGAAGAAGAGATAACAATCAGTAGAAAAACTAGAAGTGGCGCAATGCGTTCTGTAGATAAATCTACTAATAAATTAAAAACAAGTGGAGGAAAACGTGTAAATAATGAAGTAGTTGTATCAAAGGATCGTAAATCAACTAATAAACGTTCATCGAGTCGTCAAGAAATAGACGATGAATCGGTTAAAAGCGAAGATGATGAGGATGATGAATATGAAGATCGTGCACTGGAAGTTGTTGTGATTGATGATGAAAGTGGCGATGATTCTAATAGTTCCAAGGCTACTTCTTTGCGAGGTAATAATAACAATAATAATGATAATGATGAGATCGATGATGATTGCAAGATACGTCCACCGAAACGTCGTAAAACAACAATAAAGCGTTTTATGTTAGATGACTGATTTATAGTGTTAAAAATTTCCCATATTGTATATATATAATTAGACTGATATTTTTTAATGTTTTGTTCTCATTGCTAATTCAGAATTAAATATTTTGTCAAAATAATGTTGTACATAAAATTTAATGTTTGACAAATTGTACAGTATTTCAGTACTTTTTTAACTTATGTTTTTGAGCTTCAACTTCTTATTTCTTTTCATCCAATTATGACTGTTAATTGTATTGAATGAAGATTCTTGTTTTTATCAAGTAGTCTTTTGAAAAAATACAGATGTTTTTTTGAGATTATTCTCGATCTGTTTTTCCTCACTAAAATCATATAATATCTACTTGGAAGTAAAATAATCCTGTTTGTCTTCCATCACGATTTGTGTTCACGTAAGTAATAGAAACGTCTATCTTCGGAGCATAATCATCAGTTTTGTTTTTCTCACTTGTTATCCCCTTGCTCCTATACAATGATGTTGAATTAGTCTTTAAAATTAGGAAGGTGTTTTGCATTTACGATTGAGAATGTTTGGGGTTTTTGTGTCCTACATATACTAAATAGTACATTCACACCCATGACTATCTAGACTCAATCGATAACACATCGGCAGCTGAATTGAAGGAATATAGATCCTATTCCTGGTCTGAACATCATTACTCGGATACTAGCTAGTTACTCCCTATAGTTTCAAACAGTAATAGAGTACACGGGATTTCATCCATTCTCTACAAATATAGTTGGTTTGATATCCAGCTATTTCTGACGCTGTTCACCCTCTATGGAGAATAGTACTGACCTTTACTGTTAGAAAACCTTATGCATCATACCACGTTACAAATCTGGAGATAAGACTGATTTGAAAAATTACCGTCCCATAAATATTAGCAGTTATCTATAGAATAATGGAAAATATTGTTGGTGACGAATTTTTCAACTATTTGTTCACTGTGAAATTTATCGCTGATTTCTAACTTGGCTTCCTTGAACCTTATTCTTATAGACCTACCACTTCGACTTCAATTTAGTATTTACTTGACATAATCGAGAATACCTACTTCTAGTGCTATACTTTGAATTTTCTTAAACTTTCGACATGGATAACCATCAGCCTCTTATATGCAAACTTATATCCTACGGGATCAAAAACACTCTGTTTGCTTGGTTCAATTTTTTCTTAAGCCACCGACACCAAATAGTCGAAATAAGCACTTATCAGATGCTGTCCCGATCAAAAGTGTGGTAATCCAAGGTTAGTGTCTTAGGTCTCTGGCTCTTTTTAGCTTACGTAAATAATATTTGATATTTATTCTGTGCAGGTAAGCCTCTTCTATATCTAGATGATCTTAAAGCAGTGTAATCATTCTCCCCTTATAAACTGAACAATATAAAAAACGGCATCATTTTGGAGCCCAATCAAGTAACCCAGTGGTGCTCAAAATGGAAGTTGGAGCTTAACACTGCTAAATTTGGATAAATCTGCTCTGGTAATCCTTTAATCAGCCTAGACCTAACTATAAATGGTTATGTCATCGAAATTTCTTACAGTAGAGGACTTAAGACTCCTATAATTTGATCGCAGAACAGGTGTCTAAACAGACCTCTAAATCTCAACGTTTGTAATTTCCATGACAATTGATCACGTATTCTAATGTATAACTTATATGTTCAACGACTAACTAGAGCTCCTAAAGAGCAGGCTCGAGGAAACCAGGGTTGTTTCAGACCTGGGTGTGAATTTATAGACCAGATATCCACTCTTCGTCAGGTTGTATTCCTTGACCTTGAAGAAGCATTTGACTCTGTTGATGGTGAGCTTCTATGGCAGTGTCTGTCATTGAAAGGTGTACCAAAGGAGTACATTAACCTTAAAAAGGCTCCATTTTCGATTCCTAATGTTTTTAATTATCTCTAATACTGCTGCAACCTCTACTACTATGGGATTTGAATTGACAATTCGATCTCTCTGTGTTACTGTGGTATGGCAACATGAACTGATGTACGTACGTACGAAGTTCTGCGTTGTAGCTGACTGACTGACTCCTAGAATAGTGCACTTTTACTCTTAGTAGTATTTGCATAAAGGAAAAATTGTGAAAAGAATCCGTTCAGAGTTGGTTTACATTCCGCATTCTTAGGATTATAAATTCAGATGTAATGCATTCAGACTCAACAGTTTATGGAAGAAGAGACGTAAACTTAATCTGATCTCTTTCTTTAAAATACTTCATGAGCGATGTTTTAAATCCAATGGAGCCATCCGATATGTAGCTTGCGTAACTCAGTCACTAGTGATACAATCTTATTCTACGAATTAGTTTACTAGTTGATTTTCAAAACCCGAATAATTTATTCTAATATGTCCGTGAAACAGAACCATTCCATGCTTTATTCTCTGTATCAGTGCCTACTACTCCTCAGAAAATGACTTAAATATGCTTGCAGCTGTATATCCCATTCAGCAAGTGAGATTAGAGGAACCCTAAACGTTTGATCGTCTTATTGCTGAGCCTACTAACTAACCTCCTTACATACAGATATTTTATACTAATATTGCGCTTTGTAAATTTAACTAATTTGAATGGTATATAACCCGAACATCAAGTAATACTGCACTTAAACCATGGTAGACTTGATAGACCAGACTGACCTATCGTTGTAATTGTCTTTCGCTGTTCTGTGCTCTTTGTTTCCGTTTTATTTTCCACAGTTGTAGATGATTATAACCAATTCGATATGTCACTGGGAATGACAATTCATACAGCTACGGTTTGTCCTGTTAAGAGGAGTTAACAGTTCCCGACGGACTCCTTGCAATTTTCGAACTAGAACATTCCAAACAATGTAACATGACATATCTATCATCTACATTAAGAATTTCTATCTAATATCTTGCTGCTTATGCCTGTAAACTGACATGAATTCTGTATTTATTATTTTCAGAATATACTATTATTCGACTGATGAGCTCTTAATTGGATGGTTCTACTTCTGGGCACAATCTATTTATACCAAAATAAGCGACGATGTCCTATCACTTTTGTTGACACAGCTGTTTACTGGAAAGATACCCCATTAGTCTGACGTAGCTGTCACGATTTTTTTTGTATTTTAGTCACCTGAAATCTCTACAGTACTGGTAACTTACTATTGTAAGCATTAACGATAATGGATTTGAGAACAGTTATAATCTACATGAGATAAGTTTGATATATTCACCCTTTTCTGTTACCGTTAGTACTACTGTGGTGCGAGCTACTTATAAGTAGTATATGACGTGTGTCAACGTAATGTCTGGCAGCAGAAGATGGGGGAAGACCAAGAAAGGAAGAGTTATAACACAACGGAATTCTTATGAAACGCATGAATAGTGAAAATGGATGGATGTTTTGCAACAGGAACAGTCCAGTTCGATATGATGAACTGATATTTTGCAAATTAACGATTTACGATATGGTTTTCCAATTTTACTGAGTAACTCTGTAATTTTCGTTAAATACAATCCGGTCGCCCCACCTGTGTTCTCGTTCACTACACTACTACTACTTCTGTTACTGTGGTATTTTTCGCTAGTTTTGCTTATGATGTGTGCATCTTGGATCAATGAATTCTCTCCATCTTTCTAATTAGTTGAATACTTCACATAAGTCTTTGATACTCATTCATATATTTTGCTTACAGAGGTAATAAAATTATTTACTGATTATGTGGACGGCTTTCCTAACTTAAGCTGTTAATAAGATGGTTATAGAGAATTCTGTTAAATCAGATATGACGGACGATCATTAGCCCTAATTTCATAAGTTCTTCAATGGTGTAAAAAACCAATTTCCAATAATCACTGTCCAGATAAGAATTGCTTTGCGTCGAAGATTTTGTATGTAGAGTTTCGTTATATGGAACGACTCATGTTTAGCTGAAATTTTCCTGTCTGCCGATATTCGTCCAGAGAGCTTTCTGCATTAATTATTATAATACATCAATCATATCTACTCAAACGATGGATCATAATTTATGCGAATTCAGCTTCATCATAACAAAGCTTTAAACAGCTGAGTACACTAATAAATGAAAGTGAACGCTTATATCAAAGTAGATTTCACAATTGTTCTTAACTCGAAATAATCTTAAGCCATCTCAAAGCAACACGGAATGTGGTTTAAAAGGAAAAAAAATTGTTTGCACAATTCTAAGAAGCATTCATCAACAGAATATCTGAACTCATCAGTAGGTAACGTATCTAGAACAACAACAAGTTATAACCAACCACGTTTTGAAAACATATTTTTTTATTCGTTAATGAGTCGCAGTATTGCAGATCATTTAAAATTCACTATATATTTTTTCCATTTCCTATAAAATACGAACTAGTTAACAAAAAAACCTGTTTGTTTGTAAAAATTATTCATAAAACCAAATTTTTAATTAATTGCAATTCGTTTTTTGTAGATTACATTTTCTAAAGTACCAATCCCAATTATTAACTTTTTAATATTCAACAACGAGAATATTTTTCCTATTTATTATGTATCTTGGATTTCTTATTTATACTGCGAGAAATATCTTTTGACTGCGTTACATGCTCGACTGTATTTAGACCTGGTAGTCATTAAAAATGAGCTTTTCTGTGGAAATTGATTTTGTTTCGTGAAAATCGACCGAAGAAGACAAGATATATCATCGAAGGAATATATTCCCTGAAGTAATTTATAGAAACTAACAAACGCATATTCTTCTACAAGACTAAAAGATATAGTATGAAAGTTTTTCTAAAATACATGTGTTATATTCAGCAGTTATAATTAATTTATCGAATATCATAACAGAAGCACAGATATGTAAATTTTATTTTTTGTTCAGAAAATTTTAGAATTAATATTAAAGTTGAAAGGTTAATCGAAAATGTTACAGAAAGTAGATCGGAATTCATAACTATAAAAGTAAATTCTATTGCATAATTAAATAAATTGGAAGAATCATGAAGACAAGTATAACTCGTTTTAAAGATGACGAAGTAAAAGTCAAGGTAATTAGAACTAAGGATAACTACCAACGTAGGCATTGAATAAATGTTTTTACCTTCTAGTTCGGGATTCTCTGTTTGCCGCAATGACTCCATAGATTCCGAACAAGAAACGAATAGGTGCTCTTATTCATCTTGTGAATATGTATACGGAGGATGGACTTTTTGAAGACAAACGATCAGTGCTCAGAAAGCAGTGTTATTACAATTTGTGTGTAGCTAGTTATATAACTCAAGTGCTATCACTTACTTGTCTGGGTTATCTAGAGCTAAGGAAGAAGAACTTGATTTCTTGTACCAAGATTAATAAGTTGTTAAAGACGGTTTATAAGTTATAAACTCACAATTTTCTTATGCAGTCAGTCTTAGTAAAATTTATTATTTGCAAGTGTTAGGATATCCACCAAAGAAGAATCCTTTGGAAGTCTAATTCTATTGGTCTATTCTTACTGGTCAATATTATGGTCGCCCTACCTATTGTCACGTACTTCAATGCTGTTTCCCATTGGTCGTCCTGACTATTAATGTCGTCGATGAAGTCATCGACGAGTGGACTTAGCCATGTAGTTAATTGTCGACCACGTGGTTGGGGTCCGTGAGTTGATAATAATCGATGGTTAGAGACCTAAAATGACATGGCTCAAAATCGTTCGCAATGGCGCCGGTGCATTTATTCTTTGTGTTCTCTCAAATCTTAATCTTCTGGATTCTTCAACACGTCTAGTTTTGACTTTCTGAACTTTTCTCATTGAATCATACTTCTTGAATAATATCTTCTCATCCTAACCTCTTCGATTACTTCTAATACTTTTACAACCTCTACTACTATTGCATTTGAATTGACAATTACATCTCTGTGCTGATGTGGTATGGCGACATGAACTGATGTACTTACGTACGAAGTTCTACGTCGCATCTGACTGACTGACTAAACTCGTAATGGTTCAAGCATATCAAATTGACATGTTTACATGCATTCGTAACAAACAGTAAATTAGATGGTGTTGCTTTATGTAAAATTAAAAAAAACATTCTGATAACTCTTAAATTTATTTTTGAATCTCAATGCATAAAGTGAAATGATTTTTTGAAATAACGCCCTGATATAAAGTCACCATAGCAAAATACAATAGTTGACAAATCTCATAAAATTATATCAAAGATATTTGTGTAGTAGGGAAAAACAAAATAACTTTGATCAATAAAATAATTTTCTTATTTTGTACAATTTTCGTTTTACATCAGGAAAATAAAAAAGTATGCAACATATGTTTTTTTTTAAAAAATTTTCTCTTCATGTTTTCATTGTCTTCCAACGTTGAATAAACGAACGAATTACTTCTAATCGTACACCTCGAAAGTTGCAACATAAAAAAAGCCATGTAGTTGAATAAAGTGTTATTTCAAAAAAAGAAGAAAACTTACAATGTTCGCAACTGAAAAAAGCTATTCTAGTCTAGTATTAATGTTTAACATTAGATTGTGTGTGTAATTTATGCAACAAAGTTTATGAATTTAATATTTTAAAACATTATCGCTTTTAATGCCATTTTTCATAATTTATTGTATAAATTAACCCTCTATTGTCAAGGACAATTTTACATTGGAGAACCAAAGGTGATTGCTCACGTGTTAGCATTTCGACATGAACAGTTCGGCTCAATCCCGTGGTGCAACTACACAGGTACCTGATACCCTGGGGGACCACCATTCACACCATTTATACACACTAGTACATATATAATGATTATTTCCGATCCATGATCACGTCAATCAATATGTACCGCATGAACAGGCCATTTTGACCCATCGCGCTTACATGACTGTCAAACTCATTATTATTAGCATTGGTGATATGTAATACAGTAACCCCAATGACATTGGTCCTTAGAAATGTTGCAAAACAACCACTAACATCAATGCAGTCGGTTGCTCTGCTAAACAATTTTGTATATGGACTGTTAGCGATGCTTGCCAAAGCAATGCCGAGCCATCCACAATGTTCACAGCGAACCTCTAGTCTCATACGAAACTTTCAGCTCTATATAGCGCTATAGCATATGGTATACATATATATATATGGCGTAGGATAGCAGAAGATGCAGCCCAGTTTGATGAGAATAGGCTCATTTTACTGTTGATTGTTATTTTGTCATCATTTAAAATAAGTAGAAATCCTACACAGAGCTTCAAACCAAGATAAACTATCACAAAACTGTGTATAGTTTGTATAACATAAAAATTAAGATGGCAGTGAGATTTTATAGTGTGTTAGGATATTAAATGTCTTGTTTAGAATTGACTTCTAGTAAAATGTGTTTTAATGGGACTTGATTGCTTTCCGTTAGGGATGTACTACCATTGTTCTAAATCAGCAGAATTAACAGACTCTTCCCTAAGCCTGGTTTTCATGCTTTTTAATCATGTTTTTTGTTATGAAAGGTGGTTGAAGAATAAGATTTTTAGCTCTTACTGTTTGACGTAGCTGGATGTGGGCAAACCGTAATCACGTATGAAGTAGAGTGAGATAAAAATTGTTAAAAGCATTACAAAACAATGTAAATTTTCAAAATGGTTATAAAAACTAATTGATATGCTCCCAATCTCACTTCTTTCTTGTGGCGGGAATGGTGATTACGAAATCGGGAAGATAGAAAGTGAGTTTCTTGCGTTTTAACCGGGTAAGTGGATACGAAGTATCTACACAAGGGAGCCGGAAAACCATGATTCCAAACCAATGGTGCAAATAGGCTTCAGAATCCTGATAGAACGAACCTATTATTGGTCACCGGCTACTATGGGACTGCATTTCCTCATGTCACTTCACTGCCTTACGGATTAGACTTTTAGGTTGAAGGCTCGAGGTGTAGACCCCTAAGGAGTCCGAATGGTATCCTAGTCTACTCACAAATACAATAAATTGGGTGGCACATAAATATTTAAGTGCTCCTTTGTACCAATGTTTATGTTAAGTAATAATAATGTTACCTGTATTATTAAGTTCTGACCAAAAGATAGGATTAATCGTACAAGTATATCGTGTATTGATTTCTATAATATTATAAATTTACAATTCTAGTATGAAACTGTCATTTTTAACTATTTATGTAGTTTTTTACTTATTTTAAATAGTAGACATCATATAAGTTCTATTCTGTCAAAGACAATATTAGTTTTCAAGGAAATTAAGTTCATAAAAGACACTTGTTTTTCTAATTCTAATTGACAAAACAATAAGGAGAATTATTTTAGGTAATTTTAAGAACTTTATAATTTTAAAAATATAAGTATAAATCAAACAGTGATAAGTAAACAATAAACTGATATGTAACATACCATGATTTAATGCAAGTGTTAAAAAGCTTTGAGGAACTGTAGTATCTTCAAGAGATGTATTTCTAAATCCAATTAGAATGGTCACAGGTGCTGTTTTAGTAGTTGACAATTCATTCACTTCATCTGTACTACATCCTTTAGTTAGTAGATCTACATATGGAGGTGAAATATTAAGCAAATTTGAAGGACCGTCGATTTCATGTTCATCTGAACTAGTGGCTTGTTTGGGCAAGCAGTTACTGTTCACAGATGTTGATTCTGATAATTTGTTTGAATCTTTGAGTGTCTTAATCAAGAAAGAAAAAAATCAATTCAAATTATAAACTACATTTGATTTTCTTATGAAAATATATAGAATTTAGATTGTAGTTTATCATGCCAACAGCGCATAATAATGGAATTCTGGATTTACATTTCATAATAATTTGTTATCAAATAACAGATGCAGGTACATGTATTTCAATAATATTGAAATCCAAACTTAGTGTCTACTACATCACGTTAAATCAATATTTACTATTAGTTAGTGTAATATATATATGACAATTACGTTATACAAAAAGTGTAAGATACTACTCTTTACTGCTGATTAATTGTGAGATTGATTACAACTCAACAGTATGCAAAGTAAGCCAAGCGAATTCGAAATTTCAGTGAGAACGTAAACAAACCATGATGAATCTCATTTAAAGCGAGAAGCACACTTTGGATTACACAAATACTCTTGTGACGTAATCTACCAAACAAAAAAACATTCACACAAACTATAATCAAATACTGAAGAGTTCATATAAAAATCTGTTCACCTGTGCAAAATAGGATGCACAGTCCAAAATGTTCACCCATCTTCTTACAACACGAAGATTCAGGTTTTGGCTGGTTGAAGAACTTTTTGATTCATCTTCTTCTACATCAGTTATTAAATCTTGAGCATCGTTATGTACAGCATCTTGACGATGAAGTTGAATAGGCTGATTTGGTTGTTCATCCGGTTTTTGTAATCGTAGATAACTGATAACATGAATTAGAAGAGTGATGGACAATTGCGTCAGTATTTTGCAATAATATAATAATATGATGTCTATTGTTATTTTGGACTCAATTAGTAAAAATAATTTAGAAGAGTTCATCCTATTCACACAAAAAACTACAAAGCATAAAACATTTGTATGATCAGACTGCCGGTTCTTAAATAAAAAAACATTTTACAATTATAAATAAATCACCTAGAAAGTTTTCACTAAACTGGCTGCTTGAAGATCTCCCAGTGTTTTCTAATTTTTAATTATTATCTAAATGATGAAGTACATTAGTTTAAAAATCACTTATCTATTATCATGAGAAATATCGACAGCCTTGGAATTACTATCGAAAGTTAGGTTGATTTGTAGGGATTAATAATGATGGTGGAGAAGATTTGTAGCTCAGGTGGATGATTTGGTGGTGGTGTTTGGTTCTCTCACAACCAAAAACACCCAGCTCAGAGAACCAAACACCACCACCACAATTAATAATAATAATAATCGCAGGGGCATTAAGTGACTGATTTTCAAACGGGTTTCATGAGATCTACAGGGAGAAGTCAAAACTCGTCTGATCAACTAAATCAGGTGTGAGACAGTTATCTATCGACGATATAAGATAATGGTTGTAGTAGGTAGTGAATGCATTGAATTCAGAAAGTGGATATCATTGAATTTTAACTGGCTAGATGAAATCACGGCCTTTCGCCAAATCTGAAGGTTGTGTGGCGTTCGGGTTACACAAATATATAACTGAGATCGGCAGTTGTCGACTGCTTCGTGGTTTTAAATGTATTCTAACTGATGTCAGTATTTGATGAAGACAATAAAAGTACTTGAATATCAAAACCAAGATCTGATTTGATGCTTTCCAGGCAATAAAAAACCGAGTAATTTTGTACAAGCTTACTTTCTTGTATGCAAAGCAGTAGAGGAGTTACTAGAATATAAGAATAGATTTGAGTAAAGCTATTTAATGGTTCACAATGTAAGTGTAAATAAAACCTACCGATTGCCACCGTGAGCTTCATGTTCTAAGTATCGTATCGCTACTCTAGCAGATGCCAATGTTTTCTTTAAATAATCCAAATGAGAAATAACTGGAGAGTTTAAAATTAGAATACAAAACATTACAAGCATGAAAAATTTACATGTTGATGTGATCAAATTCAATTTGAGTATAATTGAAGACATTAATACAGTTCATAATGAATGAATGATAGGAACTCTTAAAATTTTTCTAGTTAAAACTTTTCCTATATTAACAGTCTGTTGTTCTAAGTGATCAACAACTACAAAATGGAATATATAATAGTCAGAAGGTATATGACAAGAATTTAACATCTTAATACATAAACAGTTAGTTACAATGTAAAACTTGGTACATTAGTGTATCAATTCAAGTCACCATACCCTATTAGCACAGAGAGATGAAATTGTCAGGCCAAATTTCAGAGCACTAGAAGTAGTTACAATCTCAGTAAAAATACAAAACATTAGGCGTTATAGATAATATTGAAGAAATTATAACCCAGTGAAAAAAGAAACAAATTATTATGAATTGAAAAAACTTGGAAATTGGAGGAGGGCAAAGGATGGATACACCTGCGCAGTTGCAAGAAATTTTGAGCCATGTCATTCAAAGTCTCTCACTATCGGTAACTATTGTCTTGCAGACCCCAATCAGGTAGTTTATATCTACTAACATGGCTCAGTTGTGTCCAGTGATTTCATGGGCTGCTGCGATGTTTTGGTTTGGTTGCCACCACCTTCCCTCCAGTCTATATGGGCATCAGACAACATCGCTCGAGGCAGTCAGTGGTTAGGCATATGTAAAATATGTCCAAACCACCTGAACTGATGAAGATTCAATACTTCAACTGATCTGCCACCCTACCTACTACTCTTTTCCTAACACCAGCATTGTTCACTCAATGGTCTCAGGATATACGAGCAATGCTTCGAATACATCTATGATCGAGAACCAGTAACCTACGAATATCCTCTATTCTTAGTGGTTGTTTTTCATACCCGTACAGAAAAACAGAGTGTACTGCTACGTAGTAAACTCGCCTTTTGGTTAGCAGACGGATATTTCTCCTGCGTCATAAGTGACGCGAGTTGGCAAAAGCCAGTCAAGTCTTCTTTGTCCTTGTTGAGATTTCGTTAGACACCAGATCATCTGGACTGATAAGACAGATTCCTAAGATAAATGGAGTGGTCACCACACTCAACTACTTCACTCCCTATCATTAGTTCAGATTGATCTTAGTCATCAAGTGAATCTCCTGGTACAAGACCAACTCTCTGAATAGTCAAATGATTAAAGTGTTATGTCTAAAAGCAAGTCTATGACAAAGTTAAGTAAAAATGCAGAAAGCTAACAACTTTGACGAGCATTAATTCCAATAACAGTTCGCCATAAGCTATGACTTGGCCCGACCGTAGCTGCTACCTTGACGTGGTGGTCGGGCTTGCCTATCGTGATAACTCAACCGAGCTATATTGGCTGGAACATAAGTTTCCTTAGGTCCTAACCAAGACAGGCAGGTCGATTAAAAAACGTAAGACTAAAAGCAGCAACTTAAGGGCTGAGGGCGAAGTCGTGCTGTTGACTGTAGAGTGCGATAGAAGTAAGGTGTCTCCTTTGAACAACCAGCATCTGACTTCTCACAAAGGAAGCAGGGGGTTAGAAACGTTTTCTCTGCCTACACTTCGACTGATTGCAGCTCAGATGAGATAAAAGATGAATTTTACAGGAAGCTTTCCAACTTCCTTCAAAAAGCTAAGCGCCCTGATTTAGTAATCGCAGCTAGTGATTTTAATGCTCAAGTAGGTAGAGTAAGTGAAACTGAAAGTTTAATGGTTCAAATTTACTGCTGGGTTGATGCATAGATAACCCTGTTATTGTTATTAAGCTTTAAATGACAAGTGGAGAAGTAATTATCTGTTCACAAATCTAATTCATACGCTGGTGAAATACACATGACAGTGTTTGAACTTATTCTCCAATTCAATGAAATAATTCTACTAAAAAAAAAATGCATATTACAGGGCTAAAAAGTGGATAAAAAGTACTACCAAACAAAAACTGTAGATCCGTAAACATGTTATACTGAGTACAAAAAACTAATCAAAATAAGAGTATTTTCAAATGCCACTAAAGTTAATTGAATTGTATTAGAGTTCAAAGTTTTATTTACATGGTAACCAACAGCCTTAAGATTTGGTTACATTCAAAAGTAACAATTTAAAAGACTTGATGAATCAGTTTAACAAAATTGAATCAAAGTAACATGTGATTCATAAATTAAACTATTATTTTGCATCTTAACAACGGACAAATTCGTTAGTTAATAACCCACAATTTCTTAGAGGTTTCTAATACATCAGTATTAAAAACATATGTCTTTCAATTATTGTTTATATCTATATTATTATAGCTTTGTTATTAACTCAATAAATGTTGTACACAACAGTAATTATAGTGAAAAGAAAAATAATGACATATCCCGGGGTAGAAATTCTCCTAGGCAACTTTTCAAAGAATCCGAGGATTTTTCGACGAATGATTTTTATTTTAAAGCGTCATTTTATTTATTAGGGTTTCTATTTTTATCCACTGTTTATATTATTGACTGAAGTTGATTAATATCTTTTTGGTATATAGGAACTCTGAGAGGATTATCGTGATATTGTCAGTTAGTCATAGGTTTTTATTAAAAAATGGATAATGGCTAGTAGTGGAATCCTAAATATCAATGAAGAAACAAACTATTAAAGATCAAAATTTATATCTATTATACAAGGCAATAATTATCTGGGCTCACTATCACTATGGATAATGCGTTAGGAATTTGAAGCAATAGACACTCGGGTTTAAATCCTAGTTTGAATACCAGTATTAGAATGAGTCTTAAATTAGACCGAATATACGTACTAGATTCCATTGTTAGTTACTATTAGTTAAACGAAAATGTATCGCTAAAATGGTAGTCTATATTGTTTGAAATATGATAGAATACTGAGATGCTAGTACAGAATGATAATTTGAGATGGTGGAGAAAATTTGTAACTCAGGTGGATGATTGTAGCGGAGTTTCGTTCTCTGAAATGGATGTTTCATTGTTCTTCTGAAGAACATCATCAGCACAAACTTCGATGATGAATAAAAATATTGTTTATATAAATAAACCAGTAATAAATGCAGTAGGTTTTTGGATAATAAACCTATTTATAGAGAAACATACGCAGTATATAACATGAAGTATAAGAATAGTTGGGAAATCTACCGTGAAAAACTGAATAATTTAATTTATGCATAGGAAAATTTAGATGATAATACGACACCCTGTTTGAATATCTAAGTTACATGCATCCTAACATCAGAATAGTTCAACAAGTTACTTCTTTTCTTTGAACATGTCAATTATGTCTGTTATTCGCATTAACAATTCAGACACGTATATAGAAATTTTACGACCTATCGCTTCACCATGTACAAAAATTACAATCCAAGACATCATGGTAACGAGGAATATGCAGTGAAAAGGAAACACGTTGAAATATTCTGTGCTGAGAATTCCGGATTGTAGTAAGCATAAAATAGTGACTAAAGCCACTATTATTATGTAATATTTAGTGATAAATTTTAAAACATTTGAATATGTAATGAATGACTATTTGATATACAGCAGTATGAAAAGAAACAGATTTGAACAAATTTTTACTAAAAATCAATATTAAGCAAGTTAACATATGTAGTTTGAATAGATTACAATTAGGAAATAATGTGATTGAGAAAAAAACACCGATCTGAAGAAATCAACACAACTAACCTGCTTGTGGTATGATTAAAATGAAACGATTAGAACTAACTAATTGTTTGACCATAGGTAAATGACTGGTTAAGCAATAAGCGTCTAAGACGAGAAAAGGTGACAGAAAGCTTTTATTTATATCAAATCCTAAATGTTTATCTTGTATAGTTGATTCTGAGTTTCGTATGCAAGATGAAGTACTAGTGCTTCTTTTTGTGGATAAAAGAGGTGACTGATTACGAAATTGACGTTCCAATTGATCTACTTCATTGAGTAACCGAAGACGAGCCATATCTCGCATAGCTTGGTCTCGACGTGATTGATCATTCTCTGTTGAATCCATCTACAAACAAAAATGGACTTAATGATCACATGTCATTGAAATTAATTGAGAATATTTATTCATCCATTTTTAATTATAAATACATGTCCTTAAAGTATTTTTTTTCGATAACATGTTATAAAGTATGGACAATCTTGTAGATTTCTATAGATTCGTATATGATTTCGTATAGCCAAGTGATTACTTGAACTTTTATAAGTTAGTATATTCCTCCCCGAAAAGTATAAGTTCTGTACTAGAAACTTCTGTTAGCGGTATTTGTTATGTATTTATGCATAGATTAATAAAAGTACTTGATTCATATTATTTTAGGTGCTTGAGACCACACATTACTCCACATACATATGAGTGTAAGATATGATGTGCTCCTAGAATCAGTTGTTCACTAGTACTCATAATCCTCGGTAAATTTTACTCAAAAAGAAAGACAAACTGAATGAAAGGCTTTATTTCTGACTAGACGGTATGTATAACTTGCTCTTATACATTGACAGTCAGAATGATCATTACACTATTATCGTGCTGACTTTCAGTTCAGTTGATCATCCATCTTTCTATCTTAGGTTATTATTACACCTACACTTATTTTGGCTGAAGCTGTTGGAATTTGTGGTTTCGCAAACATCTGGTAGATTAGAGACTATTTTTCACATCCCAATATGAAAATCTCGTTTTTGATTGAACTTTTTATTTATGTGTAACATATAAAGTACAATAATGATGTACAGATTGAAATAAAAACCGGTGTTTTTTATTATGACAATTGGGTCAATGACCAATTTTTTAGCATTGACTTTATAAGCGTATTTCGATTTGTGTAAAATCGAGAGTGATATTAAGAATCGTGTTACAAATAGTAGTAAAGTTAAACACACATGTTATTATATGTTTTGAAGAAATGATGTAGGTTAGATGAAGAGATATAATTTGGCTAACAAGCTGAAAGCCCTTATACTAGATTTATAAATAAAACATTTTGTAGTTGGATATATATTCATCATATGCTGAAAATAACAAGCAATAATGATATTATAACTTCGTCTATTAATGTTCTAAGACATTTGTAAACGAACTACGAACGTTAACAGATACGGCAGTCAATGGTCAGTCATCATCAATAATCCAGTGGAGAGTAACATTTAGTTAAGAACAAATGAAATTTCTTTAAGCTCTACCAAAAGAATAAACTCACCTGAGGTTTACTAAATAATTCAGTATCACACTTAACCATTGAAGATGAATCAGATTTTTGTGGACTACTTTTGGAGACAGATTGAAGATTATCAGATTGTGAGGCTGTTAAATGTTGAGCAGACTCTGTTGTATCCCAATCGTCATGATGATTATCTGCTTGTTGTGAAGGTCTATTACGATGTCTAGGATCATAGTGTGATTTGTGTGCCTTAGCTGAGCCTGAATATCTAGCATGTTCCCGATAAGAGTGACCTCTGTGAGGCACACATGTATTACGATTATCAGTTCTACTATATTGAAAATTAGCATTGGGACAGGAAGAACTGTAACGATCACATCTACCGTAGCCTGGATAAAACTTCTGATATCGACGGCCACGACGTTTCCGACGATTCGAATAGGGCCAATTGGAATGATTAGAAGAGGATAGACCGGGAACTTCAGACAATGGTATATCACACTTGAAAGGTCGACGACCATCTCCAGTAGAATTATATGTAACAAACAAACCTAACTGATTGCTGTATGATGCTAAACTGCACCCGTGAAACGCAATGGAGGCGCATCGAAATACGATCTATGGAATGATGACAGAGAAAAGAAACTAATTATTAAGTAACAAGCATTAAATAGAATATTTCTGAAAATTAGTACAGGTGAGATCCACTTTCATGTCAAAACACGAAGAGAATGATTATATGCTTAAGAATTAATGTCCTACAAATCGAACATTACTTAAAGTATGTACGGCAAAGATTCATAGACAAATAGATTTGTCAAGACTAATCCAGACTAGATGAACAGTTAGATTTACTAGCAAATATATATGCATGATGAAAATAAAATAGCAGTGCGACATTCTAGGTTTTAGCTGTTGGTTATTGAACAAAAAGTTTGGAATAACCTCTACCATTTAGGCCTATACAACCTGTTATATTCACTATGTAGTCGTCGTTAACGATACTGAATAACTTTCCAGATAATAGAAGCATCAAACTTTGTCTACAGGCTATAAACCAAGTAGCTGCATTACTAAACTACTTATTTACAATAAGTCCAGAAAGAAAATATAGTTATTTATATGAATATTTGTTACGATTTCATCCAATAAATTAGTAAATTAAAAAAATACATACTTCGTCTATTTCGTTTAACGAAGGTGATATACATGCATGATGAAAATCAATTTTTTCATGGATACAATTCATTGATGGTAAACCAAGCAGTAACCAATCTTCAGGAAGAGGATACATTTGAAATTTCTCCTCATCATGGATTACAGATTGTTGTATAGAATTTTCCTCTACTTCATTTTGTGTTTCAGTAGGAGACTTATTTAAATTTAACACTTGTTGAGAAAACAATCTTTTCATTGTTTGGTAAACATCGGGTGATAAATGATGAACGATGTTGAACTTAGCTTCATCATCAACATCTGTAATAAAAATTCAAGAATTCACTGCATAGTATATGTTTAAAGATTATTTTACAAACTATATACATATATTTGACTGATTAACCACATGTTACATACAACTAATTAATCACTCAACAACTGTGATCAAACTTACTTGATTCGATGAAGTGAGTACAGGAATCCACATTTAATTGTTCGTTCTGATAACAGTGATTAATGTCACATGCTTTTGATGTATTGGTTACATTTTCGCGTGAAATTTCATGAGAAATTTGATCGAATATTGGATAAATACTATTTAATAATGGCATTAGCTGTGATATAAATCTTTCTACAGATACTTGCCAAAGAATACTAGCTCTGCTACGTTTCTGTGATTTATCAGTACTATCATCTGTTAATGTAGAATTGATATCTTGATAGGCGGATAAATTTAAATGTTCAAATTTGGAACTAGAAAGCCAGTCTAAAAATAATTTGACAGCAGAAAATAAATAAAGTTGACTGAATAGACTAAGACGTGTAGTTATATCTGCATTCGCATCATAAGAATCTTTATCAACTTGGACAAGAGGATGATTTGATAAATTCTCTTTAATAGAATCTGAATGAAATTTCGAAGGGTAACATGTATTCTTCTCCTCCGAATCGACAATAGAACTATGAAAGTAAACAGAAGTAAAAAAGAACCACTTTACTTTAAACCAAAAATATCAAGTAGACAACAATGAAATGTGTTTATCATTCAGCCTTATTGATGAAATTTGAGTAGAAATAAGTGTCAAATAATTATCGATCACTATTTTTAGTTTACAGATATTATGAATGATAAGTAACTGGTATGTTTCAAAAAAAGGAACACTACTAAGCAATTAAATAGAGTGAAATGCAAATCAACAATTCAGAACATCTGCGTATACTGGATTACAACACAATGGTTCACAATAACACTTATCTGATGAAACCTACTTAAATAAAAACGACTTCAAACTGATTACCTATCGATAATTTAAAGTGAATATGAAAATGGAACAACGTCAACAACTATTTTGGTGATAATGTTGCAGAGTGTAAGTGTTGTTTAGTTAGCGTAGTTTAAAGTTATAATCAAAAGGAATTTCATAAATGAATTTCGATTTTTACATAAGAGTAATAATGTAGAAGAATTGAGATGAAAATTTGTAAATGAATAATTCAGTCAATTAATCAATTGTTGATCATGAATATGGACAGCGAATCCACGCTTTCATAAAAAAATGAAAAGCATTATATATATGAAGATACTTGAATTGATCACAGAGATTAATAATACAGAAAACCGCAGAATCAAAAAAATCAGTCGGAATATGTCAAGTTAGTTGAACGAAACCTGGAGATAGAAGAAAGCCTATAAAGTATAAGAAGTAGTGAACAAAATAATACGTCTGGAAGAATTAAAGTATTAAAATAAAGATTCCGTACAGAATAACTATGATGATAGATGTATTTGAGAGAAGAAACGAAGTTTGATAAATATGTTCAGTGTTAATTTATACTGGTTTGACTTGTTCATTTGCCCGCATGAAATAAAAAAATAAGTTGAGTGATTAGGCCCAACAGTCAAGTTTTTATGTATTAGATAATGAGTGATTTATAAGCTAATTCCACCCAATCCCCTAACACATTTCATTATGTTTATTTTATATTCATATTTTGTACATAAGAATGTTATTTTATTACACGAAAAATCTAGTTGTCTGACCAGTAGTCTTATGTTTGATTCCTAATCATTCAATGGCCCAAGTCGCTTAAAGGGTCTCGTAAGAAGATATTATTCAATCACATTATATCATTGCGTTCATTCATCGACACGCACTCTATTTGTTCATTCCAATAATCAACAATTTCGTCTGATCGAATCACAAAGAACCTCCTAATATAACATCGATAGAGAGCAAAGCTAAGTTGAGGTTTCCCGTGTTCAGTAAAATTGTTTATCAGTTGCTCAATGAGTAGTACATTAAACTGTTTCATTGTACTGAGTACTGGATAATAATAATAATAATAATAATGGTTACTAGCCAGTGGTCGATCAACTTATAAATACTTGTAAATTTCAGACATGAATCAAGTAGTATTACTTACTCATTATGCACTGATTCTTTATCATTGTTTGAAGAATGAAGAGAGACCGGTGAAGGAACTATAAGGTGAGAAGTTAAAAATATAATATACATTAAGTAAACTGGTTCTTATATATGAAAGTGACCGATTTTGTAAAACTGTAATTAATAAGTTAATGATTGCCTTCAGGAAACAATGAAATTTTTTGATGGAAATGGTACTTTATCTCAAGTATAAAAACCTATGTATTTTTGCATATGCTTCAATTCATAATCATTAACTACAGACTGCGTAAAATAATTTCCACCATCACAGTCGCAATAAGAGTACTGTCTAAATAAAAGCTCTTCTAAATAGTTAATTTTCTCATCAAAATAGGTGCATAAACCAAAAAGACTGAATATAGCCGAATGAATATATCTATTACCTACGGAAAAAACCTTGGAATGTGGAGAGACAAAGAAGAAAGTTTTCATAATACATTTCAAAATGGTATGGATCCAGATTGAAGATGATAGAAGGAGATCAGTACATTATTGTATGCAACGCATATTCTCAAGTTCATGTTGAACAGGACACAATGTGTGGAAAAATGACAATATTACACACATGACAATACACACATATTTCACAAGATATTTTCCGGAATAAGTTGCATCGAATATTTATTTTCATCCATTCTGAATATAAAAAGCTTTCAACAATAATATATAAATAATCATCGCAAAAATTCCTTTTTGTATGTATGAAAAAAACTTTCTGAGAAAAATCAGTGTCAATAATGAATATAACAAAAGTTTGCACTGCAACAATATACTAATACGCAATGAACAATGAACACACACATTGTTGACCAGATTTCTCAAAAAAGGAAAGGATAACTGAACAGATGACGGTGTGTTGAAAATATGCAATTATTTTTTATTGCAATATAATAATAGAATCTACATACAGTGGAATTTCGTCCGAAATTATTAGCATTATTTTGTAATCAGTATGATTTCATCTCCGACTTAATTATTCGTTATAAGCTTAGATATTGGTATTTATTTGAGAAAATAAACAGTGTTTCTCAGGTTGACTGTTTCGATAACATTGTGATTCATTCACACACAAAAACTAGATGAAATTTACTGAAGCTTACCGTCTACTTTTTCTGTCTTGCCTTCTTGCATCGCTTCCTCTTCTGAAATGCAATTCAATGTATTTTTTACATCCTTATTTACTGAATGAGATTCTGATAAATATTTTGATGAATCATTAAACTTTGATTGCTTTACATTTCGTTGGGATCCTAAACGATTCAATTTGGAAGCACGCCTCAATCGATCGTCAGAGAAAACATCAAGATCATCATCTGTAGGTGTACCGGTAGAGTTAATCTCGTCCTAAAAATGAAGACAACGAATAGGATTTTTCGATTAGATATCGCTCGGTCAATTTTATTATAGTGTGTATTTATAGGAGAATTGCAAAATACAGTCCAAAAGTAATGAAGTATATTTTTTTACTTGAACTTTACCTGTTTAGCAATTAGAAATAATATTCCTTAACAGTATAATATTTGTTACTTTTCATTGTAATTAACTTTTAAAAATGTTATAAAAGATTCTTAAGATAAAAAATGATATGGTGATTTAAACTAACTTGGTATTAGATTTTATACTGGAAATAATGTGGTCGAGCAGAATTGTGACTAATACAGAGCCGGTTAAAGTGAAATTAGGTACGTTAGAGGACTAATACAGAACATAAGTTTAAATACAACAAGACAGTACACAAATAAGAGAAAACTAGCCTGTACAAAATGGTTGTCTTAAGAAAACGTAACTATATGGTCAAAGTCGGATTGTATGAGTAGTAATGAGAAAAGCAGCCATCCGACGGCTTCTAAAAAATAAACAACTAACATGGAAGAGGTTCACATTCAAAAAGCAAGTACAGCTATTCTGAAGTACAAAGATATAATCTAAAAATAACATTACCCGTACTAAAGCTTTTAGGGTGGCCCCGTTACTAAAAATTAGCTAATCAGTTTAAAATTAAACAAAACGCCAGAACCTTCGTATTACTAAAAGGATAATGTATGAGAATTAAAAATCTAGTTGAATTTCAAAATTCAAAGAAAGTTAAAATACTAGAAGTAAGGTAGTTATTATTATTATTACAACTGATTTTTTTAGACAGTAATGAGTGATAAGCTAGATAAAAATACTGACCATAATTCAGATACGACTTTGTAAGCATAGAAAAATTACACAAGAAATTTGTATAACAAGTAATTGCCAAAAAATGGGAGAATGAAAGAATTACTAAGCACGAAAGTATTGTTAAAAAACATGTTTAAATAGATGATTAAGAGAAGTTTCCTGAGGTCTTATAGTTCGATTTCTAGTCTGCAACAATATAACTCGTTCTCAAGAGTATGAATATTATATGAAGATCATAAAATTATCAAGTTGAAAATCAAATTTATTTTAGATGGTGGTACTCTGTAAGTACTAAAAATGCATTAAAACTATACGAGTACATAGTACATACTTGTGAATGCAATAAGCTGGAATCATCAGAACCCCAAAAATCTGTATCTGATTCATTATCATTTTCATCAGTTGCCCTTTCTACAAACTCATGTTGTGAATCTTCATCTGACGAGTATCGACGAAACCGTAATCGCGCATGATCATCATCTTCATCGGTATCTGTATTACTGTGGATACTTTCATGTGATTGTGTTCTTGTACATCTAATATCACCAGAATCTTCTAGTTCATCGTCAGGATTACCAAGATCTAGTTATATGAATGAATGATCAGTGATAAAAACATATTTTCGAAGAGATAAACAATTAACATAATCTCCTTGTTTGCTTGTTTGTTTATTAAACACTTACAATAATATTTTACTGCATTTCATTGATGTGAACTCTGTTGCAAGCAATTAATTGTCATATCACAAGATTTTTTGTATACATAGGAAACAGTTGTGAGTTAATCAAAAAAGACAATTAGAATTTTATCGGTATTTTCTTCAAAGGAAGAAGCATAAGTATGCAATTAAACATTCACGAGAAATAATGTTAGAATAGAAAACTATCTGTTATAATCCGAAATGCCATGAGTCCATTTTTTCTTTTCTCTTATACTCAATCCTTCTAACTATCACTAATATACTGTACTGATACTACTCTGGCATATCGCATTGCTGATATGATATGGTAACTTGAACGGAAACATATATGTGACAGGTTCCATATTGATTACAATTGACTAACTGATATAAATAAGATCTCTTCAGAATACAAAATATCATCTTGCTTTTTTGAAAACATTTATTGTCTGAGTAAGAAATACGTACCATACAAAAATTTTGATTGAACTTTTCGGAAATTACTGCAAAGTATGCGAATCACACATTACAAATATCAAATGAAGAATTTTCTCTTTAACAGTAAAGTATTAGTTACCAACAAAATCTATTTTTTTGACAAGAGCTTAGAAAATATTTTAAGATGATACATTCGATTCAAAATTTATTATTTAAAAGTACGAAAATGATCTGTCTATAATGTAGATTTGGAAATATTTGAATCAAACTGTGATAATTTTCTCCAATAAAAATTACTAAGTCATCAGGAGCTGACAAACCATAAGGAGTCATTAAAATGATTAGTTTGCTACTGATATTTTGGAAAAAAGCAAAAGAGTTTTAAGTCATAAGTAATTTGATGAAAACTGGTATTGTCAATGATTACCGACAGTAGTTGGCACGACATGTTGAATACATATCAATAAAATCATATAGATAACACAATTATTTTTATGGAATGCTGGTTTTGAAACAAAAATTGTGTCTAAATAATCCATGATAATCTAATAATTTAAGTAATCGGCTAAAAATGATAAGTTCCGAAGGTCAGTCAGTTAGTTAGCTACAACGTACATATGTACATCAACTCAAGTTGCCATACCACATTAGCACACAGAGATGTAACTGTCAGTTTATGTTCCTTGAAAGTAGAGGTTGTAGTAGTAGACGTAATGGAAAAGATAAGGAATGGAAGATATGGTCTGAGAAGTATGTCCCAGCGAAATAAATTAAGAAAGGGAAAAAACGTCCTGGGGAATTCAGAAGATTAGAATTTGAGGCAAGATAAAAAGTGAATGTATCTGCGCCATTGCAAGCGATTTTGAGCCATGTCATTCAAAGTCTCAAACCACCGATTACGATTGTTCTCCGGACCCCAGACTGGTAATCTACACCTACTAACATGGTTCAGTTCAGTTGAGTGACTTCATGCCATGTTTTGGTTTGGTCACCACTAGCTTTCTTCCAGCCTACCTCTACAACAGACAACATCGTTCATCGAGGTAGTCGGTGGTTGGGAATACGTAACACATGTCCCAAACACATCAACAGCACTACTTACTCCGTGGTCCCAGGATAGAAAGCAGTGCTTCGGAGACACCTCTGATCGAATACTGGTAACCTATGAATATTCCCTATTCTTAGTGGTTGTGCTTTACACTCATAAAGTAGAACAGAGAAAACTGTTGTACAGTAAACTTGTCCTTTGGTTGGCAAATGGGTATCTCACGTACGCCATAAGTGATGCAAGTTGGAAAAGCCAATCCAGCCTTCCATACCCGTGCCGAGATTGCGTCAGACACCAGGTCATCAGGACTGATGATACTCCCAAGGTAATCGAAGCAGTCGATACGCTCAACTAATTCATTCCCTATCACTAGTTCAGGTGTTGATGCGAGCCAATCTTGAAGCAAAATTTTGTTTTTTCGAGGAGAAGGAATCGCATCCCGAACATGCTTGAATTCCGAAGGTATTTTTCATAAATAATAACTGGTTGATATATAGTTTTAAATGAGTATAAACCCATATTCCATTTCGAAAAAATATATTAACATGTAAATTATTTTTTAAGTTGATAGGAAAGCCTACCTGATATAGCTTCAGGGTGTTCGGTTGAGGAAATATTACTGGATGGTCGATGGTCATTTAAAACATGTTTGCAATTAGAATTTCCTGAAGGATTAGATGGATCACAACATGTTGGGCAATCAGTACACAAATTATGAGAAGTTTTAGAGATACCTGAATTTACTGGTTTTCCTTTAGGGTCTTCCATAAACTGACCCAGACGACGGTAGATTTGACTACATACATGAGTTACATAGAGTTCCCCGATGCTTAAAGCAAACGATAACGGTGCGTGAAGATCAGGTATAGTTGTAACTGAAGATGACTCACACTTATTAGTTACTGCAGATGGACAATTATCGGAAGAATCAATCTAAAAGTAATAAAAAACTATAATTAGTCAAAAAGCATTTAATGAAAGATTCAAAACAAGTTGATCAGACATAAGCTTTGATGTTATTCAGACTAAACTAACGTTAAAAAATGCTAGATTATATTTTAGTCCCTTTATTGTGACTAAACACTGTAGTTGGGTAATTTCATAAAGCGATATATTTTTGTTTGCAAGGATTTTAGAATACAGTATGATTTATCGAAACTACTAGGTTAAAACTCTAGTGAAAAAAGTAAACCGATATTTGTGAAAGTATAAATCGTCCACTACGGTACAGCCCATTTAAGGTAGCGTGAAAATCCTAGAAAACGAAAAACCTAATCAAACAGATATATGTAAAGGAAAGCACCTATATATTTAGAAAAAGGAAAAGCAAATTTTGATAAAACTAAAGGTATCCTTCTGAAAGCGCATTGATGACGTAGTTAGGAATAACTAATCGACATTGCACGTGTATTAAAATATTTTTATGACTTGAAAACATTTATTGACAATGATTTTACATGGAAAACAACTGTAAATTATAGAGCATTGAACAGGTAATAAACAGGTTAGATTTAGTTTAGGATTGAACTCAAAATGACAAGATTTATCAACGATAATATTAATGTCAAGTAACTGAACTGGAATATAGCTGCATATATTCCAAAAAATCAATTGATCGAGATTACACGTTTATTATTGTTCAAAAACACCAGCAATCATCTGCCCCCATTACTAAACTATCTGATTCCACAGGTTTTACTGCCTAATTTATTGATACCACTAATATCTCACAAATTTCCGTCTCCAACACTAGAGCTTTTACACTGCCGAGCTAAAACATTTAAAAATAGTCACAAATAGGCTGTGTTTGAAGTGTAATTGTCACTTGAACTATGCGGTCACGCTCTGCAGTCGTAAAGATCATCCTATAACTCAACTTTCACTTCAGATATTTTAAGAACGTTCCTTATAGGAATGGGCAACTGAGAAGTAAAACTGCCCATACAGCTCTAACAGCACAGAAAGTCTATATGGGTGGAGAAAACTATGAATTAAACCCCGCTGTTTTACAGGACTCAAAAATTTGATTAACTAGTACAAATAGTTTGTAACTGTTGTTGTTACTACGGAACACAATACTTGCATTCTTGTGTTGTACAGAAGCCAATCACTGTGTTCTTATACCAAAAACGTAGTCAATTGTTTGGCTGTAGTAGTAAGTGTTTATTACATTCTATACGTCCAAAAAATGCAAATTTAAGATTCTCACATTTCTAACATAAGGTTGCATGTAAGAACAAATTGTTAGAAAAATTAGGTTTGTGGTACCAGCTATTGAAAACTGACTAAAAGAAGTGAAATCGTATTTGGCGATGCTAAACTTATTGAAAACCAGTTATTTCTATTTACTATTAAACAACATGAGATTGTAGACTAGTGAAATTTGCATACCTGAATGGCATTTTCCTCTCCACTAGTATCTGAGCTGGTAGGGACTGTAGTGACTTCACTTTCTTGGGCAGAATGCCCCTGTATATCTAAATTTTCGTCTAATTTTTTTTCTCCTGGTTTATTGCGATCTTGTTCTATTTTAAGCTGGAGTGTGTATTCATAAGTAAGTATAGAAATGAGCAGCATTCTAATAAAAATAGGTCCTGTCAATTGATCTGATGTTTCATCTGTACAATCTGTTTTTTCATGATTAACTTCATTCGTTTTCAGATTCTTGGTACTGGTATGTTTTGAGAATGCAATGGTTTCCGATCTTACAGTTAAATGATCAGTAAGTAATAAAGAAGAATGTAATTCTGCGAGTATATCATGAAAAATAGTTTCCGTTGCCGGATCCCTAGATCTTAAGAGGAAAATATAAAGCAAGAAAGTTAAACATTACAAAAACTAAATTTCTGAATTTTAGTAAAGATTCACCGGCATATAGATGACATTCCGGTTGTGAATGACGAAATGAGTATGTCCAACATTTCTGAAGCGATTATGCATAGAGCTGTTGTGGTAGTACCATGTAATGCTGTTTTGAGTCGAACTCCGGAAGTTTCTGGTTATTACAAACTACAAAGTTCTGGTTAGATATGTAAGAAGTACTATGACTCTTAATATAAGCTAGTGCAGCGTACAATGAGAACTGGGAATTCATGTCACTCGTGTGCACTAAAATTTCCTGTACCAAGATGTATATTTTGATAAAGCATGTACTCTTCATTTATGAATAGTTTATAAGCTATCTTACTTTCATTTCATCAAGTATGTCCATGTTGCTGAAAGTTTTAACCTGAAAAACTTTCATCCATTAAACAACTTCCTCTTAGATATAGCATAAAGTACGACGCTTGACTTAACTACTGGAGAAATAAAGACCGAGTGATATTTTATTCAATGTTTGCACCTTGATGATTGACTGATGACAATTGCATTTCCGACTACGGAGTCTCAAATATTTGCTGTATATCCTACCCAAACGCTTTTCAAATCCAGGATTTTTCAGGGCGCCGTCACTCAATGAAAAGCAATAGTCATCAGTTTATAACTCAGGTCTATAGAATAGGTAATCGATTAGCAAGCGTTGGCACATTTTAGTTCTTTAATAAAGATTTAAAATCTAAGTTAAATCATGATTAACTACTTAAATTAAACGATAAAACAAGCTCAAAAGAAATAAGAGAATATTGTGACAAGCCTTATATAACTGTTTACCTTTCTGATCATCTGATTTCCTAGTTCCTGTTGCTTTCATATTTTATAGAGGTGGTGTATTCCCTTAGCTGAATGGTTTAACTGTGATTCACTATTTTTTGCCAACATCATTAGTTCATACTTGGAAAGTAATAAATACGACAACAAACTCTTATTTCTGGTCAAATCATTAATGAACAAATTGGAGATATTATCGAACTATGACTATACACTCGATGCTAAGACCTAATTTTCTGTTAACACGCGCAACTTTTATATCAAACAAAAATAGTATGAACAATAAAAGTGTAGACCGGGTTACGACGTATAGACCAGTTTTAGTATTTGCCATAAATAATTCAAAACAAATCCTTTTCAAATAACAAAATTTGTGAATACACAATGAAAATTGACACATACTCCACAGGTTTTAGGAACTGCTGAATTAAATAGATGAATTTCATGATAGTCTTCCGGAAATCTTTTGGTCTAAAATGCAAAAGGTTGATTGTAAGAATGATCATAAAAATTACATGTTTTATATGAATGAATTTTTAAGATTATGGGTAAATGAATTCAAGATATTTCAAAGTTTATGACGTGGAGATAGTGATAGACTGTGATTTTGTGACCACCGTAACTCCGGATGGTGATAGAAGGATTATGCTTCTTATTCTCAAAATTCAGAAATTTACTTCAGGATTATTTTTAGTTTTCAACGCAAAAACACAGTCAAGAATATGAATACGGATAATATATCTTAGATATTGCATCAGCTTTGAAAGGTTATTGGCTGATAAGATTTAAAAACAAACACACAAACAATATATGAACCTTTTAAACGTATACTATACTTAGTATAAAGAGGACATCAGGGCGTCAATAACAATGAATTATCTCTAATTTATGAGTGCTTAAAGATAAGTAAAAAAAATTACAGGGTTGGACTACTACTTTTTAGAAACGTCTTTACTGTGCCAAGACCTTCAAGTAGTTGGTCGTTAGGTTATAGGTAGTGGTAAAGAATCTAAGCAAACCGTTGTAAAATTTTACCAACTGGCTGTTGCCTGCACCAAAGTAGGTGTGGTCTGGGGCTTATGAGGACGATCAACTTGCTTAGTGGAATTTATTGCACTGTAACACTTAGTGCGTAACTGCAAAATATGATAACCAAGACAGAGTTGCATATGGGTCATTTGTTATTTCCAGTTTTTACTGATGGCCATCATGAAACATTTTAAAAATAGAAATTACTGAACACAAATAATGAACTTACCTGAAATAAGAGGCATATCGGATGCGCGAACTTCTGGATGGTTTTTCGCGCGTAATCATACCATAACGGAGCTCATTTTTAGCCAATACAGTGATGAGATTTCCCTTAGCACCCTCAAAAGGGAAACGGGATGTCAAACAACGTAAATAATGGAAAACAGCATTTAGGCCGTAGCAGCGTCCAACATCTAAGATACCCAATTGATTGTGGGGCAATCCTTATGAAAAGAGAGTATATTTAAAAGCATGAATAAGACGGTTTGAGGGTAAATATAGGTCAGTGGCTGTAGAAATATGGTGTGAGTGACACTATTTTTACAAACACATTAAAATCACTGATATTAGTCAGTTGTTTTTGTTTATACACCCATGAAATTATCAACGTTTTAAAGTGAAATTTCGCTTGGCTCCAATCATGTAAACAGACAGTAAACATTATCATGATAGAGGGCCCCGGTACATGCACTGAGTAAATCTACTGACGGAGAAAACTATAAACATCTGGTATGATTACTATTCTGCCTGAAGTGGCCATATCTAGTGGTACAATTCGAATATTATCTACCAATAAAGGTCATAACTCTACGTACCATATCGGGAAAATAAGTTGCCTGACTTCCACAATGTAAACACTAATGATAAAGTTTTCAAAACGTCTTTCCACTTTATTGCACAACATGAAACAAAAGTGATGACTGAGTAGAAGTAGTTTTGACTAATGTATTTCCTAGGCCACATGGTTCCAGCAGTTGAATTTTTTAAATCATAACTATTTTGAGAAATCACAGGACTGTTATTAAATGGTTTGCTTAATTACAGGCAAAATGTAGGACAGAAAACAAGCATCCTAGACCAAAGTATTGAGTGAAGCGATTATTGCTATTTTCGTACCTGAAAATATCACAGAAAGGTAAACTGACGAGAGGACAAAAATAATGAAATCACCAGTTAAGAAATGAAAGGGGCAGAGACAATAAATGATAAAAAAAATGCAAAGTGATAGTCTTAGATAATCTAATCAATGTCAGTTCAGTTTGAGAATAAATACTGGGGAAATATGAGGTCCGAGTCCAGAAGAAGACACGGATCCCGGACTGAGGATCCGGGTCCGGGTCCTATATGGATGCGAAACATGGCCGGTAAGAGTAGAAAATAGTCGTAGGTGATTAGTATTCGATTATAGATGTCTTCGGAGCATTGCTCGTATATCCCGGGACAACCGTATAAGCAATGCTGTCGTTAGGAAACGAGTACTAGGTAAGGATGGCAGATCAATTGATGAAGTATTGTAACTTCATCAGTTGAGGTGGTTGGGATACGAATGCCCAACCACCGACTGCTCGACGAGCGATGTTTCGTGGTGTAGGAGTAGGATGGAAGAAAGTTAGGGGCGGCCAGACCAAAACATGGCACAAATCCATAAAGTCACTGACAAGTGGACTGAATCATGTTGGTAGATGTTGGCTACCTGGTTTGGGTCCGCGAGACGAGTCATCGATATTTAGGGACCTTGAATGACATAGCTCAAAACCGTTTGCAATGGCGCACGTATATCCAGTCTTTGTGTTCCCTCAAATCCTAATCTTCTGGATTCGTCAACACCCTATTTTTCTCTTTCTAAATTTATCTCACTGAATTATACTTCTTGAATATTATCTTCAAATCCTAATCTTCTCCATTAGCAGTAATTCTTTTACTATCTCTACCACTATGGGATTTGAATTGACAATTGCGTTTTTGTGCTAATGTGGTATGGCAACTTGAATTGATGTACTTACGTACGAAGTTCTACGTTGCAACTGACTTACTGACTGACTGATTGGAGAAATTTGCCATTTTGATTGAACAGTGAGACGTAATTGATCTGAAAAATGCGATGTATTTGCGCTATACATTTATTAATCATATAAAATGCCTTGACAATTAAATACGTTCGACCAGATTGTTCGAAATGTATAGCGCGAATACATCACATTTTTCAGATCAATTACGTCTTCTCAATGTTCTATCACAATTTGTAAAAGGGACAAATTGTTTTAAATATGACATTGCTTACGTATGTTTTTCAGTGACGAAGCCGTTATTAAAAATGAACAAAAAAAATAATGCAAGTGACCGTATGGGAGGTATAGAATGATTAAACAAGTCGTCTTTTATACTACTACTACTATACTATTACTACTAAATGTGGATTAATGGTCTAACCAGTGGATTTTTAACATTTGGAGACGCGTCATGTTAGCATTCGCCTATACTGTTAAATCACGTAGTCCATCGCCGCTAAGTTTTATAGAGCTTAAACCGGTCATTAGATTACTTCTTTATTTCATTTTAGTCTTGTAAATACATTTGAGCCTATAAATCAACAGATTCGTTGTTATGGTGGGTTTAACAACCGAGCAGGGGCTGCTGATGGTCCCAAGCCCGGGTAAAGGAGGAAGGTTGGTCATAGGGTTAGCGGCCCCACCCCGAAGAAAAATAACTCACTAAAAAGCGCTAACCAGAAAATATAGTTCAAACCATTCCTACTTTGGTAATGTTTCGTTCTACCTGAGCTACAAATTTAATCCACAATCTCGTTTAAACTCAGCCATGGGAGTTTGGTGTTCATTTAGAACAGTTATGACGTCTGGACAAGTGGACTGAGTCATTTCGATAGGTGTCGACTTGGTTGGGGTCCGCGAGATGATAATAACCGATGGTTAGAGACCTTAAATGACATGGCTCAAAACCGTTTGCAATAGCGCAGGTGCATTTACTCTTTGTGTTCTATGAAATTCTAACCTTCTGAATTCCTCATCACCTCTATCTTTCTCTTGCCAAATTTACCTGACTGAATTATACTTCTCGAATATTATCTTCCAACCCTAATCTCTCGATTACTTCCAATACTTTTACTATCTGTACCACTATGGGATTTGAATTGACAACTATATCTCTGTGCTAATGTGGTATAGCAACTTGAACTGATGTACTTATGTACGAAGTTCTGCGTTGTGACTCACTGAGTTATGACGTCTCATGACGAAAGCCGAGTTTCTTAGAAAATCACGAGACCGATGCCCCTTCCGAAAACCATAGCAACCATTAATTCAGGTACATGGAATGTTCGTACAATGTAGGGGACCGAGAGAGTCAGCTAAGTTGCTGCAGAAATGAAAAGGTACAACCTGGTGGTACTTGGAATCTGCGAAACACAATGGACACAAGTTAGACAACAAAGTATAGCTTCAGGAGAATCGCTGTTCTTCTCCAGCCATGAAGAAGAAAATGCTCCACATACACAAGTTGCACTGATGCTATCCATACAAACACACTGACGGATAACCGAGCAAGATTTAAGACTCTTAAAATGAAATGGATGCTAAGCGATAGATGAAGTGCAACGATATCATGCAACTACGTACAAACTGTCCATGAGATCGAATTATAGACAGAAGCTTTAGTGAACTTGTCAGGATAAAAAACATCCGGTCAGTAATTTATATGATAAGGTGTGATGCTGATAAAAAAATCTCGAAAAAATCAAACAAGATGTTTGTCACGAATGGTTGGACAATAAAAACTTATAGGTTGCTCATTTTTATTGAATTGAAACCTAACCGGCGTATTACTTGTTCTATGTATGTTCTGAACGAAATCTGTATGTTTACTTTTCGTGATTGCGTGGTGTAAACCCAGGGCTTCAAAACTGGTCTAGCCTCGCCTAGGAAGCCATATCCACTCACTTAGGGAAAAACATCAATATGAACTTCATATATACACGTAAGTTAGTTTTACGCTGGGTAACAATCTAAGCGTGTCGAGGCAGATGCTTACCTAAACAGAACGAAACACTTGGTAATAACACTATCTACCAACCAAGTTATTCAAGGAGAATAGATTCAAGACAACAAATGTAAACGGAACACCATTGAGATGTTACTGATGCGCATTATACGTTCACAGAAATGATACTTACCCATGAGAGGATCAAAGTAGAAGGCTGCCTTGTAATATCGATAAGCAAGTCGCTTAGCGTTAGAATCACCGAAATCAATTAGATATCGAACTGTATTTGTTATACATGTATAAGCAACGTACAAAGGTCTCCAATATTTGTCAGACATTTATGTATCAACTTGATGGCCGCAGACTTGTTCGCCACAGAGAGTCTAGGCTTTGCGTCAAACTGAAAGAACACTCCTCGCACAAAATTTTAACAAGCAACACGACTTACTACAGTAAAGAGGGATATGCAACGCTATTAGAATCCATGAACAGAAGTCATTAGGTTGTGCGTCACCTAAATCTGATTGGACAGCTAAAATTAGAGACTGGTAGTATCCAACAGCACTGAGAATATGCACAACAAGCATATCCTCAAATAACCTGAGGCGATCTTGCTGATCATTGTTCTGAATGTGTTTAAAACACGCTTGAATATTAAAATACCTTAACATAAGCCTTATAAAGAAAATAAGGCTCATAAAATGCTTTGCGCCAAATCAGCTCCTCAGTTCTTCTGAAATTCGTACCCAAGTCCATGAACATCAGCTTTTGAAGTAGCTCTTTTAATCTGAAGTAGTATAAAAAGGAATTAATTTCAAACCTCAGCCTATGCCCATAAGCCTCATAACTGAAAACAGTCTTAATCGCCTTGCCACCGTGATAAACAGTGTCCAACTTCTTTATTAAAACATAAGCTGCTCTAAAAATTTAAAGGTATTACAATAAGATTCACACCTCCACAGAGATTTCGATTTGTCTGGATTCTCAACTGACGAACTCGTTACTGACATCGTAGCGCACCATTTATAAAGTTCAAGTGCAATATCCAATCTATTCCAATCAGCAACTTAAATTTGTACAGCAGATACAGTGAAATAACAGTTAATGGTAGTTAGTGACTTTACAATCTAAGACCATTATTAGGAAAACTTATTGAGAATCTCAAGCTTGGTCTGTCACGAGATTTGAAGATAAGACTATTCATTCTAAAATTAGAATTTCGAGTCCTACTGCCTGAAGTCATTCATATGGAAGTATATGATGACATTCAAAAACCACAATAAGAGACCTTCTCCTCTGTTTTATTAGTGACACGTATTCAGTATCTATTTTATATAAAAAAATTCCCACAACATTAATCAGAACTATATGTCTGAGCGAATAATACTGTCCTGAAATAGATCTTCATCATAAAACACAATGATATTTACATTTTTGAGTGAAATTTTTAGTCCAATCAAGGTGCTTTATAAGACATTTGAGGACTTTGGTGTTTAATAAGGCCATTGTCCGTAACATCTTAATCCCGAATGGCATAAGTCGGTAATCAAGGAGATTGAATGCGTATTTAAAGGATGTTTGTGATGTTCAGAAGTGATTGACTTAAGCTGACCATTTGTTACGAGTGTATTCTTGGCAGGGCGTACGCACTGGCCATGTGGTGATCAAGCCTTTTCAGCTAAGATGTGCTCACTACAATCAATTAGTCCGAAATCAATGTCTAAAACTGACGGGTTTTTTTTATTTTGAGAAGTTATGTACTATTAAACACTGATAACAGAGAAACGGATAATTTAAATAAACGTTAAGTAAGAATTACTAATAACAGAACTGGTTGTGATGAGAATAGTAAGGACTTGAATTTTTGCTTCAAAATAGAAAGCAGTTAAACTACATTGAAAACGATACGGTAAAATAGCATTCACTGAAATCATAAAACAACATCAAAAGAAGTCTTCAGATAACTGGAAAGTGAAGCGAATATTTGATAAAAGGGATGAAGAAAAGTCGATGAACCAAAGGTTTGGAAGTAATGACAAATAAAACGGCTTTTTGATGCCTATTTGGACAAGGAGGAAATAGAAGTTTCATTGATTTCTGTGTATACAGAGATTTCGATTTTTCGTAAAAGTCTGTATATCTTATTCTGGTGTGAAACCCGATGAAGACTTGAATGTTTTACTATTTATTTTAATCAACTGCGGGCTAACACATTTGATGGACTGATTGATACTTTCGTCAATATTTGTGTCCAAAAAAATTCTATCCATGCTATTCAGTTTTCTGCTTGATAGACCATGTCTTACGACTGAAGATCATTATGGAGTTATGGTATACTTTTAGGCCGTTTAGAATTTATAGGACCATTGGCCTGGATTGTTTATAATAATGCTACATGGTTTACGTTTATTTTCATACTGCTGGTGATAAACATACAGAAGCAAATCTGCTGATGAAGTTAACTCCATTTGTTTTGATTACTCTAGAAAGAGCCTTCAAAAGTCAGTCTAAATAACGGTTATTATATCATTATTTAATCTACAACTTCATCGTTGTGTTACTTTTTACCTTCTTTTTGTCAATACGTGGCCTTTTTGGTTTGTATTATTGATATTTCGCCTAGCATACTATTATTGGATTGCATAACTTATCACCTTGATTACGTCCAGTACTGACATATTAAACGGATGCATCAAGAAAAGATGACACATGGACTCATTGCTTTCTGTGATGGTTATACAACACCTCGTACTACTGATACATGTCATAAGCCAAGTATGTCTGTCATGTGGGATTCTATGGCAACATCAATACGATGAGATTCAGTATCCAGTCACAATAGACTAACAGCTGTCAGCCAAATTTAGGTGAAACAGAGTTATTCAAAAAATTCCATCTACATTGAGGAAATTAATTTATCCAGTCAGCGAAAACCAGATTTCTCCTACTGCAAACATGTTCAAACCTCCTAGTTTAGAATGGTCAAATTCAGAAAACTGATGGTAGGAAAAGTGGCTTCCGAAACCATTAGCAGTTTCGATTCTTCATAAGATCGGGACGTCTTAGGAGTAAATATGACCATTTTCTCTGTTCCTAAATGTCTCGAACCTTACGAGACAATGAGTTGTAACTGGCATTCATCTTATCGAGTCAGGCTTGTTTGTTAAGGTGCGCAAAGATCAGGGTTAATCATTTTTGTAAACTTGTGGTGTGTAACGTTGTAACGAGCCCAAATGGCTTGTCTCAATCATTGAATAAATTATTGAATCCACTCTTTTCGAGTTATTCATAGGCCTCGCGACCTTTTGAAATATTCGCCATACCTTGTGTGGAGTCCTTTTTGGAAGGCTTTGTTTGGGAAAATCTCTCCATGTATGACTTTGTAATATGTCCTTATTGATTCTTCGAGTTCTACATTTTGGTAATCTGTTTAATTCCATTTTGTGATGTTAATATTTGTATTTCATCATAGTTTCTATTTTTTGTTCCATTTTCGAAATTCTATGTTTCCTTCAGAACTGCATTATGTTGTTTAAGTCGATACTTAATTATGGCGGCAGCCATATCGAATTGTCTCTTTGGCGGCAGGAGCACAGACACGGACTGGAAGGGTGCAATTTGGATCGGAAATTGGGGAATACTTCCAGAGTGGGAAACACTGTGTTATTATAGAAGGAATAACAGTTGTAACATCGTTAAGTTAGTGATATGTATATTTATATTTATGATTAATAATAGAACCGTTACTTACCCAGAACATTCTTTTGGGATTTTAACGGGGGAAGACGCGTATCTAAACTTCCTGAACAGTTATTCCTAAATCTCAACCTTTGTTTAAATTCTATATCCTGGTTGTTTTTGCCTTATTGCATATTTGGATTGATTACTTCGCTTGGCACATGTACAGCTAATTTTCTTTCGACTACAATTACCTATTAAGGCCTCATCACATTGAACTAGCCTGCTCGTTTTCGCCGCTTCCATTTACTTCTCATATTGTCTGTCTGATTGCGCAAATGTACAAAATAAATTAATCCCGAATATGCCATGTGTTGCTTCTGATTACCGCCGTGACACATACGGAGTTCGCCTAAGAATGATCAGAAGTGATCTGTCGCAAATCAAACGACAGCATTTTCACCAAATATTGTATTATACATTTCAGAGCCTAAAACATTTACAGTTTTATGTAAAAAATGTTGTCCCTCTGCAAAAATCTACCATTTGTTGTAAAATTTTTATCTAACTAAACAATCGTTTAAAATAAATGTGTTAACCTGGTGTGCCTCATTCAACACATTATCATTTTAGAATAAATTATCAACATAATCTTTGGATGAAAGATATGTTTAATAGCGTATTCAGTTGCTGCTATAAACTGGGGTCAGATTGCACACCAATAAAGTGATGGGTGTGGACAATAATGACATGCAAATACAAACTTTTCATTGCATATCAACGGGTGCTATAATTTCACCACACGAGCTCACACTTTGTCATTATTATCTTATCATACCATTACCATTGTCGTATAAGTGTGGGGAACTGTTGTCCTTGTGCATATTTACATTAAACTTTGTCAGCTATGGGACTCTATCAGTCACTCGTTAGATCATAATACTGTGAACGCTGTATTCACGTGCGACATTTGATTCAGGCTCGGGCCCATAAAACCAAGTGAAAAGGCACCTACAATGATAAGCAGTTTATATTATGATTACTAAGAGGCACTCACTTTGTACGGCAGAGAATGCGTTTCCAGATACAAAATATTAAACTTCTTACATTTAACGTATTATGTCTTCTCCCACTAAATCCTTTTCGACCTCTTCCTGGTGAAACCGACCACAACGGATTTTAAGCCTTCCGGAAATAAGGTGATCCTGTGGAACCAGAAATAATGTGAATCTATTGACCGATAGAGAATATCGCTCACATCCTTAATCATATAATTAGAAACTAATTACCTATTCCTTTCAATCTCCTTAACAGAGTGCAGTAATGCATATAAAGGATGAGGATAGCAAGATAGAATTGCAAAATTATTACATAGCTTCTTTGTTAACCTCTTTAGATTATAGGTTATTCCTTACATATTATATGATGATAATTCTCTGTAGTCACTTAAATATAAAGCTTAAATTGTTTGTTCCCTCATAATGTGGTTCATTTGAGATTGGCAATGTTCATTTTGCCTATTATTTAAAATTTTAACGCTTCTATTGAAATTGCATAAACAGCCACTAGTTGCTTTTATTTTAATTTATTCCATTACCATATTTCGTGTAGCTAGCACTTCTAGTGACCCTACTCTACTACCTTCTCCATTCACCGAACTGAAGGACAGGGAATGCTTCTGAGGTTTGCTCTTAAACGTGCGTTTCTGTCAACAATTTTGAACACTCGTCATCTAATGAAGCTGACAAAAAACCTGTGGTGCGATTCCTGGTTTTTACATAGCTGTTGTCTTGCTGTTGCTATCCATTATGGAGTACACTGTACTTATCTTCTTGTAACAGAACAAATATTGTAAAGGTTGGAACTAGTTTTGGGAACTACAAATTTCAATATTCTTTTTGTATAGTTGTTACCCAGTCAGATCTTTGTATATCGAGATTCCATTCATCATGAAGATATGTTTAAGTTGTATAATATTGCCGAATTATTGCTAGAGGTTTAGCTACAAACCCCTATATTTAGAGCCACTCCAACTTCTTCATGTGTAACGGTATTTTTAATCGAAAAGTTGGAATCAGTCCGCCATGCTTACAAATAAAACACGCCTGTTTAAAATTCAAAATTGTCGGGATAGCCTGTTGATACGGAGATTGCTGATAACGGACCAGATGGGCTTCCACTGTCAGTTCAAGATCAGCAATTCTGGTCGGGCTTCTTCGCGAAATAAAAGAGGATGTTGGGCGAGATGGATCGAATATAACCGAATGTACCTTTCGAGATTATTCCCGACAGATGGAGTTTGAGAGATGGTTATGTAGCTATCTTAAGCTAATTTAAAACAATGGTTAAAGGTTTATTAAAATGAAGAAAGAATGAGTATACAACGATTCATGGAAGCATAGAAATAAAGCAGAAGGTTTTTCGAAACATTGTAAATAGGTAGGAAAACACGACAAACTTAAATTTCAGAATTCACAGTATTAAATTCCATATGATAAACAGTTTAAAATAATATTTTGCTGATAATGAAAGACCATAAAGATGAACTTGTAGTTGAGATATTTTAAGTACCCCAGTTCGGATTGTGGTACTTTCAGGATTATTTATACCTAATACCACAACGAAAATCTTAGAGATGTTACGAGTTGGCATAATAACACATTCGACTTGAGACAGAGACAAATAACTGCCAGCTGACTAGAATTAGTGCTATCGAGTGGCCATACGATACATTAGGAACTAGTATCTGGCACCTTATCGAGAGAACAAGAAACGAGCGCAGAGAAATCAACTGGTTATACTGGCTCGTTGAAAACTTATTGCATGTTGGAAGTCTTGTGATGGAGTTATTTACAGCTCGGCTCATGTAGAAGTAAGACCTCCGAAATAAATGACAATTTTCTGTCGAGATTGATGCCAACGGTCCTGCTTTCTCTGAATACAACACTTACTGCAGGAACTCGCTTAAGCATGCGTACCAAATTAGGTTTCAAGTTGTTGTCAAATGTAATTCCTTTAACCAACTCAGCTATCGTGCTCTACGTTACAGATGGTTTGGTCCCGATGTAACTTTTCGAATTATAGCTTGGTTGTTCTAGTAAAATTGTGATGCGAGAGACAAGTAAACTTGTATTGCAAAATTCTGTCTTATGAGACTCCTCCAAAACTACGAAATGAAACGACAAATTCAGCGAACTGTTAGCAGGGTGACGAGAACTCATTCTTTTATTTTATTTAGGCTTTCATTCTCGCATAACGACACGCTACGTTAAAGTCTTTGGCCTCAAAAATACTGCATAAAATTTCAACTAAGTATTTTAATGTATAAATGCATTCTGATTTCGAAAAGATATTTTTCGTTTAACATATCTAGATTAGGTGCACTCTTTTTTGCGATGTTACAAACGTGAAGGTCGTGTAACGAGAATTCGTAATCAAATGTGTTGGAAAGAGTCGTCCTTAATGTGTGTGAAGTGCGTATTGTTATGCTTGAACATAGTTTTCATACTGATCGGGCTTTCATCTGTCGTGATAGCCTGTTGGGTCTTATTTTGGCCTCAAATATTTTTGAACATAATGGGACCTCACTTATTAAGAATATCGGCATTCTCAATTATATCCATTGGAGGAGTCATTTTATTACTTTCAATTTTAGGATGTGCAGGAGCTGCACTTGAGAATCGCTGCATTTTGGTCACGGTATGAATGGGGTGTTCCTAATTTTATGTTTCAGTTTTTCACGTTGCTTTGTGGCATGTTCATGGCTTGTCTAGTTATTGGAACCCTTACGACTGTCTTCAGAAGAGATGTAAGTATTTTTTGACTTGTTACAGCATTTTTGAAATGATTTTTGAGCAACAAACACTGTCTTAAATGCTTTTAGTTAAAGATGTTCCTTATTTAGTTTGTTAACAAAATGCACTAATAAGGTGAGCAGTGGTCGCATCAAAAACAACTACATTATTGGTCAATGTCGACAAAGAAAACCCCGTTCTTATCTGGAAATATACATATTTTGTATGAAATACTAATATTGACGTTATGTAATATATATATATATATATAACTTCAGAATGCAAAAACTACGGTTTATTTTTTGATAATTTATTTGTTAATTGCAACCAGTGTTTTCTGCTTTATCTTTAATCTCTTCTGATCCTAATTTCATGATGGTATGCGAAATACTGTATATTTTTTGATAGTCGACACATTTGCAAAAGAAGAATACTTTACTTATGTGGTAATTATCGTAATGTTGTGATTCCAAAATTGGAATCATCATTATATTGAAATTTACCGTTACGTTCACAAAGCATTGTGATTTTGACCAATTTGTTCACTGAATACGCTCCGTTGAAGATGGAAAATTAATCAAAGATCAGTTCATTCAGTAGGAAAGTATGATTTCATAAGAGAAATTAGTTATTCACATCCCTTGATCTTCTACACTTTAGATAGGCTCTAATTTTAAATGTCTTTTGGTGTTGTAGCCTGTTACTGAACTAAAGAAAATTGTTTGAAAAATACTACACCTATGAAAATGAACTGAAGTGATATCTGGCGGTGCTTTTTCGTTTCACTCCGTATGTATTTTTGTCCAACATAGGCATATACAGTCGGCTTAAGAAGACAAGGCAAATTATAGTTGAAAATCAGTATTGTACATTACAGCAATCAGAAACTAATAAAGTTTTATTGGGTTTCCCGAAATCAGCCTTAAAGAAGGACCCATCTGTTCAAAAATTGGAAATTGAAATCACTGACACTACTACTTCTGCATACATGATAGAAAAAAATCTACAAATGTTTTTGATGTTCGTTTAAGAAATTAGGAAATATGAAGAATCTAGAACGACTTCTAGTATTCAATAATCTTATTCTGACTATGGTTAATCAGTAATTTCCAAATATTATGCATAAGAAAGTACAAAATATGTAACTTGGGGTAAAATAGTTTACACCAACTGAAATCAACTTATGACCATCTTCAAGCTTGAATAAATGTTTTTATAACAGCTCTACTCGGACGTATACAGAGTAGAATATCTACTAGCAATGAATATAACCATAAATTCCTTCAGTAGGTCTAGTTTGGATGTTACCTAGTCGGTTGGTTCCCTTTTTGATAATAATGACTTGGAAACAATAATCAGATCAGCACAAAGTTGAATCTGTGTCTAAAGTCCTTATTCATTTCTCATTGATGGAAAAATACGAACACTATGCTGATCCTGTTCCCGACCATAATCCTTACGTTGTGAGTTTTATCGCAGGTTTAGTGATTGCATGGTTGATAATTACTCTAGCTACAACGGAAATAGTGTACGAGTTGTTTAACTTTCATATATTCTGAATCATAGATTGGAACATTATGCTGTAAATAGCTTCAAGTTTTAATTTGTAAATAGGTTTAAGTAATGGCATTTTTTGACTTGGTTGATGATGCATAATAAGGCCTTAAAATTATCGCTATTTAGCTGGGAATAAAACTCATGGGATTACTCAGGCCCTTTTAAGAGTCATTAAACAATAATAAAACGATCAATCTAGAATGTTTTCAGCCTCTACTATTCACGAATCGAACGGGATTTGAAGGCTTCTAGTAGGTTGCTATATTTCTAGGTTTTAAAATCTACTTGAAAAAGTCTAGTTTGTATGAGAAGAGGAGCTCACAAATGTATGCAGCCTGACGTCGTTCTTAAAGAAACAGACAGATGAAATTCTTTAATCCAGACGAATTTCACATTTATTTGCTAATTAACTTGTTTATTTTTACCTTTTTTCATGTCCTGCTGGTAGTTTGTTGAAAATATTCCATTTTTACTGAGAGTATTTGTCTAATTTCAGTTAATTATACTAATGGTCAATCGTATGAGCATCGCTGTACAACAAGACTATGGAAATTCAGAGTTTTGGACAGAATTACTGGACCTTCTTCAGTCAAGGGTGAGTTTATATTTTTTCGCTAAAGTGGTTACCTTTTTTATACTCCTCAAGTTTAGTAATACAATATTCTTTTTCGATTGCTAATTGTAAAATGAAGCTTTATTGTTTCATATATGAGATCAGAAAGAAGGTGATTGAGTGTTTCGTAATTTGATTTGATTGAATCAAATTAAATGACCCTTTCATAGTAATTCAGCATCATTATAAGCTGTTTAGACTCTGGTATTACTAATATTACCTTTAATTTCGATGTTAAGCTTTGTGATAAAAAAGTTATCACTAAAAACATTTAATGAGAAAACGTTTTTAAGTAAGTCAATGAACTAAACTATGATAAACAATCTGTTAATAGAGCACTTTTAGCTGAAAATATCGTTTTAAGTCGAAGCCTTATTCTCACTCACTACATTTTAAAAGAACTGCAGCTAGCTTTACGACCATACGTACATATTATTTTAAAGCTATACAAAATACCGGTGAGAAACTAAGTTTTTCAAACTCTGAAAGTTTGCGCAATGTAAAAGATCACAGTTTGACATCTTTTATCAGTAAAATAAAAGAGTAAACTAATAAAGTGGTAGCTCATTAATAACAATATCAAACGGAAACTGTTTGATAATATTGAGATGGATAACGGGAGTACAAGTAAATCCAGAAGTTCATCAAGATTATATTTATTCTTTATAAGAGTTTAATCTTGATTTAAAACCTTATTCCTCAAGCAGGAAATACTGATACGACTACTCTTGTTCTCGTATTTACCAATCTCTTTACTACAATGACGTTATCAAAATTTGTATTTATGTAAGCTGAAGTAAAAATTAAAGATCGTGCATATTCGCTAACACCTGAAGTATTGTAGTGGAGTTGTGTTTCGAACGAAACTCCATTAAAATCATCCACTAGAGCTGTAAAGTTTTTTTCACTTGAAACTTGTTTTTTTGTTTAACAAACAAGTATAAACACTACATAAAGCGCCGATTTCAACAGACATATACTTTTCAGTAGGAATCGAGTCCCACTAAATTGTTTTCACTCTTAAAGGTCTCTGATAAAGCAAATAAATACCCAAATAGTGCTACAAAAATTCGGATATTTATATTATGGTACCAAAGTCATAACCATGGTAGACAACTCGTAACAAGTCCTAATTAGTGTCAACTAATTACAAATATGTTTAACGATATAATTAATCTAAGGATCATTGGACGTTTCAATTGTTGATTATTTATAAACCGGGATATTAAAAATTTTTGATCATTAAAAAGTGGTGCAGAAATAAGTTATACTGATCTAGTCATGGAAAATTGTCTTGAAGTAATTTAAGATTCAACTAAAGTAACATATTTTAACATCACTGGTGTGGCTAATTTTAATTTAAATGTAACAAATAATAAAATGAAAAGGATAACTGTGCCTTCCTTAAGACGTTAAATCATTATATCAAAATTTGGAAATCCGTATAGTTATTTCATGAACATTTGGAATTCACTTTCATAATCATCGATCTATTGTAAATAACAGGGTTGAAGTGAAAACGTGTTATTCTTTATTTGCTACAATATCTCTTCATCTTTGCATTTATAGATGTTCATTTATCTGGTCTTTCATTTCATTATTCTTTCTTTTTGTCGGACAGACAAAATCCCTTCATAAGTAAACTATGATCGTAATATTTGAAATATATTTTATAAGCAAATCCTAGATTACTTACTAGCCTCGCAATCTCAGTAAACTTTTAAATCCTATAAAGTGATAATTATGAAATTGACTGAACAGAATTTCTTATTCGGTATATATTCTATACCACAAAACGTATATTAAATAAGCTTTACTGAAGTATATACAATAGTAAACTCTTTGATTCCGTACGTGAAGTGAAAACCAATGGTGTTTGTTAATTTTTAAGTAGTGAATTCACTTTGTACACCTTATCTTTGAAAATGTTTTTTAAATCTAGCCTAAAAGACATAACAGTTTTCGCGAGATCTAACGTTTTCTAAAGTATAATTAGGATGCAAAACGTTAAGTAAATTTGCAGTAGGTCAAGTAATCGATTAAAAAGTCGTTTACTATTGATCTGAAAAGTTTGTATTCTTGGAACTAGTTGTTCACGAATTCATAATCAATAAAGTCACTAAAGATTAAGTAAAAAGGTATATATCTGCATTACTTATTTTCAGTTACATCATTAAATTTTTTATTGATCATTTATTGTTTTATTCTCTTTCATTTACGACAACCAGGTTCAGTATCATTTCATTTTCGCCAATTTTTTTTTATTTGGTTGATTTATAACTGTACCACTTCCCAACGGAAGCTTTTATTTTCTGTCTGTATGCATAATTGCAATTATTTTGATGTATGATTAGAGAATGAACTAAAAATGTTACATTGAGATCAAACTTGAAGGATTAGTGAAGTTCTAGTCTTATATATATATATATATATATATATATATATATTCATATTTAGTTTGGTTATAACTATGAACAGTCAATTAAATAAGTGTTTCATTGATTTTAATCACTTATAAAATTAATAGTCATGTTTGATATCAAGTTGAACTAAACTTGATTCATCCCCGTAATTATTGCAAAATAAAACAATTAAAAGTAATTATTAGTAATTATTATTCATTATCGACAATATCAATTTGCCCATTGAAAAAAATTGTTTACTGAAAATCATTTATAAAAACAATTTATCTACTATTTATTTTCCAAGAGTATAAAATTAGATTTTATCAGTAAGATAGGTAAGTTATTTTTTTTACTACATTTACAATAAAAAATGAATTAACTAATAATGTCTGAAACTATGTGTATATTATTATATTGTTTTAATAAAAAGAAGCCATTTATTATCGGATAATGTTGATAAGACTCATTATGAATCAATTTGGATACTTTATGGTGACTTGAAGTAAACTAAGCTCGCTTCCCAATCACTTGACAATGTTTTATGTATTAATAAATAATTAGAGCTACTTGAATTGAAGCGGTGTGTCAACCAATTGTTCATGTAACTTTTAATTTTTAAGTTGAAGTTACGAGCTGTATTCTATCCACCTCCTTTTATGTATGTAAACCATCTTGTTAGGTCATACGATGTAGATTATCTCATTCGTTCTAGTCAAATATAGAAGAATTTATAAGAATAAAGTTTGCTATTTCCTGATGTCCTTACTTTACTCAAATTGATGCAAATTAGAGAAGGCATCAGAGGAAAATGTATGGATTCTGAAAGAACTAGGAACAATCAAGTACAGCATTAGCAACACAAGAGTTTGCATGAAATGTACTGATGAAACTGATAACTTCTCAGTTTATCAATTAATGTTAATTGGTTAACAATGAACAAATCTGCTTATTGGGATTCAGTTTCGCACTGAGTATACGGTTGTGCTGAGATTGTTCGATTAAAAAAGATCACTGTTTAAGTATGAAAACTTTCTACTTTCAGTAGTATATTACTTTTATTAACTAAGCTGTTTAAATTAATTATTTTAAATTAAATAAGAGATATAATCTAGAAATGATTAACTTAAAACCCAGTTAACATTCACTTGAAAAATCATTATAACTTTGAACAACATCTCATTTTATTAATAAATATAATATATAACAAATTAGAAAACATCAAAACAAAACTTTGACAAAAATCATATCAGTTAAATGAAAAAATTAACTATTAAATAAATCTGGCTAACACATATAAGCGAACAATATTGTTTTCGATTAGATCGTCATCAGGCTTTATACTCTAATATATAAATGAATATTTAGATGAAAATGTTAAACCAATCAAGGGAATTTGAGTCAATTTCATTACGTTGTGATTATCGACTCGAATTGTCTTGATTGGTTTAACATTTTCATATAAATATATATATATATATATATATATATATATATATATATATATATATATATTCGAGTAAAGCCTGGTGACGATCTAATCGAAAACAACACTATTGTTCACTTATATGTGTTGTTCTAATTTTCACAATCGGAATCTTTAATATTCCTAAATTTGTTTAAATTTGAAAAATATTTTTCATCATTTGAGAACAGACTTAGAATCGAAGCCTAAGTAGTTTTTGATAGATTTCAATTCTCTTTTCTCCAGTTACCTTATTTAAAGTGAATACATTTTTCACCGTTAGATTTGATTTTAGCAGCCGAAACTTTTAAACTAGATCATTATTTGAAAATATAGCATATTATCATTTAATTCATAAAATTGGATTTAATAGTTTGACGAAAAACATCTAATATATATATATATATATATATATATATATATATATATTTAGGAAAATTATCTAATTTCACGATGAGAGTCTTTGATGAGGATTTTTATGTTTGTTAGACAAATATCAAAGTATATTGAAATCTTTTCAGAAACTATAAACCAAATGAATATCATTGACATAAACTATCTTTTTGGCCTAGTATTTGGAAATTAATGATATTCATTGATTTAGTAATTAAACAGACTGTTACAGGAGAAGAAACATTTAAAATGCTGATCTTTGCACATCACTAGCAAGTGTAGTATAATTAGACAGGTGGTTTACAAATTTTTTTTTGACCAAATCTACTTATCTCACAATATGTCGATAATAACTACTAGTTTTAATTCTACAAAATATATTTTATACCATGAACTTTAAAAGAAAAAACACAAACACCACAAAATTATTCCGAATCTGTTGCAACTACATGCAAATAGAAAACTGGTTATATTTGCTTAAATAAAACATGAAATATATGTGTGTGTTATTTGAATTTAAAAAGATTAGCGCCTGATTTGTATGGATGTGCTACAGCTATACAGCATATCTGCTAATCTATCACTAGATAATAATCAGTTTAATATTTATTTCTTTAATGATAATTCTTAACTTGAATATAATCATTTAGATTATCTATTGAATTTCTACATTATTTTACATAAAAATTATCTTATATTGATTTGTGAAATATAGTCACAATACAGAAAATAATAGATTAATGAAATATCTGTTTTTGCATTAGGATAAGGCTTTACACCCTAAACACATAGGTTCGACTTTTTTTCAAGAAGTGAGTATATCCTTCTGGTTAGTGTTATCTAGTTGAAAATCTAGTTATATAACTGATCACTAGTGCTCATTATTATTTTAATATTCATTAATTAAAAATCACTCGAAGCTCTTAAAGTATTTATATTTCTGCAGATTAGTTGAAACACAGTTAACCTACTGTATAATGCTATATTCAGTTTGGAGATAGCTTTTGGTTGTAAACTAAAGCGTTTCGTATATGCTAAATTTAGTTTAAAATCATAAATTATTAAATATATAACTTGGGATATAAAAACGCTTTAGTCACAAGGGAAAATGTTGATATTTCGGTTGTGTATGTTCACTATAAGAATGGCATGTCATAACTCCTTGGTTATTAGTGGCTTCAGGTATTATCAGTACACAATGAAATATTCCACTTACTTAAAACGTATTCGAATATTTTAAAAACAATATTTATAGTTAGTTACCACTGTATAATTTGACACTATCCGGAGAAAACACCTGTTTTGAATCAGTAGGACCGTAATACTATTGAACGATCCTATGGGATTCAAAATGAAGTTTGTGTTTGACATGATGTAGAATTAGTTCATTTAAACCTTTATAACAATGAGTACAATTAATTTCATTTAGAATCGGACTCAAGTATATGAAATCGTATAACAACCACAATATATCCTTCATCCACTTGGTTGAAAATGATTATGTCAACTTTTATCAAACCTCAGTAAATGTTCTCTTCAAATCAACCGATTTCATTCAAATCATATTAGATAAACGTATGTAAATGAAGCTGATTTCATAGTAATTATTTTATTTAACGTTAATTTACTAGATATTTCTGTACATACACCAGTGATTTAATCAACATACAGTGTTTTTTCTTACCCAGTTTGTACACGACATATATATATATATATATATATATATATATATATATATATATATATATATATATATATATATATATATATATACAAAGAAGAGTAAAAAACTCAACAGTTTCTTGATTAATTTGTGTACGACATGTCATACATTATTCAGTGTTGATTATCATAAAGTAACTTAGTTTTTTCCAACACCATCCAACCTAAACATTTTCCTAAATCATTATCTTATGATATTTTGTTAAGATAATAATTCATTATAATTGTATATTTAGTGTTTAATTATTATCACTACAGTTCACTAGAATTTCCAATCAACTAGAAAATCAATTATTATTTTTTAATATTACTAAATAGGTCAGAATTAAAGACAAGTAATTACTTAAAAATTGTATTATAAGAGTAGTATCATCATCCTACTTGATAAACGCTTTAAGTGTACTGACTGATAATCGGTGAAAATTGATTTTATTGAAAAATTTTCAAAACGATTGCAAATTATATTTTCACACTCATTAAACTCCTCATATCATCAAATTAAATTAAAAACTAATTGTATATTAAGTATGAATAATTTACTGATGAAAAAATTATAACTAGATTTGCATCTCGGTAGACTGCATGTTTAGGCAAAAGAATTAAGTGTGTTTACATGCATAAATGGAATGCATAATAATTCTGTAAGCCACCATAGTAAATCCAACTTCTTCTGTCAAGATAATAATTTTAGTCTTTAAAGAAATAGGCCGACCATAAGCTCTATATATTTTTGAGTTACTCTTAATAAAATATTAAACATGAAGCTTGGACTTAAAATTGAAACTATGAAGGGAGAATTTTTATATTGATGAAATCCACTTCTGTTCCAGGTTTCAAACTTAACCACTCTAGTTCGGATGATTAATATGTTCTAACTGAGGTAAGATGGCCGAAATGTTTATTATAGTCTTAATGTGAAAAAGAGTTTGGTCAAGATCCTTGTTGGTCGACTATGATTATTCGATTACAATCCAGTCACATATCAAAAATGTCTAGTTAGTTAGTTGGAACGTAAAACTTCGTACGTATGTACATAAGTTCAGGTTGCCACACCACATTAGCACAGAGACACAAATGTCAAATCAAATCTCATAGTGATAGAGATAGTAAAGGTATTAATGGTAATGAAGAAGATTAGGGCTCGAATATGTTATTCAAGAAGTATAATTCAGTGAGATAAGGTTAGAAAGACAAAGGTAGAGGTGTTGACGAATCCGGAAGATTAGGATTTAAGAGAGCACAACGAATGGATGCACTTGCGCAATTGCAAACGATTTTGAGCCATGTCGTTCAAGGTCTCTAACCATCGGTGACTATCGTCTCGCGGACCCCAACCAGGTAGCCTAAATCTACCAACATGATTCAGTCCACTTGTCAGTGACTTCATGGATTTGTGCCATGTTTTGGTTTGGCCGCTCCTAGCTTTCTTCCAATCTACTCCTACACCACAAAACATAGCTCGTCAAGGTAGTCGGTGGTTAGCCATACGTAACACATGTCCCAACCACCTCAACTGATGAAGTTTCACCACTTCATCTATTGATCTACCATCCTTACCTAGTACTCAAAAATGTCTGACTGCATTCAATGTATCACTTTAAATCTGTCGATTGTAAACAGGTACTAGGACTTTAAAAAGCTTTCAACACAGTAAATGACTAACTGCTATTTTTCTTATGTCATAAAAATCACTCAAATACAATATATATGACAGAAATAAATATGTTTACCATCTTTAACGTATTTAAACATTTGTGATTTAACAGCAAGCAACAGACTTTAACCGATATGGGATTATTAGTTTCGGAATTTACATAGAATACATGATTATATTGCGAAGTTTTTAAAACTATTTGAGTATTAAAGATTCCCATTGTGAAAATAAGGACAACTCATATAGCGAACAATATTGTTTTCGATTAGATCTTCATCAGGCTTTACTCTAATATACATGAATATTTATATGGAAATGTTAAACCAATCAAGGTAATTTGAGTGATAATCACAATGTAATGCAAAAGGCAAAAGTACAAGTGGGTAGTAGGAAGATAGGTGAACAGATAGTAGTAGGAAAATTTATAAAATATGATAACTAAAGTAGGTCAAAGGTGGATGAATAGAATTCAAATAATCATCAAAAAACATTACGTAATAAGCAAATGTGCAAAAATAAAATTATAATAAATAAAAATATATATAATGTCAATTGTTAGTTGCGTCATATCCGGCCACGGAAGAGATAGGGGTGTCACGAATTTCTTCTGAACTCATAAAAATTAGGGTTGAATGTACGTATTCCTATGGCTTCTGCAATGTGTAGGAGACGGGATCGAACTCCGTTGGGAAATGATGGAGGTATACGATAGATCACCCGAAAAGGTCTAGATTTATCTACAATGTGACCACTATCTACCAGGTGTGCTGAGATAGAACTGCGTATTGTTTTTGACTGACCCTTCGTAAACCATGCTGGGAGATGTTCACTCATTCGTTGTGCCAGTTGCCTGTGGAGATAGCTATATCGGGTGTAAGTGTTGAAAATGATTAAAATTATATTCATATGTTTAAATTTGTTCAATTTGTAACTGAAACTTCACTGAATAAACGTTTTACTATGGCTTCAGAAGTTTTCTTTTATAAGTTTTGCGCTTTCATTTTATTAAGAATAAGAAACTTTAACTAATCATAAGTTATTCATGTTAAATGTCAAGTGAGGGATTTTTTTTCATCGCGATTTATACTAGTCTCATGTTTCTGTTCCAGTGGACCAGAAATTCTGATTCATTATTAATTTGAATCAAGCGTTTTCACATCAGTTTCAAGCTGACACTGTTGAATAGATAGTCTGTATCTTTATGGTATTAAACATAATGTCTGATTGATAATACTACCCTATTTGTGAACGTCGTTCAAAAAACTCGGTTTTTATAAAAATCATCTGTGAAAATAAAAAATCTTTTCTCATCATATTGACAGAACTAGAATGAAAACGTTACCTTCTTTCATATACTCAAGGTGTACAGACAATTTTGTTTAACTAACACCGAATCTCAAACAACGGGTTAGATAAAATTTTTAAACTCAAATAGTGCAAAGAACTTACAAACTAAGCGGTTTCTAAAATAAATATTTCAGTCAAAAACTCAAATTTATATGAAAACATTAAAGTAGACTAAAATAAATTTATTCCATATCAACAAATATACAATAATTTAAGTAAAAACTTTTAAATGTGTTTTTATTTCAGTTGAAATGTTGTGCTGTTGAAGATAGTCAAGCAGATTTATACCTTCGTTCTGTTTGGTATTCACGTCAAATACATCAATCATCAGTTTTTGGCACGAACTCGATACGTATATTTTCTGAAGAATTGGATCAGAATAATTTAGGAATACCAAATGTAGCAAATGTTCCTTTATCATGTTGTGTATATTCATTTGAAACTATGGAATTGTCAAATCGTACTGCTTGTCAAACTGGTTCTTTAAAATCTAACCTAAATCCATATCTTAATCCTCATGTAAGTTTATTTTATTCTTAGTTAATTAAAGTTGATTATATTCATTATTGAATTGTATTCATTGCTGAAAAACAATGCTGTATATCAAGCAAAGACAGAAAATTGGTTGTTCAATGAAATCTGATAAAAAATGTGATCATAATCAGTTTTTGTGATTCATTAAGCTAAGAAAATGTTTCAACTTTCTACTGTAGAATGAATCTATAGTCAATGTTTTTAATCGAATTAACCTTGTAGGAAGTATGAGTTCTTTAATTTTATTGTCCTAGTAAGAAACCATTTATTTCCAACTTCTGTCTATCTGGTTGTTGGGGACGCTAAATCCCCAGAACTCGCCTGTTATGGGCAGATCAGTTGAGCTTGAGACCACATTTCCCACCAGGAGAATCCTTGGCTGTCATTGGTTGATGTGTTATTTTAGTGTGCTATTTTTGTGACTCTCCCAAGGACGTTTCTATGATGTCTAATTAAACGCGATTTGTGTGCTTCAGATCATTGAGTTTGCTGGGTGTTTGTAGAATACACTTTGTACGCCAAATCAAGACTTGTTTGTTAGTTCGTTTGGCGTAATGGATCAGAGTAGCCTACCATGTCACCGACTCAATGTCTCGTTCTCGTTTATCGACCAAGGTGAACCCGTAATAGTTCCAAGCATAGCAAGTGATGAGCATAACACAGGTTAACTGTGTAGTTTAAGTAATTTTTTTAAAAAAAGAAACATGGAATCATTTTCGCCCATCGGTTTCAATAGTTAGTTGATCATATTCGCTTTTATAAACAAAAGATGAAATTAACAAATAATAAGAATATTCGTACATTTATGTAAGAATAAATAATCAGTGAATTAAATAATAATAATAAGAAGAATAATACTAGTCTAGACAATTCATGTGATTTACCTTTATGTGGCAATTTCTATATTTGCTGCGAATATTAGAAATCAACAAAAAAATTTAATTGGTTGCGTGATGGCGCCATATGGTAACTAACAAAACCTGTTTGTTTCTGACAGCAGAAGTTGGGAGATTGTTTTTTGTATCATCACGATTACAGATGTCTTTGTTTTTTCTTCATTCCGAATTTGAGTTTTTATTTTCAACTTGTTCAAGCTGAGATTACTGACAATGTGAGTTTCATTGACACTTTAAGCTTCAAACCATAATACACACTAGGATCTATAAATTTAGCTTTAAGTGTTTAAAATCATTCTTAAAAGGCTTTGGCGAAACGGAGGTAATTCAAACAATCTATGCTTTATGTATGGAATAAGATACACGGTATTCTTTGCTACGAGTATATTAGTAATATATTTATTGATACTCAGTCAATAACCAAAAATAAACTGTAATATTGAGATAAAGTAATATCAGTTCAAATAAGAACAAGATTCTACAAAATGTTTTGATAAGTTAATTTTAATTTCAGTGAATATTTTTAAACACTTATTTAGTAAATTGTTTCCTGTAAAGATAAATTTACTGCCTATCCTTTTGTTGTATTGTAAGAAATTATCTTGAAGTTCAGTGCTTTCAAGTTTCGAATGGTAGTCCAACAAGGAGTCATTCATAATCTCACTATTAGAATAAAGTTCCCCATTTGAAAAAAACAAAATAAAATAGTTAATGAGCACTTTAAAACCATCCTACTTTTTAATCTTTAACTTTTAATGAAGTTCGTATACAAAAAATATTTCTAAATACTTATCAATTATAATAGTACTATTTTATATTCACTAACTATGGTATTGTCGGGGTTTCACAAAACTATCTGTTTGAGGCTTTAATTACATTATGTGAACATTAGTATAATCGATAAGTCATGTTTTTTCTTATTCATTTCAAGTGATTAAAGCATTCAGTAAAGAAAATGTAGCAAGAATGAGGACTAAGGGACTTGTCTCTTTCTTATATAAAACCATAATACTAATTTCTGTTAGGTTCAAATAAACTTAAAAGGAATGTATCGAAGGATGTTTTGTTGACTGGATTAAACTGTTCCCAGAATATTCTGTTTGTATTCTTAAGAATAAAAGAATTTCGAAATTTGAATCCATGTTAAGTTTGTATACTCTAATGATACTGATATGATTTTAAATTACTATAAAAACATTTATGTCAAATAACTGTCCAAACTATGATTTGAGTTCACCATATAACTGTTTGAACTTCAAAGACAGCAGATATTTTTCGTAGGCGCTTAATGTACTATCAGAAGATATCAAAGTTTGCAATCCGTAAAAGTGTTTTATGATTATTCATGTATTAATGAGATCAATAGTGTTACTACAGTAACCATACGGATATTGAAAAGTCAGTAGTATTTATTTATTTTAACTGAATTGCTCAAAGTACTTTATTGGAATAATTATTGAATTAGTTAATCTGATGTTTTATTTGACTCTTTGTTTTACAGAAAAAGATACATTCCTTAGTGAATAAGAACTTCTAATTAGGTTATTATGTAATTCTACAATAGCTGTTAACATTCTTATCAAGGAAGATAATGAAAGCTTCATGAATAACCTATCCGTTCAGAAAAGTGCAACATCCATATAATACCTTGTAGTATTTTCTGAACACAAGATGCATTTAGGTGATACCTAATGTGGTTTAATCAAAGAATGTGATAACTATTTTATTGTTGACATTAAACTGATTAATTCATCGAGAATACCATGTATTAAGAAGTCAGTCATTTTACAATTAAGGCCTTGTACACATTTATTCACTGTGGATTAAGTAAAAAAGGCATGCCCTACAAATGAATGTTATTTCGATTTTTATAAACCAGGTGGAAACTAATTCACTAATAGATACATACTAAAATTTTAAAAACATCAATTTGATTGATTTTTGAAAGATGATATTCATGGCAACTTTCAATGACTGTCGCCAATTTTTTTCAATTTAATCGTTTTTCATTCGTAATCGACTTAATTCGTATTATTTAAATAAACCTATTGCTCCTCATATGATAAAGGCCACTGACGAGTAATCCCCAGAAAATTCTGTCCTGGGCTTTCCTTGCTAGTTGTTATCAAGTACTATTCACCTTTCTGATGCCAGCCTCTAATTCTTGGTGTAATGTATTCTTTGTTATTTCTCTTTTCCTTTCGCTCTAAGGATTCCAAGTTAGAGTTTAACTAGTGTCACAGTTTAATAATTTCCACTCCTACAGTCTTATCCTGATTTCTTACTCATTTGCGAGTTGTTGTTATCTTTGCCACGGCAGCTTATTTCCAATGGTCTCTCACCAATAGATTTGAATTATCTTACGTGTGCAAGTGTCTATAAATGTCCGTATCTTTTTCATAATAGTCTTGATTGTTGCCTCAGTTTGTTCATTGCTCTTTTAACGTTAGTTTTGAATATTCAAACTTCCATGTTAGCCGCCTATTTACAAAGCCTTCCAAATAATTACGTTTTTTTTTCATACCGTCTTCAACTACTATCATCACCGTTATTATGATTATTGTGTTTACTATCATCTTTTGGCAATTATTATCAACTTTATCATTTTTTTTCAATCAGTGACGTCATATCCTCTCCCTCTCTCTCTCTCCCGTCTATTCTGTTCATCCATAAAATGAACATGGACGATAAAAGAAAGCGATTATAATTATTATTATTCTTCTTCACTGGTGAGCTGGATGAACTCAAGCGTGTTACACATAAAATTAGATTTGTAAAACATTTGATTCTTGCATAAAAAATCGGTTCACATGTGGAATATTTAAAGTATACCAAAATGAAATGAATTCAATTCGTCATGTAGTATTTTTTTTGTTCTTATTTAAAAAAAAAGTTTATCACGGAAGCTAATCACATGAGATCAACAGAAGGCTAGACACTTATATGTCTACTTAGTAATGGTTCTTCGTGAAATCTGTAGTAAGAAAAAACTGACTTAAAGTTAGCGTTGTTAGTGAAATGTACCATTATAGACTCGTATATGAAAATAATTTATTATTACTTCTTCTTATATATGCGCATACTTGTCATATGATTTACTCCTTTTTTTCTAATTCACTTTATAAAATTTAACATGATCACTGTTAATGTTATACTTTTAAAACTGTCATGATTACTCTTATCACTATTATCATCATCTTGTGTGATATTTATTCCGCTGATCATTTCTCACCTTTCACAAAGATCACTTTATTTTTTTGTGTGCATTGATTAAATCGCATTACATTGTTCGTTGAACTACGTGATCTCTAATCACTAGTTGATCAATTCATATGACATTCATTTTTTGTTTCAACTTTTACCGTGTCATCCAATGATTTCTATATTCATTTAAACTGGATTAACTTGATCACACAATCAAATCATGCTTTTAACGGATGTCACAGCATAATAATCATTTTCGGGCAGAATTTGGGCGGTTTTTGTGTTTTTACACTTTTGAAATCATCAATCATTCATTGTTAGACCACCATTAGAAACGTGGAAGTATTGGACGACCATTTCATCCTGGTATAGGATTGGTTACTATAAAGCTTGGAGCGGGAAACATCTGCCATATGTATTTATTTTAAAATTTCTTTTCTTTTAACATCATATTGCTTGAATTATGCAACTTCAAGTTCTAATGTAATTGGAAAAAAATACCAACAAATTACACTGACATAAATTCAATTCTGTTTTTATTTGTTCTGTTAAATTAATCAAATATTTTGTTCACATATGTTATTTTACAAGTGACATAAGATATAAACATTAACAGATTAAATTAATTTTGCATAATTTTTGATAGAAAGCTAAGTCTATTGAGGACAACATTGTAAAATATTTGGTATTCGTTGGCTGTGTAATTTTACAGATTCAGAAAAATTAAGCTTCAAAATGAAATTCAAGAACATTTTATTTAGCCGTAAATGAGTGAAACCTGGGTCTTTTATATAACGAATAGACATGTTTGACTATGTCTTCCCTTAGAGACTTTATATATTCGATTTTACAAAGGGGATTTAGCCGTTACCAGTGGCTGAGGTAGCCAATACAGAAGCACTTGTGTCCAATTAGAACCTGTTTACTCATTTCAACACTTATGAACTTTCTGTTGACATAACACGTTCGTCTCATTCATTCGACACGTTTGCAAGTTCAATGGACAGAAGTGGGTCGTGTTGTTGGTCAATCACTACCTACTGATCTGTATCTTTTTGACCCTAGAGTTACGCAGACACATCTTCTTGCTACTATCAATAGAGATAAAAAAAAATGGTTGATAAAATAGCCGTTTAATTGGGTGTCTTAAAATCATTGTCTCCTCACATTTGAATCACTCATGGTTAGAACATATTAAAATATATCAGCTGGTTTAAACAGGTCAAAATCTAAGCATAATTCATGAGCTGTTAACTTCTACTCTACTTTCATTTACAAACTATGATCAGTAGATGAAAATTTGAGGTCACACAAAGTGGTTGTAAACCGTGACATAAGTAAGCTCATAAAGTAGTTCAATCAGAGTCAGCTGAAATTTCCAACGTAAGTTAACAATTCTTATCTTTACTTCTCATCACTCAGCTATTTTCAATATATCAATCTCTTTATCCAGCAGAAGTAATACGTCTAAATAACGATGGAAGGTATCGTTTGAAGCCTGAAAATTCTATTTCAGTATTTAGATCAATTCAAGTCATCTCGTGCAAGAAATTATATAGATAAACAAACGGGGTGAAGTAAAATATAGTTTTTATGTTGTAATCATAATCAGGCATAAACAAAAGTTTATCTTAAAGTTTATGTACATACATTAACTTCAATCTGCGTATGAAACAAAGAAATTCAAAAAAAGTGCGAGAAAGTCAAGATGGGTGAGGTCGCGCAAAATTTCCAGATCAATCAGAGTTAGACATTAACACCGTTGGATGCCGGCCAAGTGGTTCAAAGGTTAGGAGTTCATGCACAAGACCGAAGTTCGAGAGTTCGAATCCTGTGAGATGCAGGAGTCGTGGATGCGCACTTCTGATGAGTCCCAATGCTTCTAGGTTTCTAATGATGGTCTAACATGATTGATTGGTGATTTCAAATGTGTTAAAACACTAATCTCCATAACTCTAATTGCAAAACGATCAAATTCTTAATAATGTTACCAAAGAAGTTCATTCGACTGTCCCGTAAAAAGTAAAATTAGGCTTTATTATCAGGTCTCAAGTGGGCTACAATTAACTACACATCAGGATTAATACGTGTGATGAAATATAGTGTATTTTATCTAAAGTAAACTAGTTAACGTATAATGGCACAAATTCACTGCGTGTTACTGTTTAAGATTAAAATCCTACTGAAAACTAATAAATGAAAACAGTCTAACTCTTGATAAATAGTTTGATAAACAGCAATAATTTGTGGCTGAGAAACCAACGAGTTCAGTTAACAATGGAAAACAGATCGCAAACTGTGGAGATTCAAACCTTAGGATTTGTATACCAATAATTTGTGCCATTAATATCAATCTTCATTCCATTTCACAATAATGTTACATGCAATTTAATATATATCCCGATATTTCTATATTATGACATTTTCAACAGGCTACAACAAAATGTTTCACAATCATTTTCATACTCATTTGATGTGTATTCATAAACAGTGTTCTAAACAACAAACCAGTTTTGTTTTTTTTTTCTTAGTTTGTTTCATACATATCTATAGATTACTTACATTGTTTGAAATTTATCTGAACGAATTCCATTATAAATTACCAATCATTATCCACTGATTACATGTAGAATATGGTAAAAAAAAAGAAAACATAACCTTTCTGTTTTGATAAAACTTGAGATTTCAATGTTTGCTATCGATATTTGTTTATACAATGATGATGATGATGATGTTGCGTACTTAACATCTGGATTCATTTATTCATGATGATTAGTTTTTTTTCTTAAAATAGATTACAATCTGGGTTATTATTAACTATTTTTTTATTCTGTTTTATTGATTTCATTTACTAGGGTTGTGCGAATGTGATTATTGCCCTACTGTATCAGTATTTTATCCCATTAATAACTATGGTTGTTATATTGGCTGTATTAATGGTAAGTGTGTGTGTGTGCATAAGATGTGCCTCAATGTTTTTTTGTTTAAAACTTTTTCTCAGAACAGTTTTATGGTTTAGTAACTGTACATGTGTGCGTGTGTGTGTGTATTTTAAACTACTTACTAACGCCTTTGAAATATTCCCATCAGAGTTAAATTGTCTTAATTTTCATAGCTTAATTCCATATTATCTCTCAAATTACGCAATTCAGTTTGTTTTTCCATAGATATTGCAGAATCAGACACAAATATTAACTGAAACGAATTGCTAAACGTTGAATAAGCACTGTAATCAAATAAAAATCAATAAGATGTAGGGCGAGATGCACAAACTAAATCAGTGATGTTTATTTCCCAAAACGAATAGATGATATGTAATAAACAACATTTATTACGAATGAATTTCTGTTAGTGTTTCAAATTTTTAGTAATGTTAATTAAGATTTTCGGCTAGTAATTATGATCAGCTTGTGGATTCTAGTAAGAATGTGTGCACATTTTCAGTATGACTCAGATTAACAGCTAGTGATTTAATGAAATGGCATTATATCATTATGAACTGACTGTTTCTAAATGTTTTTTTTTTCAAATCACAGCTGTGTAAGCTAATGAAACAGAATTAGTTAACAGAGAAGGTAAATAGTCTTGTTCCATGTATTGCTACATATCTAACATGTTTAGAATTCCTTATGTTACACATTTTTGAAACCATGAACCGATCAATGTTAGACCACCATTAGAAACCTGGAAGCACTGGACGGCCGTTTCGTCCTGGTATGGGACTCCTCAGCAGTGTGCATCCACGACTCCTGCACCCCGCAGGATTCGAACCCAGGAGGAGGAGTCCCATACCAGGACGAAACGGCCGTCCAGTGCTTCCAGGTTTCTAATGGTGGTCTAACATTGATCGGTTCATGGTTTCAAAAATGTGTAACTTAACAGTCTTCACAACCTCGTAATGCAAATTACCTGTGCTCACTAGTGACTAGCTTCGTGAGGAATCTTCTCCGAGTTCTTGTGGGAAGACGTGACCAGTGAAGTTCAACCTGTTCGGGTGTAGACAGTAACTACCGAAGACTGTGTACGAGGTTGCGCAACCCCGTGAATTTGATCAAGTTAGACATTAACGCCGTCAGATGCCGTCTCAGTGGTCTATCGGTTGGGCGTTCGCGCACAATACCGAAGGTCCTGGGTTCGAATCCCGCGGGGTGCAGGAGTCGTGGATGCGCACTGCTGAGGAGTCCCACACCAGGACGAAACGGCCGTCCAGTGCTTCCAGGTTCCTAATGGTGGCCTAACGTTGATCGGTTCATGGTTTCAAAAATGTGTAACTTAACAGTCTTCACAACCCCGTAATGCAGATTCCTTATGTATTTAAAGGTTGTTTCTGATTGCTGAGTAAATGAAGAAGTATATTCTTTTTCAATGACAATTGTTATTATTTGACAGTTTGATGTTGGAGGTGAAATAATGTCACGTGAATAACACTTCACAGTGTACACAGAAAATCAAATGATAAAATTATAATTATGCAGGATACGTTTTGTATTTGACACATGGTGTTAAAATGTATTGATAAATATTGTTCAGTCACCTGTTCCTAGATTTCCACCGACTGGAATGTGTGTACACATTAAGAAACTTGGTTTAATGAGGTAGAATTAGAAAAAATATATATATATATATATATAAATTTGCAGCTATAAGTAGAAATTATGTTTATCCTTTTTTGGAACTTGTTAGTGAATATTCAAGCACAGATTGAATGTAAATTTGTTACTAATACTATAATGAAATGTTGGTTGTAGTCTGCCGGAAAAAGAAAGTACAAGGTTTTCAAACTAAAAGAATTCTTTTCGCTATGAACTTTTCCAAGCTGTAACTATATGGTTGTACTTAAGGTTTATTTATAACTTAATACTACCGCAGGGTTTCCTTATATACTTATCCTACTGTATAACTTCAACCGCTTAACGTCAAAAACATGTTTCTCATTAAATATATATTGACTGAAACAGTAATCTGCAAATGGATATTCAGAAGTTGGATGCATATTACGTTAAGAAAATTGGGTGTATTTTCCAAATGTTTAACCTACTCTTACAATCATTACATGTATGATAGTCATATATGGAATCATACTAGGCAAAGGGATTAATTTGTACAACGTAGATTAGTCTACGTAGATGCTCAGCTAAATAAAAGGTTTATTTAAATGATTGAGTAAAGGATTAAGGACGCTAATCAAAATGTGATTTCACGTTGATCATTCAACAAATCAGGAAAGCGGTTTATACGATTACACAAAATGCATCAGTTTGAATCTGTATGAAATTGAGTCGTAGTTAAATAAACAGTTAAAGTTTTCATCTAGATCCATTAATTCACCTAGAATTTGTTCTTTATGCTTTAAAACATTTTCACTAGTTGTTAATAGAATTTTTACATTTTATTCAGTATTCTTCATACACTTTTAATTCATAATATCCAGTTTATAACTAACCGATAATTTCAGACAACTGAATATAATAAATTATCATTGAATAGATTTTTTTTTTGAATTTGAAAGTTTGCATAATAATAATGATAATAGATAATTAATAAATTTATCCATAATTAGCTATGTATAATAATTGTCAGGAAGTGAAATATTATCATTTTGTCTTCATAAGGATTTATCCTAATTCTAAGTTTTCAGCTTAGCATTGGGTAGGAATATCGAAAGATACAGTTTTTATTGTTGATATGAAAAATTAAATTTTAAATTTTCAATAGTTGAAGAATGCAGTTACAAAAGTTTATTTCTTTGAAAATGTATACAATTATGTGGTAAGCGATGAACTGAATGATTATAATGTTTAGGTTCAATAGAAATCACGATAATCTATGAATATTTATAAACATGATAGAAATAGAATCATTTTTTGAAATATTTTATATGAGTTACATCACCATTGTACATTACTAAGTAAAACAAACTTGATATAGTGCTAGAAAATATGAACTGCATACTATGTGATAGATTTTCAGTTGAAAATCACCATCAGTGTTATTTTATTCTAAACATATTCAAAAGTATGAACAGTTATTTTACAATAGTACTGGACTTTTTAAATGAGGTATCGTTAGTCATGGCTAAATAATATGTTTTTATAACTAGTAGTAAGTAGTGTTTACTGAATATCAGTCAACAATTTTTGAAGCAATTTGTGAATTTGCTTTTGATGAATTTTAAAGGCATTAAAAACAATAAAGGAACGTTAACATAGTATGTAGCATATAATTAGTTCATATCACGGCGTATTTATCTCTTTGTTCACTCATGAATGATAATTTAGAAAAGGAACAAAGAAAAATATTTCATTTCAGTCGTTACATTTACACTGGATGTTTGGTCCTCAATAGTGAGTACATTTTTTTCAATCAATATAAGTAACTGAATCTGTGCTCCATTAGATGATGATACAAGATTGAATCACTTTGAAAACATCGTTTCCCCTAACAATACAGATATACTTCAATCAGCATAAAATTTATTTCCTTGTCGTTTTACCAATGACTTTTACTTATTCAATAAGTAAGTGTGTTTATTAAAACTTGAACACTTTCAATCAAAATACTGGAAATTTTAGAAACTTTATCAATTAATCATTAAATGTACGACTCTGAAATGGCTACTTCACACGGTGGCTATTTAAAAGTAAAGCAAAAATATTGAAAGAATTTATTAATTTCAATGACATAATATTCACCTTTCATAAAATTTACCAAGCTTATCAACTATTGTCATGATTACTCGTTGCAATCCAATAAGACAATTAAACACAAGTTCATAATGCTTGTCACTCTTCTTATTTAAATATTCCCATGCTTATTTTATTTTAAAGCACGTAGTTGTCTAATGACTTCTTTAATTGTGGTTTTTTCCTTTTTTTTAAGTCATTTTATATTCATTATTATAGTTTATTGTTATTCTTGTTTTTACTTCAATGAATGACATGATATCGTTTCTTTGGTTTTGCCTGGAACTGGTTATGACAGAGCAGCTTACTTTTTTCTTTCTTAAAATCGAATATATATATATATATATATATATATATATATATATATATTCATTCAAATAAAGAATTATGACAAGCATTAAAAATTTCATAGAATAAGATTGAACATTGAAAAAAAATATGTAACCTAGGCAGATCATTTAGTTAAGTGATTTAAGGTGAATTTTAATGAAATGTGGTTGAGATTAATAATAGATGGAGTATTTTTGTTACATTTTTGTTCGTTATTAGCATGAAGTAATAAAAGTGGTTTTGAAAAGCTTCAAATGAGCACTTGTTCTTGTATACAACCGAATTACCATGAAAACTTTTTCCACTAATTAATTTAAAGAAGTTTTGGAATCACTGAATAAAATTATATTGAGATTAGGTGAAATAAGCACTAGGTCACTAGGTGAAAATGGAAAATTTTAATTGTGCAATGAAAACGTCAAATGTCTATGCGTTCAGTTATTCTGTGATCTGTCACTAGATTGGAGTTTAACGTTTTATTGGATGTAGAAGCTATTAGTTAATTATTTTCCGTGTCATTTTGGTGTCAAACTCTTGAAGCATACGGTCACGTGATATTGGTCAACGGTTAGGAATACAACAATTGGCAGAAGGAAAATAATCAATGACCAGTCTATATCACTTGATGAACTAAAGGAGTCTATTGTACAACAACACGATTTTTATTTTATTTTATTTAAACACAAATGTTGGTACAAAGAGGCACCCAAAAATTTTTACGCCACACAAATATTGAATTAGTAAGTGGGCTGGGATAATGTCTAAACTCCCGAACTTAAGCAGCTGGTTTTCTTAGAGGGCCACACCTCAAGTCTTCTACCTAGGAAGGAGCTCGTCCACAAGGCAGAGGAGCAACGTAAAGTGATGAAGTTCTATGGTAATCTGTGACCAACAGAAGGTTCGTATGCCATTCATTTTATCAGGATTCGGAAGCCCATGAACACCATCGGTTTCATTCGTTGCCTGGTACAATGATTTGAAGATTTATATAAAATAGATTTGGCTAATTTAGACAATGGTAAAAGAGTACGTCCTCTCTTCAGAAAGTTGGGAGCAATATATGAATTTATTTCTTCCAAAATTGTCCAGAGACCGATTCTGATGAATTTAATCAATATTCTTCGGAGTATTTTTGGTGAACAATCATCCTCATTCAGCACAACTTACAGATGACTGAAAGTCCCCAGGAAATCCACTGATGATTTTCTCAGTTATTTTAATAAAGTGAATCGAGCTTGCAAACGTTTTAATCTAGGTTCAACAATCCCTGACCAATTTAGATGTTTAGATTTTGCATGTGGATTACAATCGCTATCTGCTTCTGAAGTACATAATGGTATTTTAGCTTGAATATAATAGGATGCATCCCTAACTCACTACGATATTGACAGAGGGCCAACAAATTCTAAATTTAAAACAGGGTACAAAAATAATTGATAACAGAGGAGATGAACATACAATGAATGAAATCAAAGCACAGACAGAAATTTCACGGTACAGTTAGTCAGTCACAAAGAGCAAACCCGACCGTAGCTGCTACCTTGACGTGGTGGTCGGGCTTCAGTTCCAGCCGAGCTATACTGGCTGGAACTTATGTTCCAGGCAGGTCGACTGGAGAACAATGAGACTAAAAGCAGCTACTCAAGGTCTGAGGGTGAAGTCGTACTGCTGACTGCAGAGGGGTGTGACAACAGTAAGGTGTTTCTCTCGGACAACCAGCGATACTGCCTTCTCACAAGGAAGGAAGGGTTAGAAAATGTTGACCCTAAAAATGCCACACCTCACCCTACCTTACGGATTTCCGTCTACGTCGGTAAGGGTGCCCACTAAGGGCTTTCAAGACCGGAGCTAATTCTCAAAAAACCATTCATAAAAAGGCCGCGCGTGACCGGCCTCAGGCAGTTGTCCTTTGGGCTCTGTGGTCACGCACCCAGGTCTCTAAGACCAACACTAATCTATCTTCCTTTTCAGGTTCCTCAAGAAACAACCTCCCACGGTGTGGTCAGCCGGGAAGTGACAACCGCCCTCATACCCATAACAGCACGCGAGACCAAATTGGTCAAAATCAAATCCTTCCTACACCCTCTAATACCTCTCTTATCTCCACGACTAACTCTTCTCACATTCATTTATCACACTGCACAGCTAATGCAAACGATGCGAGCTCAGGAAACGTCATTTCTGGTCTCCTGAAACCCTGCTCTAGACTACATGTTGGAGCATTTAGTGTACGTACATTTTGTCAAATAGGGCAACAGGCTTCCTTAGCTAGAACATTAGAATCTCGCTCAATTGATGTATTCTGCGTCTCGGAAACGCGCATACAGGATCCTAGGGCAGAACAATCTCTCCTAGACTGGATTCCAGTAGATAGTCGCTTGTGTGCTGTCCGACTAAACGGGACAGTAAGGACTCGGAAAGATGGGGATATTCGCCGTTGCCTCTTCGTCGTATCTGCCTATGCCCCCACTGTCTGCAGTTCAGACGATGTGAAAGATGAGTTTTACAGAAAGCTTTCGGAGCGCCTCCAAAAAGGTAGGCACTTTGATGTAGTAATAATGGCTGGTGACTTTAATGCTCAAGTAGGTAGACTAAGTGAGCAGCAGAGACACCTAGGTGGATGTTATGGTGTCGCGGCTCAGAGAACAGACAATGGCGACCGTCTGTTGCAAGTATGATCAGATAACCGCCTATTTCTAGAAAACACTAACTTTAGGCATAAGGAAAAGCACTTTTTGACCTGGCGACCCTCGAAGTCGTCTCAACGTTGGACCCAACTAGATCACATCGCCACCGAAGTGTGGAATCGATAGAGGACTGTCGCTCGTTGTGGGGCACATGTTTAGATTCAGACCATGCCCTAGTGCGAGCTCGTATTTGTTTGAAGCTTACTGAGCGTAGAAAGACACCGTAAGAAAGCCTCTTAGGGTTTTACTTAATGATTATAGGGCGAAGAATATATTTCAGGAACAACTAGAAAGACAGTTAGGTGACCACTTAAGCGATTCCCATCCGAAGGCAGGTTGGAATGATATCAAAAAGGCTCTGGGAATAGCAGTGATACCTGCTAGTAAGGTGAACCATAAGGCTAGGATGAAGCCATAGATCTCTGTAGCATCCTCCGAACTGATGAATGCCCGAAAACTTACCCCACCTGGCTCTGAACGTGATGAAGAACGAAGTCAGCTTAAGCGTAGGCTGATGAAAAGCCTACGTAACGATCGCGAACAGTGGTGGGTGGCGTAGGCAAAAGCGATGGAAAAGGCAGCGGCGATCGGCAACAGTAGACAACTTTTCCGCCTTATTAAAGAAACTGATATAAGGAATCCTATTTTAAGTGAGACTATCTCAGAAAATGATGGGACTATTATTTATACTCAATCCAGGAGACTGGATCAATGGGCAGAACACTGTAGGTATCAGTTCAACTGGCCTCGAGCCACTCTTCAGTTACCCACGATCTCCAGTCATCGTGAATGGCAAATCGACGTAAGTCCCCCTAGTCTTAATGAAGTTGAAAAAGCGTTAGGAAATCTGAAGCGAGGACGAGCTGCAGGTCCCCTGACAGACTGACCCCTGAGATATTTAAGGATGGTTTTAACAGCTAGGTTGACTGAGATCTTAGGTATAATCTGGGAACTGGACGTAATCCCATCCGACTGGTCTCAATCACTGATTGTCCCAATCTACAAGAAAGGAAAAAAGTCTTCTTCTTCTTCTAAATTGTTAGCCGCCATTATACTTAGACGCCTTACTAGTGCTCGTGAAGAGCAGACTAGAGAAAACCAGGCTGGTTTTCGACCTGGACGTGGATGTATACACCACATCTTCACACTACGACAGGTCCTGGAACACAGGCATAAACTTAGGCGTTCTATAATAGTTGTGTTCCTGGACCTTAAGGCGGCATTCGACTCTGTGGATTGCGAGGTTCTGTGGCAGTGTTTGTCATTGAAAGGTGTACCAAATAAGTACATTAACCTTATACAAGCTCTATACTCGAACACCACTGGTCGAGTGAGAGCTTATGATGAACTGTCACCGGAATTGTTTACCTCAAGTGGTGTCCATCAGGGCTGTCCACTCTCTCCATTCTTGTTCAATGTTGTCATAGACATGCTCTTAGAAATAACCTAATACTCGTCTGAATTTTCAGGAGTAGACCTTTAAACAGGAGGCTCGCTTATTGACTTGGAGTATGCCGATGACATTGTCCTACTTGGTGAAGACGCTGACAAAATGCAGAGTCTTCTGACTACCCTAAGCAACAATGCAAGCATGTTCGGGATGCGGTTCTCACCATCGAAATGCAAAATGTTGATTCAAGATTGGGTTGCATCGTCACCTGAACTAGTGATAGGGAGTGAAGTGGTCGAACGTGTAGACCGCTTCATTGACCTGGGGAGTCTCATCAGTGCTGATGGCCTGGTGACTGACAAAATCTCAGCTCGGATACAGAAGGCTCGATTGGCTTTTGCCAACCTGCGTCACCTATGGCGTAGGCGAGATATCCGTTTGCTAACCAAAGGACGAGTGTACTGTGCACCAAATCGCTCCGTCCTACTGCACGGATGCGAGACTTGGCCGTTAAGAGTAGGAGATGTTCGTAGGTTACTAGTCTTCGATCATCGATGTGTCCGAAGCATTGCTCATGTATCATGGGACAACTGTATAAGCAAAGCTGTCATTAGGAAACGAGTTCTAGGTAGGGATGGCAAATCAATAGATGAAGTAGTGAAACTTCATCAGTTGAGGTGGTTGGGACATGTGTTACGTATGGCCAACCACCGACTACATTGACGAGCTATGTTTTGTGGTGTAGGAGTAGATTGGAAGAAAGCTAGGGGCGGCCAAACCAAAACATGGCACAAATCCATGAAGTCACTGACAAGTGGACTGAATCATGTTGGTAGATGTAGGCTACCTGGTTGGGGTCTGCGAGACGTAAGTCACCAATGGCTGGAAACCTTAAACGACATGGCTCAGAATCGTTTGCAATGGCGCAGGTGCATCCACTCTTTGTGTTCTTCTGCATTCCTCATAATCTCTACCTTTCTCCTAAATTTACCTTACTGAATCATACTTCTCGAATCATATCTTCGCTCCCTAATCTTATCCATTACTGCTAATACTTCTATTATTGCTATCACTCTTGGATTTGAACTGACAGCTGCGTCTCTGTGCTGATGCGGCATGGCAACCTGAACTGATGTACTTACGTACGAAGTTCTGTGTTGTATCTGTCTGTTTGTCTGTCACAAAGAGCAAAAGTAGCTTGTTGATTTTGCAGCAGTTGTTCATATGGTTAAGGATGTTCAGATAAAACTTATGAATTCAGCAACTACCAGAAATCCGGTCACAATGAGGGATTTCGCTGGATTTATAGAGTGTCATATTGCAGTGTGAAAAGAACCACATCAGTTCCACGCACCAGCATTCATCGTTTTCACGATTCAAATGTGTTTCTCTCTGGAATGCGAAAATATATCGAGAATTTTAACAGAATACCTATCAAACTTCTGATTGACACCGAGTCAGACATTACCTTGATTTCTGGCAATATCTGGCGTATGCTTGGATCACAACCTATCTCACAAACGTCTCACAAACCAGAACTGTATCCAGCGATGTAATAAAACGGGCCGGCAAAACAGACCGTCATGCTTTATTCTGGACTAAAACTTTTTGAGGTAAATGTTACCCCACAAAGTGGCATGATTTAGAGTTTCTGAGAATTGACTGGATGGAACAACTAATATTTTGAGATAAGCCACTGAATCTAATTTGTTCACAGATTTAACTTCCAACTTAGACGTCTAATATTACGACATTAAATTCACTAATCAACTGCTGATGTTCGAAATATATTTGCGTATTTAGCGGAACTCTGGGTTGTTGTACCGTTCAGAAGACAGTTTTATGTCTGTAGCCGAATATCCAACCTGTTTTTAATACCAAAATTTCCAGTTCCATATGTTTCCTTACCTCCAGTAGATAAAGAGTTAGACAGATTAGAGGAAATGGGTGTCCTCAAGCCTGTGAAGTATTCACCCTGAGCTGCTCAAATAGTCATTGTTAGAAAGGCTAATGGATACTTACGTTTGGATGCTGACTTCTCTACATTGGAAGATCATTCATATCCACTTCTTGTAATTGAAGATATCTTTGCTGAAGTATTTTGCAAGGATGGAGGACTTAGCAGATGCATACCTTCAAGTCGAAGTGGGTGAATCTTCAGAACTGTTCTCAACTATGGATGCTCATAAACGGTTGAATCAGTATCGGTGATTGCTTTTCGATTTGAAGACAGCTTCAGCAATATTCCAACGAATTATGGGTACTCAGACTGGTGAAATACGAGGGGTTTCCGTCTACTTAAGTGACATCATTGTCACTAGAACTTCTCAGGAGGGACTGTTTTGTAGACTTGATACAGCCCTGTCAAACTTTGGTCAATCCGGCTTCCTTATGTGGAGATAAGTGCAAATGTTTTTCGCAAACCATCAAGTACCTCGGGTTCATAATTGATAATGACGGACGTAGAACCGATCCTGACGATATCAGTACAACCAGACAAATGGCAGTACCTTAAAATGTTGACGAGTTATGATCATTCTTGGGTACGATCAGTTTCTTCAATGCGTTTGTCCTCTCTATGCATCAACTGAGACATCTAATGAATCAGCTCTTGTCGGATGGTACAAAATTGCGATGATCTGAGGAAAGGCAACTATCGTTTGATTCAGTGAATGAAATATTATTGTCTGATTTACTATTAGTCTACTATTCCACTAAATTAGTTATTTTGCTTAAGGCTGACACCTTAAATTATGCTATTAAAGAGATCACCTCACATGTTTTTTGCGACGATAAAGAGAATGCTATTTATCATGTTTCATGGACACTGACACGAACAGAACGTAATTATAGTCAAAATGAGAAGGAAGGACTCGTTCAAATTTTTTTTGCCATTAAGTTTCACAAACTGTTCCAAAGTAAACGTTTCACTTTATTTACAAACCATAAACCACTTGCAGCGAATTTCAGATTTACAAAAAGGAGTCCCAGTTTACACAACAAACCGTCTTTAAAGATAGGCAGTGATCTTGCTAGGTTTTAATTATAAAAATAAATATAATTTTCTACTAACTCTTTCGGTCATGTGGATGCCCTATCCATATCGATCAGCAATCAGGAGCTGTTGTTTTGGTAGTAAATGACGCTCGAAATATTTTTACATGTGTTGGTCACTCTGTCAATTTAACATCATTGTAAGTTGTAGATTCCAGTGATAATGATCCAACAGTGTCATGTGTCATGTCATATGAAGCTCCTGTGTGAATCTTTCAAGTAAGGGCAGGCACTATATCCGGGAGGAGATTAGAGAAATGGTAACTCCAAGCATTAACCTATGGATTATCATCACATATATTCTCTCTGTATAAAATAACTAGATTATTACAAATTTATATTCTTTTTGTCATAAGTTCCTGATTAACCCGTTAATTAATTCTTTACGGTTTGATAAGGCTAATCTATTTTCAGTTTATAATTCACAGACTCTTTATTCACAACCATTTTTATCTTGCTCACATATAGATGTGCTTTTTGGTTCCATGGTGTGATATGGTCTAGTATATTTGGTATATAAATTACGTTTGCTTGAAGTACACCGTATTTGTTTGGGGCTGGCTACGGAATTCTGGTCTAAAAGGTAGGGTAGACAGAGATAGGCTATCGAGTTGTGGACCAATAAGGATTTAGAAGTGACTCAAGGTTTCTGGTACTAAACATAATCCTGATTGGTGTTTTGTATTTATCATGTGATGTTGGTCAACAGTTAAGGATACAACACATTTCCTAGATATTGTCATTTATTTTGGATTGCTTATCAAAATCATGTCCTTGTTTATCATTTGACAGACATATTTATTCCACGATTCAATTTACTGGAGTTTCACAAAGATACTATAGATTAGTTTATAGTTTAATACAATCACTGTTTCTGTAGTTAGAAGAACTGGAAACATTTATTCTTTTTTATTAAGTAATATTTATTAATTTTAGTTGTGGTCTGACCTTTCACATAGCCTTTTCGGTATTTTCATTGAAAGCATTTTAGTGAGGAGTTTACTGCGTGCTCATATTTTTCCCTCGTTTATTATTATGAATGAATTAGTTAATAAAATATTTGTTTTGGTCATTACTCTGTTGTAAATACATTTTATTTACGACAAGTTATTGTTAAAATTCGGTTTATCTGATAAAACACTAGACTTTCAAAGTTCAATGTGTTCCTTTACTCGTAAAATAAACTGTTTGAGTTTGAGCAGTGTATCTTTTATCTAACACAAAACATAAGGCTGTAAATTGGATGCATTTACAAATAGTCAATACCAGTCAGATGATGACGATTTTTTTTGTTTAAATGCGCATTTAAACAAACAACCCAACATTTTCTGGAATAAGTGAGAGTATAAAATGGAAGAAAATAATCGCATGAATAAAAAATTACCTCTTAGTATGAAACGAATAAAATATTGAGGTTATTAAACAAAGTATTTGAATAACTTTGGTATGCTCGTCAATTGATATGCTTGAATGCTATTACGAGTTCACCGTACGCGGTGAACGAGAGCGAAGACAAATGATGCAGTGACACCGTAGGCTATTCTAATCCGATTGTCCCAGGCCCTGCTAACGATATCAAAAAGCTTTAATATGGAGTAGAAAGTGTATTCTACAATCCACCAGAAAATATGAGGTTGACAAGCATACAAATCGAGTTTATTTGTACATGATGGAAATGTCCTTGGGAGAGCCAAAAAATTAGCGTTCTAAAATACTACATCAACCAATAACAGCCAAAGATTTTCCGGATGGAAAATGTGATCTCAAGGCCAACTGATCCAAAATCAGGACCTTTATCAAGTGAGTTCTGTGGATCTAACGTCCCCAACAAACTTACACTCAACTATGAGTTCAAAATGAGAGCCGATATTCATACATAAATTGTGTTTCTCCACTTGAAGGTATATCTACACTTTTTTCGCAAATCTTTTCTAAGTAACCTTATTAACAATTTTCTTGATGCTCATTTTTTTTAATTTTTCAGATGGTTGGTTTAATACTTGGCTTATTATTGTTAAGAAGTTTTTCGGTGGATGACTATCCAGAAATTAATTTACGTGAAAATGTTTAAACTGTCAAGATAATATAATACTTGTATATACAGATATATGCATCTATTGATAAAATTTGTATTTCTAAGAAATCAAGTGACGGTTTTTTTTATTCCATTCCAGAATACATCAATCTCCTATCCCTCTTTTTTTTCCCTCTTTTATTTTCATTCTCCTCTTATTTCTTGTTTTATTCCCCTATTTCTACTGTTTATATTTCGTGTTCATTTCACTATATTCATATTTTATTTTTCACAGATTCACTTTGTTTCTTTTTTTTTTGTGTGTGTCTCTTTTCAAGTATTTTATTCAAAAATATAATCAATTGTTTTTCATTTGATTTGAAAAAGGCGGATTACATTAAAGAATTGATCAATGCTGTCTTTATAAAATTTGTCTATTATCTGTCTCACTATCAAACAAGGAGGAGAATATTTATGTAAACGTTCTGCTATCATATATAATATTGGTTTATTTCAACGTTTTGTGATGTTGACTTACTTTCTTCTGTATAGTCCTTCTTTTTTTAATCAGTGCCAATCAATTTTAACTTTATTATATTTTCAACGCTTACAGAAGTGATAATTTCAAAAGACTAACAGAATGTAACAATTTTAGTGAAATTAAACGATAAAAAACAAGAACATTAATTTGATCATGATAGGCAATTATGAAATGATTGAAATATAAGCAAGCATGTAGCTATGGTTATATATCACCAAATTTCAAAATATAAAATTTTGACATCTTTTCTTAGCGGTCTCTTTCGTTTGCCTTTATTTTATGCTTTTATCAGCGATGCACTTTCCTGTAAACGTTATTGTTATTTGAAATTTTAATAGGTACTTTGAATGTCTACTCTATTCTGAAGTGATTTTGTTCAAAGTTAAAACCAATGATGTTTCACATTCAATGTAGTATCGAAAGCAACAGTGTATAAACGTTCTGTTTAGAAGTATCATCATCCTCTGAGAAAACACATAACATTTGATTTTCTCCAAACGCTGTCAGTATCTTTCATTTTATAAGAATGTCAAAGAAGTAGAGAACTCATTTCTGTGATTGATTTATGAATAGAAAATTTGGTTTATCTAAGAGGAAATTTGTTATGTTCATCGCATAGTTATAAATCTTTCCCTAAAAATAAAACAATTCTAGGTTGACTGTCGTAAGTTGCACGGCAAATTTATGTGAGAAATAATTTTGTGCATAAGTTTTAATCAACATGGTAAAGTCTTTTAGATAAGACAGTAATTGTGGAATCTATGAGTCAGTGCATTACGCTTTTAAATGAAATATTTGATGAAAAATCGGTCTTCAAATTATCAATTCTGGTGTGCTAATTTAACGTTGCATCCAAAATGTCATTTGAATAATGTCTACATCAAAAGCACTAGAAGATGACAACCAATTTTTTTAAAATAAGTTTCGTTTACGATTATAAACTTTCGCACAAACTGTTTCAAATAAAACATGTACTATTCTCAGGCATGAAATATATATTGGAATGACTAAAACTGGAAAGAGTACAGTAAACAAAAGAAAGGAATACCATTCAGATTGAAACATTTTTTGAACATCTGCTATTCTACATGCCAATATTTTTTTTTATATCTCTGCTTGTATATTTGTACTTTTGACAAGAATTGCTCTATCTTACATGATATTTACGTAGTTCTTTGATTTTTCTTGAAGTTACTCTTTTATTAAGGTATTAAACACGAACTATGGTCTCTTAAAATAAATCTATTTCTCTGATAACGTAGAACATGATCAATTCGTTCATTTTTGTAAGTAAACATCTTGTGGAATAATCATTGGAGGAACAGAAGTTTTATGCAATTTAAATATGACCAGCTAATAATTTGAAAAAAAAATGCATCAACAATAATCAAAATTCCATTTGCACAATGTACTTTTCTTTTACATATGAAAACTGTTTTCTGTAAATTATGTCTAAAACCAACAACAACAAAACCCTCAGGATTAAAAAATTCTAATGGAAGATGAACTTGTAAAAGGAGTGTCTGTAAATATTATGGTTATTGAAAATAATAAAAAACAGATGTTTTGAATTCTAGTATTTTCTTGTACAAACAATAATTTTAGTGTAGAATGAAAAAAAAATTAATGATAATGTATACTGGAATATATATGGAATTAACATAAAACTTACCGGCTGAGATGTTATAATTCTATTTTAGTTCGTTTAGATTCTTCATTCTTACACATTTTGAAATCATAGATCGATCAGTGTTGGATCACTATTAGAAACCTGTAAGCACTGGACGGCCGATTTTTTCCTGGTATGGGACTCATCAGTACTGTGCATTCACGACTACTTCACTTCGCTGGATTCGAAACCAGGACCTTCGGTCTTGAGCGCGAACGCCTAACCTCTGGACCACTGAGCCGATCTCAGTGTCTAACTTCGATCAATTGATGGTCTTGCGCAATCTTGTTCTTAATCAATGCTTTGAATAATTTTGGAGTCAGAAACTTTTTCTGTTAAAAGTATATAAGGTATCGAAAGTAAAATGTTGTGATAATATTTCGCTATGTAGAGAAATTAAAGATATTTAGTTAAAAAAATTGATGAATGAATATCGATATTGGACTTTGAAAAAAATCATTTTTACTTAGTGACATGAAATTATTTTCACAGTGTTTATTTTAACTGGGAACTGAGAATATTCAACAATTCTCTGCACTAAGGACTGTTTTCTGATTAATTAGATTCACGCAAACTAATCATAACGAAAAAAATATTTTGTATGAAAAAAAAGCAAATTAGTATACGGAATTTCATTAGTTTAGTTTTGGAGGTTTTAAAACTTTAAACTATCACTGAATTTTTTATTTTTAGACTCATTTGAAAATTTCCACTTCTTCTAAGCGTTTTAGTTGAAATAATAACTTGCCTCAATTTTTAATAATGAAATAACATAGTATAAATAAGAATCATCAAATAATTTGGGATTTCTAAGCCTCTTAATAACCATGTTCTACAAGAAAACATTTTATGCCATCACTGGACTCATTTCATGTAATTCCATAGGTATAAAACACAATACTTCAAGAGAACGTATCATAAGATGTAATGATAAGTTACTTTTAGTGGTCATTTAGTAAAGCACTCAAATTGGTCGATTTTCGAAGAATTATTTTCAAACAGAAGTTTCAAAACTGTAACTGTTAACTGTCATCAACGTAAACACTTAGTTCCTTTTATCATCTTGAAGAGAGAGAGAGAAAACAAAGATTTCAGTAGAATGAGATGAATTCATTTTATTTCGTTTGATTCTCATCAGCTGCTTACAACTTGTATTATCTAAAATCACAATTACAAACTTGGTTAAGATTACTCATATGAGAGTTCATTTGGGATTTGTAATGATCATACATCAGTATAGTATAGCAAAGGTGTAAATAAAGGTTTAGAAACAAGTGGTTACGTGATGATTAAACGTTGGTAATAAGTAGGAATAAAATGAGTGAGGCTCAGTCAGTTGAAACAAGACTGCTGATCTTCATGACAAACGGAATAAAAGGTAATGATGTAATTGGGTAAAAGAAAGGATTGAACATAATATAATGATGTAATGAAGCAATGTTTATCATCAAGGTAAAGAAAGATTAACAACCATCTCTTTTTAATGAATAAATCAAGTTTCATTTTATTCATGACCTTGAAACATTGCAAGGTATCAACCTGATATCCTGCATTCAAGAGATGTTTCGTGCTTGCACTGTTTAAACTTGACCGTTCCTCTGTTAGAAGGCTTTTAGGATCTTTAAATAATCTCACTTTTGTGATGTGGTAAATTGATTATTGACTGGGTAGGTCTAAGGGTAACACTGTGTTTGTACGCATTCGTTAGACCTTATATATGAGGCAGATATGAACCACGAATTTTCTAGATCATAGTAAGTAGAATTAGTTATCATTTTGTGTTGTAGATTTTCCTTAAGCACACTCAGGATTTGCTTTTCTGTTCAATCGGTTGAATTCCTATTGCAATAGTCCACCTTAAATCTTGGCTGGTAGTTTAGGATTAACTTCATCTTGGTGATATAACCATCTGTGTTAATTAGGACGACCCCCGAACCTCTATCTGGTCGTAGGATCATTACTTCGTCATTTTGTTTAGTGTTTCTTAAAGCCATTAGATGTTCTTTTGATAGAATAGTTAACTTTGATGTCAATGAAACGAAATATTAGTTGGCGATTTCAACTCATTTTGATTTAAGCCATCCCTTCTTTTCTTTATTCACTGAGTACAAACTGGTCGAAAATTTTTTCGAATCGAGCATATGTGTCGATCCTGCGAGTATTTTTTTGAAATGTAAAACTTCAGTTCCAGTGAACAGGCTTCTGTTTCTAATGTATTCAGCTTGGTATTAGATAAGTTGTAAATGAACTTTGATGCATTTTCAGAAAACGTTTCATATAGAGTTGTTTTTTTTATCGGAGTTTTCGATAAAGATTTACTGAAGTTCTTGCAAACAGTAGATTGAAGATCATAGATGAAGCTGATAAATCTTATTTGTTTGTTGACATTGAATTCACTGACTAGTTTCGCCTATAAATATCCAACGTATCACCAAATCGCACATTGAAATAACAAAATTACACATTGGACGACTAAGAACTAAATCCAATGTTTCTGATAAGTTAGAAGCCGCCATTCGAAATTCCTAGTTCGGTGATCAATATAATTAACAGGAAGATTTTATTATGTCTGTACTACATCATGTTACATAGATAGAAAATTGATCCCAATTTTATCAAACCGATCAGTCAACTAGAACATGATTTTGCATATAATTGTATTAAATTTGTAGTCATTTTGGAACTTTCCACTTCGTTTATTAATATTAAATTAGTGATCTTAAATATTTTAAAAAAATGTAGAAGTTTTGTTAATTTTCATGTTCGGATACTTTTAATTCTGATTAACAAACGCAATTTCGTGTTTAGTTTTAATGAAGTTGAAGATTGTTAACTAGATATCTAAGCTTGTATTGATTACCAGCAATTTTTCCGACATATATCTACGCAGACAATTGTGGGCAATACAAATTAAATTTTATCAGACATAGGGATATTCCTTAATTGGTATATCTCATGACTTTTTTATCCAGTCAACAACTTCTATAGAGCTACAACTAAGTTAATCAGTTTTCCAGTAAAATAAATCATTCTTCGTGTGCTGTTTCAGCTGTTCTAAATTTGAGGTTTCGTTTATTATCTTAAAAAAACTCGGCTAACTTCAAATTTTTTCCCTATTCTTTTGTACTGAGCAGTTGTGTTTTCTGTATTACATAGGGACTGTAAAGTGTGAAGGCGATGAACAGAAGATTTTTCGTTTCTCGGCCAAAACTGCTAAATTTTAACTAATTTAAATAGTTTGCTAAGTCGAGTTTCAATAAGCATAAAAGTGTTCTTTCCAGTAATTCAAAATTCAAAATTCCACCAATTGTCTGTAGATAGGAATAGAAATTTACAAATTTAATCCTATAAGCATTTGCATAATAAAGTGTATTTTTTTTCTGATAACTTATTTTAAAACAAATATTTGTACAACTAAAGAGAAAATAGATCATATATGGATAATGATCAATTGTAAAGATAATTCAAATAAAACAATGAAGGTTTATTGATTAGATTTTTTTATTACTGACTGTTCATTTCAGGCTAGTAAATATTCCAGGCATTTTCTATGAAACAACATGAAACAATAATTTGAGCAGATCATCATGTATGAGCTTTATTTAATAAAGTTCTCATTCACTGATTAGTATATTTTTTAAACTTTTTTAAATAGCCTCTATTTAGTCGTTTAGAAGAAATTGTTGATAAAAGCAGCTAATAGAATCAAATAAATTCATGATAAGCGGCTAAAATTTCTGCTTGTTACACTTTTTAAGTTCATGTAAGATACTATGAAGTTGATTTAAGTCAGCGGATAGTATTTGATTGTATAAAAATTTAAAACAGTAACTTTTAAATAATCAGATACCGCAGGTCGAACACGAGCTATGTAATCTATTATAGCAGTATATATTGAACGTTTTGATCACGTGCTAACTTGGTAATACATATGTAAGGTATAAACCAGAGATCGAAATTGGCAAACTCAAGGATACGAAAAATCAAAACAGCAAGGTAAATAGAGTCGATCGTACCTCATTGGATGTTATATCAACATTACTAAGGTGGTTTCAATGTTAAGATAAATTGCTTTATAACACAGGAAGGGAGTTTGAGTCCGGTGTATAGTGAAGACTTCAATAAACCTTTGTATTGGCTACTGAAAACTTAGTGCAATACCATAAAAGCTGATTTAACCTTAATCTTATGGTATGTCTTGATTAAATTTTAATTAAAGAAATAAAACTGACTGATAAAGTATGTAAAGAAAACATTTGAATAGGTTAACATTTTGTTAAGGCTGCTCTAACGAGGAAAAAGCGGTTATTCATAAAACATTAAAAGCAAGGCAAAGCAGTTCAGTTTTTACCGATTAAAAATGATTTTGACTACCGTTTTCTCACCAACGACTTATAGTTTAAATGTTACCTGCTCATACTTCTATTGTCTGTTGCTAGAATGCCAGAAGATTTATGGAAGCATAGCATTACGTCTAATGGATAGTAACTGGACACATTAAATTAGACCCATTCTATTAACCCATTACACATAGATTAAAAGAACAAGATGATCAATTTGAATACAAGGACAGTGAAAGATAAGGAATTCTAGGTAAACCATTGATCACAAAGAAGACCACCAGAACTAAGTGATATGAGGTGTATGAAATAACTAAGGAGCGCATTTCAACATGAAACATGGGCTAAAGTTGGCGTTTGGGATAACAATCAAAGCTGTGCAATTAAGCTATCTAGTTCAGTGAACTTAAGAACACAAACATGTACCAATGGTCATATATGTTCAGATAGTTCAATGTATAGCACAACTTTCAACCTGGTTATTAAGTGTTCTAGTGTTATAGGTGCTACAAGCAATGTGGCTTACGAGTGTCGGATCCAGATGGATGTTGTGATCAAAGAGTACCGAATGCTAGAAGGCGTAAAATAAAATTGCCAAGAATCTATTTGTTTTGTGAATGAAAGTCTGAAGATACGGTAAATACATTTTACTTATAAACTGTATCTTCTTGAAGAAAATCACTTATTCTATCTGGTCTGAACGTTTTAGCCAGCTGCGTTATGTTTGTCATCGTTGCTTGAAATAAACTCATTCAACTGAATCAGTACTTGACTTCTTATTTTCGCCGTCACACAAACGGGGTTCGCTTAAGTATAATTTATTTTATAGCATATTTAATATGTTCGTAAATGAAGCAGTCAAAATCAAACAGCCCACAAAATGCGGTGAATTTGACATGGTTTTATCTCAACCACCACCAAAAAGTAGTGATTCCGAAGCCTAGTTTAACGCAGCACAAAAACGTCGTGAGCCGTGACGCAGAATATAATGCGAACACCTACACCACCAAAGTGGTAAACCTGACGACGAATCTAAAGCAGTTATAAGGTCTTCGTCCATTGCATCAGTTGAAGCAAAGTTTACTATTCAGACTTGGAAGACATCAAGGGCTGACTTCCATAAAGGGTTCTGACCTAAAGTAATAGAAACGACATGTGTACTGTCATTTTTCAATGTGATTAAATGACTAAAGCTGTTTAAAATGAACAGTTTCTGTAGAACATGTACAATCCAAGTTAAAATATGTCTACATTGGTGTTTGAAAAAATGTCTCGATTTCGGTAGTCAGATCAATTCGTCTTGAACGATTTATGATAAAATCAAAATCCTATCAAATTCCTAATATTAATTTTTTTCATTGCAATTATATCATACATACTTTTGTTACATTTTCAATTGTTCTTGTTGATAGCTAAGAAATATGGTATCCACTGATAGAAGTAAACAAACAATGATTGTTTTATTTTATAATTATATTTGTCATTTTGATGAATTGTTTGAAAGCGTTTTACAATTTAGAAACGATTAATAAACTATCATGTCAATTAACATGTATCATCAGATATAACTTTTATAGTCAACATAATTCCAAGTTACAATTTTAGATAAATCTTATCGGTGTAGTTAAAATAGGTCCTCGTTAAATCCAATTTTTTCGGTGAGTTTCAACTCTTAAGAAGACATTTACTGTCTACCATGCAGTCTGTTGCCTTAAGACAGCTCCAAGCTTTTAGTTACTTTTATTGACTAACTTTTTTTAAAGTTTGAAAAATAAATAAATTCAGTACAGAATTTAAAAGTGGTCTATTTGTACTAGATATAATAATTCATTATGTAGTTTGCATTGAACAATGAATTGAACGTTCCTTAATTATAGCTTACCGTAGGGTAAGTAATCAATATTCATTATCAATGAATAAAAATAAATAAGAAATTTTCATAACAAGATACTTGAAAAAGCCAACACGAATAATAATATATCCTCATGAATCCTGTTCATACTTTTAAATTCATGGGAATAGAAGTGAAGTAGAATATCTACAGTTATTTGGAATCTAAGGTCGAATGAATCTAAATATTTATAGTTGAACAAAACTAAAGTAATTAATCACGTCTAACATATATTTTCTTTTGCTTTTTCTACTCAAATAAACTGTATGTAGGAATGAAATATTGTTTTCAAGATAATTTTATCTCAAACATCTGTTAAAAATTGAAAAAATATTTTGTCAGCTATACTACTTAAAATTAATGTATTCCTATAGCAGGAAAGTCTGTCAACAGATAGTTTAAAGTATCGTCAGTGTTTTATCATCAGAAGTCCATGGTCGATGAAAAATGTCAATACCAAAATAGTAGAGGTATAAATAGGGATACAGAGCTTCATTCATAACTACCTAGTTTTCTTCGAGTCAATGATGAGAACTTCAAAATTTCAAATTACTCCACTCATTATAAAATAATAGTCTTTAATGAATTAAAACTGAACCGTAACTAGTCATAATTAAGCTTAAAAACACTACAAGATATCGTCATGCAGTGGAAACTTGTAGAAATGGAATCTTTACTGAACGAGGCGAATCGGAAATACTTCATTCACTTTAGATTCTTTGTAAACCAACTGACTGCTTGTTTAATATAGACATAGTTGTAAAGATCTGTTTCTTAATTGTTCTTGCAAGAAAGCTCATTGGTATACATTATTTTAACAGTTACTGGGTACAGTTTAGGAGCGTTTCAGTGAATCACACTACCATTTCATCTAATCAGAGTACCAAGACTTTAAGTTTCTTTTTCATCGGCTTGAATACAAAAAGATGAAATCGAGTATCTTATACTGGAATTATTGAGATTTTGATGTCTCAAGAGTTTTGTTCTAAATTCTATGTGAAGTTCAGCTTTAAAGTAAAAGATATTTTTCCACGAAACTACCAATAAGCTCCTCTTGGATAATATCTGTTCAGAAGCTAAATAGATTGTGAACTATTTTGGCTTTCTGATGAAAAAGTAAAAATGTTTTAAATGATATTTTATTTATGTAATCAAAGCACCTTTTCGGCTTCCCTTTTCAGAAAGTGATTCACAACGAACTGTCATTTATGCGTGATAAATATAAAAATCCACTCATCATAATTTTTGCCACAGTTAATTGACACTAACAATCATAACTGCATTCTACTAATCCAACAAAAATATATCAAGTGGATTTTCAGAAAGTGGAGATAAAAATCACTTTGGATTAAGCGTACTAAATTTCTTTACATAGCTTTTGCTAAATTCAAATAAAAATATTTATATTGTATAGCGAATCGTTCACAAACTTGGATTTTCTTTAATTTTTGAAGCTAATGTTCACGTCTGATTAATTTTTTCAATCATTTATGACCTAATTTAATTGTTACTTAAAATGTAAACTAATCCCTTATCTGTAGTATTTTTTAGGGTCATTTGGTGCATGTTTTTAAAGTGCTTTTCAAAATTTAACATAAACAGGTATCAGTTTGTATTGTATATAAACGTAGAATTATAAATGTGTATAAATATTTCTTTACACATCAACTTTACGGGCTCGCTGGATGTCAAACAAACGGTAATGATTCCCTTCGTCAAGTTGTCTCTTGTAGCCGGATAGACAAAATTGCTGTGTGAAATACTCTTGCTGCAGTCTGTATTCAGTCCAAGTATACATCACAAGCTGCCTGATATCTTCTCACTCACTATCTGATCATTTATTCTACACACTTCAATTTTTCTATTAATTCTACAAAGTTCCAAAGTGTTGTGGAACAAGCATTCGTAAATCCGCTTTATTTCATTGTTACTCAGCCTAGATCAGCTTTCAGATATCTTGAAGATAAACATAAATGTGCAAACGTACATTGTATATATTTACACAATAATACGCTGTAGAAACTAAAGGACTGTTCTCTGTAGTTTCTTTCAGATAGACATCAGAACCTAATGATTGCAGAACTTATTCTGTCAGCAGTAAGCTCAACTCATTATTTGGTAGTGAGAAACGTTGAAAGTTGAACGTCTTTCATGTTCATGAACTATGACAAAGAACATTATTAATATTACAACTTTAATGAATGCTAACACGAAAAGGAAACTAGATTTTAAAATTCTCCCTTGATTTTTCTCAATTTTAAATAATTATCTTTATATTTATGCCCTAATAAACAACTCAATATTTTACTGTTTTTATGCTCAGAATTACTGGAGTCGTGGATCGATATGAGTTAATATTTAAACTTTCCAAATAAAATTTGTTCTGTGACATGTTCAGAACTTTAGAAAGAATATTTGTCCACTGAGATGATGCAAAGAAATATCATGTTTATTCTCTTCAATGAATGTTTATACACTAACTGCATTCAATAAAATGTCACTTTATATTGAACATTGGACAAAATTATGCCACAGATGACCAGTAAGTTGTTGTTGGGCATATTCATTGACATTCATTTTTATAAAACATGTTTCATACTGATACTTTAAATTAAAATGAGGAAACTGAAAGAAAAGTAACATTTTGAAATAACTTACTTTTTATTTTCAAAAATTTTCTAATTTTTCAGCCCAATCTGGGGCGAAATGCAATCATACAATTTTGAAAAATAACGAAAACATTCACTACTGTAAATCTATGGAGTTTGTTACTAATTACTGCTTCTTGATCTTGGAACAAAGCAAAGGATTTGCAAATATGCACAACGGTTTCAATTTAAATCATCATGAATAGTTTTGGATTAGTTCTGCCATCTAAGAGTGACCATTTGGTGATCTAGATTTATTTTTACAAGTTTGACAACTTTTGTAAAAACAGTGAGATCGTAGATTATTTGACTGAATCATAGATACAATCAAGTGTTTTTCAATTAATCTAGGTACCTCTTGAAAGTGTAAGTTTAAAATCATGAAAGGATTCTCTATTGACCAGATGTTACTTTACACTCATAATACTTAAGTTTGGTATTTTAATTTTTGTTAACTTTTTAATTGTATGCAGTTTTTTGAAACGTATAAGTGTGCGTAGGTCAAAACTGAAAATAACGTCAATTTAAATAAAGCAGCGTTTTCTGCTTACAATACACATCAATATCTAAACTAGTTTAAAACCGATAATTGTAAAGATTTTTAAATATTATTCTTTTCAACATAAAGTTCTCTAATCGTGTGAGATTCACATACTGACCACAATTCTTTTTTTACATCTTATGTATGTAGTAATCAGAATCGTTATTCCATAATTACATTTTGTTACTTAGTTTAGATATCACCTTCAAACCATATGAACTACATTCACGTACTGATTAACTCGATTGTTGTGTTTGCTCTCTACACCATTTTAAAATTAGGTTTTTAGTTAAAACTCAAAGTAATTTTTAATAATAATTTTTAATTTTTATGTTCAGCCATCGCGGAAAATGTATTTCGGAATAATATTTTATTAAACCAATTTGTTCCAGGTAACATTTAACATTACATATTAGACAAAGTCATTGAAGTTCAATAAAATTCTTTCCTAAATCAGCTCCTTAAATATTTCAAGATGTTTCAACTTTCTCCTTTATATTTTATTGTATCGTTATTGTTTTTTACAAGCCAACTAACAAATTCGTTTATTAATCATTTTACAACAATATGCATAAATCATCTTCGGCAATCTGAATCCTTCCGTTTCATTCTTTGTATTTTAATTTGGTCTGATTTACCAGTGTATGAAACTAGCTCAAGTTTGTTTCTTATTTGTTTGAATGATTTAGTGTGTTGTATAACATTGCATCTATACTTTATTACATGATTAATTATTCTTTGTCCTTATTCTTTATCACTATTAGTCAAGAGATTACTTCATATATTACACATTCTTGTCTAAAATATCATTAACAGTGATATCATGTCGCACCTTTTCAACGACTCAAATACGATTGAAAGTAAACGAAATCAAGTACTGTTTTAATGAATACTGCTTCATTTTTTCTGTAGTTGACATTAAACCGCATTTATTGTCAGCATTAAAAGTGACATTACCAATCGAAAGGTTTTATTTCATTGTATTCATTTAAAATTTAAGTCACAGTATAAGAACTTGAATCAGTATATATCTTCCACACTACTCAAATTTGTTAACAATCCCTATCAAACAATATATATATATATATATATATATATATATATGTAACACTGATTTCTTAGAGAACCGTAACTTCGTTAATTTCACGATTCAATGTGTTTACTGAACACAGATTTTATTGAAATCTTAGTGCTCACTCCTAATCCTAACAGTGCAATATAGTTAGAACAACGAAATTTACTTAGCTAACGAATATGTGTATATTGTAAACAGTGTATAGTCAAATCGAGATGTTGGCAGCAATAGATTTTGACAATTGTACCAATTTTCTTTTTTGCTCTCTATCCATTTATTTATCTAGAATCAGTAGAATTAGTTACATGTAAATCGATCCGTGATTTGAAATCTAAAAACAAAATACATTTCGATTATTGCTATTTAATGGTAAAATGAATTCACACGCGAAACGATTAATGGGGAGATTTTCATTTCATTTGAAAAATTTCCACTCTCCATGTTGAATAAGCAGATAATGTCTAGGTAAAGTATCTTGTCGTTTTTATTACATTTGGAAATTACTATTAATATATATATGTCATCATTTAAAAAAATAATACACTCAGTCAATGATGATTTTGTTCTTAAATGTTGCTGTTGAACATTGCTTGATCGTATCCCGAATGTAAAACAGATTCCCTTCATAACAGAAAATCATCACTGATGACAGTTAAATAGATAATTATGTCCTTAAGTATTCGGAAAACAATAATCTGTTTTTCATATTTCATTATCGATCCAACAGTCTCAGTGAATCAAATATGATTTGCCTGGGATAACAGTAGACAATAAATTTATGATATTTTTTGTATCAGAACAAGAATGTTTAAACCTTGATATACATATATTAAAAGACAGAATTCATCCAAGTTTATTTTCGTCAATACTTATGATGATCCTACAACTTATCGTACAATAGATAATGGTGTTTTATAATTGATGATTACTTTTTATTATGCATATCAAATGATTATCAGACGGTAGGTTAAAATTCATTCAGTGAAATAAACAATAATAATCAAAGTGTAGCTGTAAGTTATTTCGTGAAAATATTGATTATTCAAAGGGAGTGTATTTTCTGCTACTTTGTTTTTTCAACTTCACTTATTTTTATGATGAGACAGTGTTGTTTTGAAACATCATTCTGAAAAGAAGTGTTATTGTTGGTTAACTTGTTTAATTCAATAAACAAAATTTGTGTTTTTTATTATTGTAAATGTGAATAATTTCATGCCTTGTAAATAATCTCATATTCTCCTGTACACGTGAAATACAAAGTTAAACTGTTTATTGTTACTTTTAGTCAATCATTTCCAAAAAACATTGCGTCATAATATCCGGTCAAATATGGTAGACGATAGATGATGGCACTGTTTGATAGTTTAATATAAAACTACGGATTATTGCATTATTTTAAGCACAATATTTTAATCATTTAAAGACATAGTTCTTCCAACTGAAATATAACTTTTCTAGAAGGAAAAACATCAAATAGTTCCAAAGAATAGTTGTTCATCTTTATCTGTCATGTTATATGTTCAAATAAATTGTGTCTTACCTGAACTGATATTATTGATAAAAGTACCAAAATTGTTAGAATGAATAGGTTGAAAAAAAATGAATCGCTCAATACCGTGGTTTTTAAAAGCTTCAAAGGTAACAAATTTAAAATTTAATTGATAGAATATTATAAAAAACCTTGAGATATGCATGAATCTCTTGGAAAAAGTTTAAAGTAGTATCGGTACCAACGTAGATACAACTTTTTATTAGATTTATTTTTTTCTAATCCAATAACAAAAAGGATACCAATGAAATCGTTACTTAATTGAACGATACTGTAAACTTAGATGGGTAATTATTATTGACTGTTATGATCTATTGTTGGTTGCTTCTACGTATCGACATATATAATATGATTACAGTACTATATATATATATATATATATATATATATATATATATATATATATATATATATATATATATGATAAACTGTTTTATGATTGACTAAAAACAATTTGTGCACATTACAAATCAGCAAGACAATTAAAAACAAAGTGATTAAAAACATGAGGAAGAAAAATTTGTTTCCAGTTGTATTTATAATCCATACAGGCTGATTTAAAAACAAGTAAGTGATTTAATTATTTCTTCAGAATAATATCACCCCAAACTTGTTTGGTAATATTTTTGATGATTATCTGTGCATTGGTTTGGAAAAGATTAGAATACTGATATCGATGTCGAGAAGTTAATTTGGTAAACGACCATTCAGTTCTCTTTTCTTATACAAATTTGATAAAACTAAAATGTTAGTGAGCTGATTGGTCGGCTAGCGATTGTGATATCAGTTACTGCTATATTACATGCTCAGCATAAGAACATATTAAATTGGACGAATAAAGTTGATACTCATTTAAAAGCTGAATTTCGTTATCTATTGCTGTAAAGCGTTCCATCAGCAAACTGAAATTTACCAATAAGATGCTTGCACCATTTCGACCACTTGTAAACTTTTAATAATAGTCTGTTTATCCAATAATTTGTACAGCAATCATCGTTTTTCATTTTGGTCATGTTATCCAGGTAACATATGGTAAAGAGATAAATTGTTCTTATTCAGAAAAATATTGCTTTTTACTTTAATATATGAAAACAAAAGTAGGTTCCTCCTGTTTTAACTCAATAGCTTTTCTGCATTACAAGTGAATGAAACTAAAGGAATCAAAACAATTTAAAATGTGTAAGGATGCCTTAAGTTGCAGGGCATGTTTTTATACCGAAAGATTAGGTTTGTCAATGTGTATCCCCTATGAGTTCTGAAGTGTGCAGAAGATGAATTCTGGAAGCTTATGTAAAGTTCGGCGAATTCAATAGATACTTTTGAAATTTAACTGCATATCATTGTGGTGAATAGTATTGATTCGAAGCGCTAGGATGGGATTTTCTATTGTTTTCTTTCATCCTTTGTTCAATCCACTGGAATTATAATCAAACATACTATGACGTAATAATATTCTTGTCCGCATACAGGTCAGTGTACGTTTGGACTAGTTGAGCTTTCGATTTAACTTATTTAATAGACAGTGACATTTTAAGATGTAATAAATCATCTGAATACATAGGTCAGGTCATAGGTATTTATTTCTGACACGTTTAGATGTTAGTAGCTTAGAAGCTTGGTAACCCATCGTCACATACATATGTGTTTGTCTGCTAAACTAAATTTCATTATTGGTTTTCCCACTTTTCAGTGTACAGGCTGAATAATTTAAACTGTACGTTGAAATAAACTATGATAATTCACTTAGGTCTTATCTTTATTCGAACGTTCATAAAAGAGATAAGATTTTCGCTTTCATCTTTTTATGAAAATGATTAGTTGGTAAATTCTGTTAATCGTTTGTAAGTAATCCCAATATCGGTTCTTGTTTTTTCAGAACTACGATAGCGTCGTCCATGTGATGACAATAAATTCTAGCTAACTTCTGAAAAGCGCTGTTTTAGTAACTCTAACAAACAGGAAATTCTCTATATATTTGTTTTGACCTCCAAAGAAGATACTCTGGTCTCTTTTTAAATTGTCACAAACTATGAATCATACAATTAAAATAGCACTTCAATTATTTTATCTTAAGGAATAAGAAAATATACTACTTACTAGTATACATTTATCATGAAGTGAGCTTTCTAATGCACTGTTTAGATAGATACATGATACTTTTGGACGAAGTCATCTTTGTCAAGGACACGAGTGACAGAGTTCAAGAGAATTCAAATTACAACACTATCGTTACAATATTATTGAAATTAAGGATACAGTGAAATAATTTCACTGAAAAACATGTGTCATAAAACTATCATTATATATTGCATAAAAATGATAAGTGATTACTTATTATTTCTTAAGTTTTATTAGTTTTTATGATTGTTTTTATGCTTTATCACAATCGTTACAGAAAAATTGTTTGTGTAAATTCTTCATCAATATAATTTGTAATCACTTGAATAACATATTTTCGTCTAAATAGTAATGAGTTAATTTTTCTTCCTTCTACATAATGTATCGGTTTATTTTCAAACTTCACTTCACACTATGGTAAATACAATCTAAATTCTAAGGTAAAACGATATTTTCATACTGAAACTGTAGACTTTTGTTTTAAAGTACATTTTCGATTTCATAAGTGAACTAAAAAAGGAAACCAAGTATTAATATAACAGTAGTGTTCTGAAACGGAAATCGTAATTAAACATGACATAGAACCGAATTAAGATTTGTATGTAAGCATAAATTTATTTCGAAGCGTATAATGATGGTAAGACAGGCCGGTGTGAAAGTAAAGAGGGCAGAGAAATTTTATTGCAGAACATAAATTAAACATATATATATGCTTAGACTAGACAAATACTTGAATAATTGCTAGCATTAACGGACGACAGATTTGATTCTCACTAGCTTTTTAGTCCGTGAGAAAGATCAATGAGAAAGTTAGGAAAAAGATGTTACTACTGATCACTGAAAACGCCACTAATTTTGTTGAGCTTAAAATACTAAAAGATTACCAATAGATAGCTAAACATCAACATTAAGCTTTTTTCAAGTCCTGAAGAGTGTTCCAATAAATCTAAAAAACAAAAATGAATCGAAAGTTTGCATAAAAATAAATATCTCATAGAAATAATTATGAAATAGAAGCAGTCAAAATGGTTTCTGTCTTATTCAAATTTAAAAGTAATAAATACATTGACTTACAAATATGTTCATCTGTTTCAATAGGAAATAGAGAGCATCTGTCACGACTTTGACCGAAGGGAGAAAGAAACGAACAATTAGATCCTTATCGAACGACTAATTTTTTTTAGTTTTACATTACCGATTAATCTCGGTTAAACAACCATTGAAAAATAGGAATCCCTAGTCATCTGTTTATTCCTAAGATGTAACTCTTCTGCAGTGAGATCCATGATGTTAGCAAAGTTTCGGTCCAAGCCCATCAGGTCTCATTGTGAGCGCCTAATCTTCTGACCACTTAGCTGTTATCCGCTAGTAAACAGCTGTTTCATTAAAGTCAGTTTGTGATACGAACAACAAATTCAACGATCTCTACAATTCATTATATAGCAAATATTTTTGAATTGATGTTACTTGTATATTCCGAAGACCTAAATTTCCTATTTACAGCCCTTCATTTATTTTCGTTAATCATGAAAAAATATTTACCAATCAACTATTAGTGATTATTTTCAAATACATGAATGTATGCCGTAAAAACATACTACTCGGGTTTCGAATCAAGTAGTGGTATACTTAACAGTTAAACGTTTTAGTCAGCTATCTGACTTTATTTATAAAACCAGTAAACTTCTTGTTATGATTAACAGAAATTTTCTTAATAGTTTCATCTCAGTATAAAAGTGAGTTTATGCTTTTAGATGAAAATGAAAATGCTTACCAGAATACTAGTATTGTATTTTGATTTGGTCAATGTGAAGCTTAAGGTTTAACTCATTTTAAATGATAAAGTAAACTATTTTTAAGCCAAGTTAACTTCATTTTTAACAGTATTACCATTTTTCTTGTTTTTACAATATAATACGTCTAGTTGGAGTTAGCCAAAGTTAACAGAGTTCACATACATTTATTTCCATTTTTCTAGGTTGATCATTTTACATTCAGAATGTCTGTGATGAAAATTTGTGTTATCAAAATTATTCAACATACTATTCCACCTGGATTTATCATTAGGTGCTTGAATCAAAACTTGATGTTTGGTGAATTCCATCTGTCGTTTTTTAAGTTCTGAAAAAGTCTCTTAAGAAATAGTGTTTGCTAGAAACCTTTATTCAAATCAATATTACATCATGTATATTATTCCATTATAGAACATATTAGAAAGAATCAAATATTTTACGAGTGAGACTGCAGTAATGTTATATATATTGTCTGTCAGTTTTTATCAACTACTTAAGTCACATTTTAAAAACAATGAAACGGAACAAAATACTGAGCTTGAACAAAATCATTTATATTATTCTCCTAAATGTAAAATGAACAAGCTGGTAATAAACAGACAGAACCGCTTAAAACCTGGATAAATCAGATGGGAAATTAATGAAATGATATTTGTGTACTCTAAACTCGAACGTTATTTTAGCTAAAGGAAACATAGATATTATGATAAAAAGGATCACAACCTTCTAGATAGTGTGAAAGCATTCACTTATTCTGCAGCATTAGAGTCCACCAAAAATAGGATCATCCTTATTAGTCGTTTTCTTTCTAGTTTCGATACGATTTTCTGAGTGTTATGTCGAAATTCTCCGGTGTTACTAACAATTTCAGTCTACTAAATGATATTTCTGAAGTCTAATAGTCATTCTTTCTTTACACAAACCTTTTGCTTCATATATCGTATCCATTTGAGTGAAAGTTATCCATTTCAGAAAATGTGAAGTCGTTTATCGCTTTTTTTTTAAAGAAAGGAACAAAAGTGATCAATGGTTTAACCATTAATAATTGGTGCTCCAGCATATTGTCGATAACAATGTAGGATTTTAAAACATAAATGGTCTAAAATGCTGTGTTTGACCAAGTGAAACAGTAAATGCCTGAAGGAATCAGCTTGTATACCATCGTCCGTTTGCGATCTCGGCTGTTATTCTGTGAATTGAACTTTGACCAACCAGTGCGACAACTCAAGTTCAAATGTCGAACCACAGATACATCTTGCTATAATATTGTAGTTCAGTCATATCACATATCCATTTTGGTGAATATCAAATTTTGAGAACTATAGTACCTTTTTCTAAGTCGTTGAACGCCAGAACCAGCTAAAGCATTAACCTACGTAGAATAATGCAGCACGATACCAGATCATACACAGTATTTGATCCTCATCAGCTACCTTTATTGGTCCTAGATTGGATCAATCAGACAAGAATCAGACTTATTAGAACATAAATCTGCCAGACCTTTTCTCGTAATCAAGTTCCTAATTACCACTTCACCAGCTAACAATGAAGTTTTGACGTATTCTGAAAGCTCCAGACATTATTCATAGTGGTCGACCCCACATTATTATAAAAATGTCTTATGCTGCTACTGAACTCAGGTTCATCTAGTGTTGTGGAAGGTGACAACACTAAGAGTCCTGTTTACTGGTAATAACATAACTGTCCTAATTATGCATATCAAGCTAATATATATTATTAATGACCGGGCATATGAGAAGTTTGTTTGCAACTAGTGGCAAAATATTAGATAGATCTGTAGTAGTTTGTGGTAGATCACAAAATTATATAAGGAGTGTAATAAAATTGTTCTCATATAACATTTTATACATATATTGAAAGAAATACATCAATTCCCAAACAATTTTTATAAAGCTGTTGTGTCTATAACGGGATGCACATGTAAAATGTATGCACATAAGAATAGGTATTCACTGAAAGTCTGACAATCAAAATATCACAATATACCTTGAATAGTTTATTTGCCCAAAACATTTATTGATAGTTATGGTTTTCATTACATAAATAATGACATTCGTGAAATACACAAAGATAGTTATAATATATATATATATATATATATATATATATATATATATATATATATATATACCATCTTATTTCACAAGTCATATGTTCATCTGTTTTTTTAATTATTTCCTAATCTTAACAGATTTTGTTAGTTAAAATTTTCATTGCATTCATGAATAAAAAAATATAATATTTTCAGTCATGTGCGTAACTCTGGAGCTAAACGAATATATTGCTCTTGCTATTTGACAATTCATTTTACACTACTCTCAGTGAGTAATAAATTTAAAACAGTTTACGAAAATAAAAGGTATAAAGTTAGCTAGATAAGGAGAGAGTTTTGAAGTATGTTATAAGATAAGTAAAATAACAAAAAGGATAAACCTTGTCTGGTTTCCGTTATTTCGAGGATACTTTTTGGGAAAAACGATTTTGATTAGTCTTCATTTTTAAAAAGACTTCAAAAGGTTATGTAGTCGAAGCAGTTCTATGAATCTAATCTAACAGATTGTTTGTAACTGAACTCGGAAGTGCATTCCCTGTGTTAATGAGATCATCTGTTAATTGGAAAAATAAGGATGAGGCATGTTGCCAACATTGTTATTAAAAGTATCAAAGGACTTTAATGCATTCATATTCTCCGTGAATGTCATTTTAGATTTATGGAATGCTCTATGACAGATTGTCTATCCTGCTATTTGAAGCGTTAATATGTATAAAATGAGACAATGTACAGATAAAATCCCTGTTCAAATTTGTCATATATTCTAATTAATGTTAGATGGACATTTGTTCATCTACTTTCGTTTACATTCTAATAATTGGTTTTAGTGAAATCTGTGAGTTCTGATAGAATTGCTTCGATAATAATGAGGAACTATGTCTCCAATCAATATTTATTCACCTACTTTCGTTTACATATCAATATTTGGTTTTAGTGAGATCTGTTTGGATAGGTTAGATAGTCAGATGGATAGTATATTCACTGAAAATATCACAAAGTGATATACACAAAGCTATCAGTCTGGAGGAAATGATTGCCATCAAATACTGTCTTCGTATGGATAAAGCAGAGTGTTGGGGATGGTAGGTCCCCAAAACTCGCTTGTTAAATGCCTTATTTTGGAATTCACGTTTGCCAGTATGGGCTGATCAGTTGACCTTGAGATTTCATTTCCCACCAGGAAAATCCATGGCTGTGATTGGCTACTGTGTATTTTAGTGTGCTATTTCTTAACTGTCCCAAGGATGTTTCTATGATGTATAAATAAACGAGAGTTGTATGCTTGATGGCACTGTGATTGCTGGGTGTTTGTAGAATGTACTTTCTACGCTTACAAAGCCTTTTTACTTCAGCTTGGGATTCAAGGTAGACTACCTGAATGCTGGTAATTGTCTCGTAGCTGAAAGAAAATGAATGAATGAATGCTAATATTTTAAAAGATTTGTCCATAAGAATTGAGTTTACACAAATATACAGTGAAGTAAGTTTTTAAACATTAATGTTGTAATTATCGACATAGTTAACATCTTGAACAATCATTCCCTACTATGAACTGCTGGCAATTTTTCATAAACAGTATTCTCAAGCCCATTATGAAAAATGGCAACGCTCTGCCTTCATATCCATAATATTTTTGTCTTACACATACAATCTTTTCAACGATAAAATCAAAGTTACTTCATCGTTTTTTGCTGATTTAAAGTGTTGAAGAGTTACCATTCTTCTTTGATGTATTTTTTTAAAAACACAAATGTGTGCAAGAAGAATGTTCTTTCCAAACACATTCTCATCCGGTTGTTTAGTTGCCACTACTAACTGAATAATAATCTGAAAGAATGATCAAGTTTAAAGCGAATACATTGAAATTATAGCACATGAAGATAGGGTTCAAATTTATGAGTGATTGTATCTTCTCGCTATGAAAACCAGCAGTGGAATGGATGTATATTCAACTAACGAGTCTCAAGTAGAACGAAACGCGCTTCCTAATTTCTCTTGCCAACCATTATCCAGCTTTGATAAAATGAACGTAGGATGGTTTGTGAAATTAAGCAGAATTTTATTTGTTGAAATAATTAATAAACAAAATTGATTTGAATAAGTTTTGACGTTAAAGTCAAACATAGGCTATTCGAATTGATAATATAATTACAAATCGGATCAAATATTTGGTAGAATGCTACATAATATATGAAGTGATATGTTTTCAGTAAGAAATAATTATTTCTAGTAACTGATTACTAAATTATTCATATTTTGAAAATCAATAAAAATGCTAAAACAGGAATCATAATACTGGCAATAATAATAATAATGTGATGAAAAAAAGGATCACAATAATAGTTGAATTAAATTAATTGTAAGCTATGAAAATAAAAGGAAGATTATATGTGTGTTAGTCAAGTTTGGGCATTTGATTACTTTGATAAATATTGACTTATTGAGCTTGAGGTTGGACAAAGTAAGAGAAGGATTTGAACTCATTACTTTTGTACATATTGCGATGAGATTTTGGACAAAACTAGCCTGAAGTTAAATACAACAATTCCAGGCGGTGTACTTGCCATAAATTTGAACATAATTTCCGACTGTTGATTTTAATGTATAACTGTAGACTTTACTTTTACTTACACCTGTTACCCTCATTGGAGCATAGGCCACTGACCAGCATTCTCCAGACTACTCTATCCTCGGCCTTTCTTTCTAATTCTGTCCAATTGTTGTTTATTTTTCTCATGTCTGCCTTCATTTCTCGGTGTAATGTGTTTCTTGGACTTCCTCTTTTCTGTTGGCCTTAAGGATTTCAGATGAGGGCTTGTCTTGTGACGCAGTTGGGTGCTCTCCTCAGTGTGAGTCCTATCCACTGACACCACTTCTTTCTGATTTCCTCCTCCACTGGAATCTAGTTTGTTCTCTCCCACAGTAGGTTGTTACTGATGGTGTCTGGCCAACAGATCCGTAGTATTTTGCATAGACGACTGTTAATCAACACTTGTATCTTCTGGATGATGGCTTCGGTAGTTCTCCAATTTTCCACTCCGTACAGTAGAACTGTCTTGACATTTGTATTGAAAATCCTGATTTTGGTGTTGATTGATACTTGTTTGGAGTTCCATATGTTTTCCATTAGTAGAAATGCTACACATACTCTACCAGTTCATGCCTTCACATCTGCATCGGATCCACCTTGATTTTCGATAATTCTGCCCAGATATGTAAAGGTTTTTACATCTTCCAAATGCTCACCGTCATGTGTGATTTGGCTTGTGAATGTTGTGTTGTATTGTAGAATCTTGCTTTTCCCTTTATGTATGTTGAGACCGACTGTTGCTGAAGCTACTGTTACACTAGTTGTCTTCTCTTGCGTTTTTTGTTGCATGTGGGATAGAAGAGCCAGTGTAGGTCGCACAGCTGCGTCGTAGTTGTCCACTACACCCGATGCTTCCCTCCAGATGTAGAATCTAATGAGAATTATTAGTAAGAAATGGAATATATCCATCGAGACATAAAACCAAAAAGATTGATTCAGCACAGTTCTCATTTCGGTGAATTCATTTTGAAAGCTATACAATCGCAAGTATATGATTTTTTCCCATCGTGATAATTACAATAATGGCGATAATAAAAATTTTTATCAAACGTGGTAATAGTGAGGAAAATCGGATAAAGGCATAAAACACTATTTTGATCAAGTGAATTAATAATTATGCTATTATTCATAATAGAGTTGCGGATATTTTTGATTTTCATTGAAATCGTGAAACAGTCATGGTTAGACCACTATTAGAAACCTGGAGGCACTGCACCTCCGTTTTGTTTTGTTATGGGACTCATCAGCAGTGTATGTTCACGATTTCCCATCGGGGAAATCGAACCCAGTACCTTCGGCATAACGCGCAAACGCTTAATCTCTAGATCTCTGAGCTGGCATCCAACAATGTTTATGTCTAACTTTGATCAATCTAAGGTTTTACGCAACCTCACCCGCTGTCTTCGATAGTTAATTGTCTACACCCAATAGGGTTAAAGTCCACTGGTTACAGCTTCTCACTAGAACTACGAGGATTACTTCAAGTGGATGCGCACTGATAGAGTCCCATTCTAGGATGAAATAGCCATCCTGTGCTTACAGGTATCTAATGGAGGTCTGATAATGATTGATTCGCAATTTCAATGAACAAAATGATATTGTGGATACGGTTTAATCATAGTTCCAGTTCACTTATTTATAAATATATACTACCTAGTAAGGGATACAAAACTTTAGCACTATACTTATCGCGCTTACGCCGCCTTTTAATTAATATTTATCATGTATAAAACCCAGTCAAATTACACAAATATAAATTTACTTAGATCAGACAACTGATATAAATTTAAGTCTTACAGTAACTGAGTGATTTTTTTTAGAACTGAGTCCATATTCCAAAAACACATTATGCGAGCATAAGCTATAAAATATAATGAAACACAGTGAAATAATGGTAATAATGATAACGTTTGTTTTTATCAATTGAGACGTCTGTTGACAAAGTAGCCATGACACCCTTACAATTCATCTAAAGGTGTATTAAACAGTGACCAACCATTAAGCATAGCACTGTTAGATAAGTAGTATTCTTTACAGTCAATCGAATATGGTAAATCCCACTAAAGTACTGAAAACCAAATATGGTTGTATACATATCTGTTTTCTATTCAATGAATAACCACATTTTCTACAATAAATCAGTATTCTAATCTTTATAATTTTAAATTTTCAAAAAAAATTGTTACGAACACAAACAATCCCCCACAAAAAAAACTGAATAAATGAATTAAATCGATTCACATAAATAATTAATCCTGTTTTTTCTTTTGTTATCTTCACTGATCATAAAAACAAGAATTTCATTAACAATATCACTGATTAAAATTACGATGATAACTCTTTCCTTGCAAATATGTAAACACAATGTAATTTTTTATTCAGTGTATAAAGAAAAATGAATTGCAAAAACATGATAGTAAGGAAAATGAAATACATGTTAATTTATCAATAAAAAAGGGAGTTTGTAGAGATTGTGAAATTTTTATAGTTGACATCACAAGCCGATCTTAGTTAAACTAACGATCAAAAACCAAAAAGCACAGGATATTTATTTCTAATTCATGTAGGACTCCTCAACAGTGCCTATCAATGTCTCTTCCACCTAAGATCGAACGCGAAACCTCGAATCTTTTAGGCAAACGCTTAAGCTTAAATCCTTAGGCTTGCATATAGTGGTGTATATGCCTAATTTCAATCAATTTATGATGTTGCGCAAACACCATCCATTGTCTGAAGTGAACAAATGTCGGACATCCAACATGATTGAACTTCGCTGGCTACATCTTATCAGTATTATTGCACATAGCATAATCGATGGATACACCAATTTCTAGGACATCATTTCGAATAATTTTGAAGAATCATCAATTTAATATAAGTAAACAGATGTCGTTCGCCCAGTATTTTTAATTTCCAGTTATAATTCTAGTGCGTGATGTCTAAAGTTACTACTTACACTGCATGTTGATGTTAGTTGTACTAAATTATTTATGGTAAGAGAAACGAATATTAGCATTTGTTTCATTACGGAAAATCTAGAAATTACCCTTAATGTACAAGGTCTGTTCCGTATATATTTCCAAACACTTTAGGTAGAAGTGGATTATGATAATTTCTCCTCAAATAATTAGCAGCTTGCTCTATTAATAATTATCAAAACGAAGCAAATGAAATTCAGTGATTCAAACCTCCCTTGATTGCACAATGAACGTAAACGGCACCATTCAAAACTTATGTTATGGGACAAAATTCTCACTTCCTGGTGACCAGACTTACAATCCATCATGATAAATTTCAGGAACATTGAAATATTTAGTTAACTGACCTAAGGACCAAGCCAACAGCTGTAAACTAACAATATCTTATCACATCGCAGCCTTCTTTACGTCCATTAAACTTAAGTTAGCAAGGAAAAATATATATTCCTACTCCTCACCCGAGACAAAAATCTTCAGAAACACACCAAGCTCGAAACGGAATATTATACAGTAGATGATAAACTTCAGAAAATGCATTGTTCATGAGTTAGCAAAAGTGCATCACTCATTCTTGAGTTAACCAAAACATGAAATGAGAAAATAAGACAAGCCAGCTAACGTCTACAAAATAAATTGATCAAATATTAGTTTTAAACAGAAATGACGCAAAGATGATCAGTCAACTTATGAAAATGTGACACTCAAATCAACCGAAAATCAGCATACACATTGAAACAAACCATAATTAATTTGATAAATCATAAGTAACCGTAAGTCTAAGAAGACCATCAAAATAAATGGGCAGAAAATGACAGAACGTGTATAAACATAAGTTAACCAAGTTCAAGTTCAATAAAACGAACTGGGTTAGTCACTTGCAAACATATTATAAAAGCCCCCATCTGTAAAAGGTTTACGAAGCTAATTATGATTAGAAAGGCAATAAAAGTTTCAGCATTCAGCTATGGAAATTGGATTCCGCTAAGGATCATCAAAGTTAAAGCTACTTTTATGTGTATTGATCTGTTTTGATGCATTAAAAACCAGATAACTTGATTCTGCTTCAGTATACGTTTATATGCTTTCTTGAAAAAAACTAGTGTACAAACCTCTATTAGAATCACAGCTCATTTCAGTTTATGTGTTTTAGGGTAAATGCATAATCTTAAACTTTCTAAACCGCAACCAATTGATCAAATGGAATTAAATATTAAAAACAGACTGGAAATTGATGCGATGGAAAAAGAATTAAACAGATTTGTAAAGGTTTGCTATTTTGTTTATTTTATAAGCAATCGAAAAAAACATTGTAATTGTCTAAATCTTATTATTCCAGTTAGAAACGTATCAATAAAAGGATGAAAAAGTACTTTTTTTACTTAAATATATAATTGGTTATGGTTTAACTTGTTGAGTATCTGACCCTTCCCTGAGTCCGAATCTGACAGTATAACCCAGAAATTCCTTATTTGCTGAAAAATATAAGTAATATTAAAACCGTGAATTCATATTGTCGCAATTCACTCCAATATTGAATATTTCTTTTAAATTTTAAGCTGTGAAGTTCGTTTACGTTTTGTTGTTAATCCCATTTCATTCAACTAATTTTCATTTATTTATTTATACTACTGTTCGACATTCAGTAACCAGTATTATTTCTATTATTTTCTGAACACACGGTGTGCTGTACATATATTGATGTATTGCTCACTGGTACGTTCTTGGATAAACCAATAACATTCACTGCGTTTCCTATGCTGATTACATTCGCCCAAGCCTTGTAACAATTACACACAGCTTTAGTGCATTCTTGAATCTTTATTTTTGTATTGTTAGTCTCCGTCTAGCTGTAGATAACAAAGTGTTGACTATAGTTGCATCTACTAGCTGTCATTTACTCTATCTTGGGATTGAAGTTTGTGCTAATGATGTTGCCAAGGAGGAAAATGAAAGCTCCACATTTAGATCATCTAGCTTAAAGAACGAGACTTTGTCAAAATGTAGAGATAATATATATTATGTCCAAAAGTAAATTTGGAACGAAGATGGTTAACACACTCAAGTTCCACTTCCTACTTTAAATATGTAATTAAGTTCAACATTCGTTACATGACCCACAAATATTGATTTTCTTTTTTTATGAAGCCGAGACCTATGTAAACATGTTAATAAAAGCTTCTTTAGTGGCCTGTGATTTGACTCCAGAGTGGACGAATGATTAATTGTACTAATGAAATAAATCTTCCGGTTGATGTGTGTTAAATTTGTACAGTAATAAAGGTTTCTCAGTTTAATCACAAAGCCATTGTTGTTCCTTGGACAATATCATCAGCACAAACTTCAGGCAGATTATTGAACTGCCGGAAGGATTAATCCTTAATTGCATCTAGGTTGCAATCTGCCAGTGCATAAGGCATAACAAAAACATATTTCCCACACCAGTTCCATCTTATTAAGGTGGAGTATTCTTACTTAATACAACATAAAAGCTATTAAACTCAATCAGTCAATCCTGTCCCTTTTTTAGCGCTGAGTGAAACATTAACCTCAGTCAGACACGACAATGATAAGCACACATTTATGTAGGCAAAATATACACAGTTGAAAGTAAAGGTGAAGGATCGTCAACACCGATTGAAATGTGCTAGATCGTCGGATGACATTGAGAGGTTTGTAACCATATCAATCATAGTACTTAGTCCGGACCAAATTAGAGCGTAGGGAACGATGGTTTTCCAGATACCTTCATCCTGAGTTAAGATCAACAGCCGGTAGCTCACATATAAGAATAAATCCTAAAAATTTGAACAGATAGGATGGAGTACAGCAATTTTTGGTTAGTTTTCTCCTATATTTACGCTAATGGAAGTCAACAACAATGTACTTTTAACTGTTATTTAGGTATTTTTATCTATAGCTTTAATTAACATTATGGCACACATTCTGACTATTTTCAGCTAGTAAATGAATTTATAAATTCAGCATTCTTAAATGTACTTTTGGCCAAATGATGAATATAACGATTGAATGACAACAGACACTGATTTTCATTTGCTCACTGAAACTTAGTGACAATCCCATGCACATTACACCAATCGACACAAATTGAACGCATTTTACATTAGATGACTCATCAATGCTATAAACAAAATCAGTATTTGAACGTATTTGGTCAGGTCAGATCTCAATGCCGTCATGAAAAACGGGGAAATCAGAGCGAAGGTAAATTCACTAAGATTGTATAAGGACAAGATGAATTAGAATGTCAAAGAACCTCAGTCGAAGATTTTTAGTCATATGAGCCGAATTATCATTTTTGTCTTGTACGCAGTATCTAACTTGTGCTGTTAACTCAGTTATCCAGATACAAGTGAGAAATGCTCTGAAGAAACTCATGATATAATATGAGTAACCTACGAAATTCTTGAATGGGAAACGAGCTATTAACTGCCAACAGCTGAGATACTGTTAGAAACTATTGTTTCTTAGTGTCCTCTATAGATAAGGTACCCGATTATTGTAAACATTTTCATTTGAAGACTAGACAACAGTTTTCATTTTGATTTTCCAAAAATTTATTACAAAAAGATAAATAACGTAATATCTGTTACACCATATATATATTTATATATATACATACATATATATATAAAATCAGTAGTAAATGCAACGTGTCCTGTGCATTGGAATTTTGGCATCGATTTCATCAGCATGAGAACGTCGATAGTTCCAAAGGAAATTGTCTACCACGACCGAGTTGCAGCTGATGTTATTACTGCGTAATGATTTGACAATGTTCTGGGAAGAAAATCAAATACAATAATAAATGTGAAATATTCTCATTTTATTTAAAAAAAGCTTCCAGTAATTCTATGGATTCCTTATTATACAACCAGGTTGGATAAACTAAATCCATTAAATAAACCTAGTGAACATGTTTTCAACAAAGTTTATTTTATTTTTCCGACTGTTTTGGAATTTACGATGCACTCTACTTTACAATAGGTATGCACCATGATAAAGAAATCAGCATAAGAAACCTTTCAATGAAATTTAATGTTTAAAATTCAGTCTGAAATAAAAAATCTTGCGGTAGAAAACTAACTGGGAATTAGCTTTCTAAAATACAAACGACAGATATCTTAGGGGGCGACTCATTTATCAAGTACATTTTTATCAATTTGATTTTTAGGTCAGTGTCACTGATTGAACCAGTGTGATTAAATTAGACCGAATATAAGTGAAAATCAGTAATTGGTTATTCAGTTTCCGAACAGAACATGATGATTATTTCCAACTATCGTTTTGCGGTTATTTCTTTGAGGTAAAAAAAGTCTAAGAATATGAAAACATTTCTCTGAAGCATTCAAATTGCTATCCTAATTTAAGAAATAGGTAGTCACATCATGATGATTTCAGAATTTGACCTTAATATTACATAGCATCCATTTAAAAATATTCGGGAATTGCTTACGTGCACAACTAATATTGTGGCTGCTCGAATTTCAATTTCTAGTTCGCTGCCGTTTGAAATTTCTTCACCTAAATAAAGAATACATAAGTAGTTTAACCAGCCGTTTACTGTTTTTTGTAGATATTCCAAAATAAAATTCGAATATTGTGAGGTTGACAGAATATGAATCCAATCTGTTATAGTTAGTTGAAATTCAGGGATATCCACATGACAAAATTGCACACAGTATGTGTTATTAGATTTTAGTTGGGTCGATGCTAAAAGAAATGGCAGTTCAATGAGTTTCGAAACGAGTCTCCAACATCTTTCGTCAAGAAGTGTTTTATTCGAAAACCATTCTCATTACAAGCTTAAATATAAACTTTTGTGATTATGAACTGTGTTTGATGAAGACGAAAACAATATCAGCTAGGTGATGACAGTTTCACATCAACTCAGTCTAGTTCAATGAGGTATACCTTTACCTTTGAATAAGAGCAGAATTTTGTTTTATTTATGAAAACAAAAGAATCAAATAAAGCCTATTTAACGTTGACTGTAATTGCTTAACTATCGTTGTTTAAGTTATTTGATTAGTCAACAGCTTTACAATAGAACACACTGAACCCCAAAATTGAGTATGCAACAGGTTTACGCAAAATTTTAGAAAACGAGTGTGAAGGATATAATTTAAATACAATAAATTTAAAGCTAACAAAGGCATAAAAAAATTACTATGGAAAAGAGCCACAATTATATCAAAAAACAATACCATTATGTATCTTTGTTGCTAAATCTTCACTGTATTCTATAACACCAAAATAATTCAACACTTGCGGGACTCTAAATCATATTTTTTCGGTAGAGAAAGCTGGTACCTGTAGTCAGCAAAGGCAGTTATCTCATCTATGTCATGGAAGTACCCGAATCCTTTGCCCTCAAAACAATACCACAAATCACCAACCAAAATCTGAGCACGTTTCAAGAATGAAACTGAAAAGATAAGAAATGAAAATAAATACCGTGTTTTCCTTTGTACAGACCGTAATCGCGGAAAGAAGGAAAATAATCACACAACAATTTTAAAAGCTTGGCTGCAGAATTGTCACACAAAGATAGAGCATTTTTAAATGACCCATCGAAGTTCTCCAGTAAGGTTTTTCCAGCATCTCTCAGAGCATTCAGTCTTTCATCAAACAATGGAATAGGCTCAGCCGTATGTGAGCGAAATATGTATCTTAATTGTTCTTCAGTTACACTCTGGTATACTTTTGGATTCAGTAAATCTACTCCTTCCTAAAACACAAATGATTAAGGTTGCTCGAACGTACATCGATGGCTCGATTAACTGCTGCACAAAGAGCCCAGTAACCCGTATAAATCTTATCGCAGTATGACACTTCGAAATTAACATGACTCTTACTCCAAAATGAGAAATTGAGCAAAGAAGTTACAAATATCCTAGATGACTTCAGATATTAATGTGGTAAAAATTACCATTCAACCGATCGTTCATCGGCAACACTAGGTGTTAGTTCCTGATCGATCCAAGACCTCATATTAAATGGGCAATGCTCTTCACATATCTTAATCACCAATAATAATACTACTTTAACTCAACCATTTCCACTAAACGTCGAACGCCATCTTCGTTAATGCTCACATGTTTGGCATTTTGCATTACAAACAATGACGAAGAAAGAGGTGGCAGGTATTCCATTAGTTAGATAACAGACAGTATCAAGCTAAAAGAAAAATAGTATTTGAGTAAATTGTTACATTCAAGTTACACAAATCAGTAGGGTTAGAAGTAGAATATCAATACAATTCGATCGGAAATCAATGTAAACCTCTGTTATCATTCCAGTTTAAGAATTGGAACTTACTAAGTACCAGAGCAGAAAATATTGCGGAAGATTATTTATAGGCTTGTGGTACTAATGAAGATGATGTTTATAACTGTCAGCGATAAACTCAAGTTATACATATATAAACAAGAAATATCGAGCCCAGTTGATTTAAATAGTAGAAATCGGTGTACTTAGATAACTAAACTAACCGACTCGAATTTTAGACGCACATAAAACCAAAACATTCTATACTTATACTTCGAAAAATAATTATTCACAAAAGCGTGAAGGCAGCAGATATATAAGGAATGTCGCTTTAAAAATGTGGGTAGACGAGTTGAATATAAGTCAAGAGTGTAGTGGTGTTGAGTAGCCTTATTTCCTGTGCAGTCAGTCCCACAGTTTAAAAATGCTTGGTTTCACGTACCTGCTGACTAGGGGCGGCTAGACCAAGACATGGCACAAATTTGTGAAGTCAATGACAGCTGGACTGAGCAATGTAGACTACCTGGTTAGGGTCCGCGAGATATGGCTCAAAATTGTTTGAAATGGCGCAGGTGCATCTGTTCTTTGGCTTCTCTCAACTACTAATCCTCTGGATTCTACATCACCCTTATTTTTCCCCTTTTACGTTTATTTCACTAGATTCTACTTCTTGAATAATATCTTTGAACCCTAATCTTTCCATTATTGCTAATACCTGTACTAAATCTACCACAATGGGATCTGAATCGACAACTGCGTCTCTGTGCTGATCTGGTACGTACGTACGAAGTTTTACGTTGTAGCTGACTGAGTATATTTTTACAAACACATGCAAATATTTCTACTCTTCAGCTAATAACGATGTTTTCAGATCTTATGTTTGTTTGGCCGTAAGCATAGTTATTATTGCACAAACAGGCACCATCAACTAACAAGAAAGTTGTTTCCCACTTAGAACCTATGTATCGCGGTAAGCTATAATGTGCAAATCGACTAGATGACTGGGACTGTTTGACAATGAAATCACCCCATGTTTTTCAAACATATAGCTATTTGCATCCACACTGAAGATACATCGTTTGCTGACATTACGTCACTGAAGTTAATACAGTGAGCAATGAAGTGAAATAAAATAAGGCTGTGACAAATGTTTGGCCAAAAACGTAGTATATTAAGGAGGGTAAATACCTAAACAATACGAGCTGTTGAGATAGTAACACATAATGCAAAAACGTGAATTGGTGTGGTATCGGCGGAAAGTAGAAAAAATATCGAGTTAGTTATATTTTGCTGTAGAACTGAACATAAAACGTATGGTGTTTGAGATATAAAGCGACTCTGCTGGAGGCTTTCAATTTGCCCTCTCAATGAAAAAAACTTTTGCGGCTTTTTATCCTCTTTAACGTGCATCTTATTTGCTTGCAACAGCTTCCCGAAAAACGACGTGTAACACTCAACAGACGCTTCTAAAGTTGATCTAGGAAGTAGGTGGGATATCCCAACATAAAAGGGGGGGGGGTTAATTTAGCAGTATGTGGGATGATTTGAAATCAAAGTATACGATTTTCAAATGCACAGTTGGTTAAAAACGTAAACCATACGATTTAGGATTGGTCGAAAAACTACCACAACTATAGAAGTGAGATTTCAGGTCGTTATTGTCATTGAATGTTGCGCGTCAGTTTATAACTTGAACGACACATATTACCTATTCTTCGAAAGATTACCTACAATTACCCACGTAAATAGTTTGCTAATGACTTATGAATCAAGAGATAAAGAAAAACCCAGACGAGTATTTTTGAAATTATCACTAAATAACGCAAATGTATGCGAAGTGAAAAACCTGCACACTACGGTCAAAGATTCAAAATCTACGTAGATTAAAGTCTTCAAATAAAAAATATATATCGACGAACTATACAGGTTTGGACGCGAAAGCACACTTCATCGTTCGAACGGCTGATATATGTGCAACAGAGCAATTAGCAAGTCAAGATGTGCACCAAAAGAGTGGCAAACTCTCTCACACTATTTTCAACAACCGTCGTGACTTTCATACATTAAAAAAACACTAAAGTACTGAAACACATGTAAGTTACACCTAACCACATCAACAACCAACCTCGGCCACTGCTGAGAATACAGAAAATCCGCCGAGTAATTTCTCAACTCAAGGTTACTGAAGCATGTACAATATAAAAAATATGAAAATACAGTGTTGTAGAACTTGGAAAAAAGTGAGAAGTATTTAGGCTTCTAAGATATATCAGTCGTTTAGATGCTCTAGGAAGCTCACAGATCTTCCGAATCGCATCCTTCGAAGGTTACTTTCCGGATGGTTTATTTTGGTCGTTAGTGATCAAAGATTATTTTGTAGTCATGTAGGCTACGTTCGTTATTTGTGTGTTACGGAGGTCAACAGAGTAAGGGTTCGTCCTGAGTACTCATCTTTCGGCACGTTGATGCTACTATTATCTTTACTACAGTTCGTGAAGACTATATATTATTTAAAATGGCAATTCACAACTTTAAAATTCTTTGTTTGGGACCATGATGGACCAACATAATCAGTCGCAGCGCAGGAGAAAGTGTTAAATAAGTGGCAGGAAGGGTTTTGCAAATAGATTAGTTGCTTGAAGTTAAACAAAAACAGGTTTAACTGAACGCATTGCGTTTGAAAACCTACGTATGTAGAAGTTTCGATCTACATCTGTTGCAGCAAATGAAGGATCTGCATGTCGTAATCACATTCATTTGCAGTGCATCGAACATTAGCTTTCAATTTTAGTTGTCCAGTATCTGACTCTAGGTTGTAAGAGTAACTGTATACGCTATGAAATAAATCTTCCTTTTGATTTCCATTATTGCATTTTGCCTAAATCCGTTTGTGCGACGGCGATAATTAATAGCCCAATACGGTTTTACTTGGGTGGACTTATTTCATTCATTCGTGCGCAGAGACAGATAATAGAATATGAAGTGAAAATGCCCAGTGAACTTGAGGTGAGTGGACCAACTCATTGTGACGCGCCAACACTAAGAATCTGTAGTCGGACGAGAAAAAATTAGAGATGTGATGAGTAAAGCAAGCAGGTTTGCCAAACGTTCCTCATCCAGTTGATGCGTAGTTTCATGGTTGCTGATGTTAACTTATGTTCAAGATCAGTGTCCTTCTTTTGAAGCTGAGCGAATTGAAAACTGTCACTTCCTTGGAAACTATTCTACAGGGGTCGGGTTAGGGTTTTAAGGCTCATCGTGAGGAAGTTTGGAAATATTTGTCGATAACTTAGTTCCCACACTCCGCACATGTACGTATGTGTTACAGTGTCTTTTGTCAGCTATGGACCAACTGGTTGAATGTACTTTTGTTTGTGAGATCCCTTATACATGAGGTAAAAATCCAATATTATTCACCTTCAAGGCACTTAAATGTTCGGTGAATCGACTAATATACAGTGATTTTCAAGTCATAACTCGTTGCTTATTCAAGCTCTTATGGACTGGATGTACAGTTGATGGTATACTGGTAAATAATACCACGTCTGATATTTGCCAGCTGTTTCAACAATTCACTGACGTGGGGAAGAAAAAACATGGGATTCAGGATGCCGTTTTACCATACTTTTTTCGTCATAGGTAGGATTATGTGGTCCCTATACTCACATAATAAAACGGCTTTTTGTCAAGTGAATACTAAATGGTCTTTAAGTTTCGTGAACAGCCCAATCACTAGAATCCCCGAACCAAATATGTCATTGACTCTTCCGTGCATATGCCCTCAAAAGTTATATTTGAGTCCGATTTCTGGTGCAATATGTATATCGGTCCTCCACTTTTTGTTTTGCCATGAGCGTTCCAAATCAGAATTTAGTTGTCATATTATCTAGCAACGGTATATTGTAAATGATTCTAGCCGAACGTTCAAATAGCTTGTAATGGTGACAGGTTGGATATTGACTACGATCACCACTAAATATTAATTACTATCCCGTCACAAATTTTAGAAATAAATCCATGGTTCAATATATATTTGAAGGAGAAAGTAGACTAGTATAGAGCGGCAACCCGTAAAAGAACGTTGAGTGCAAGTAAGTGTTTTTTGGTACAGTTAAACAAAACGAGTACAGTAGTAAATGTTTATTTTTCACCAGTCGAGTTTTCTTCGCAGAAGTGTTCCACTACGAGCTCACTTCCGATTACAGAAATTGAAGAACGCTTATAAAGTCACTGCTTAACAGTTGGTCACATATTTTATTCTCATTTCGTTCGCACAGTAAAGCATACCGGTTTTCATTTCAATCTTTCGTCAGTAACGTGTTTTATGTTATACATAAATAAAAAGTAAAGTCGAAGACGAGATTTCATCCACTTACTTTCACTTGCTACCTCTCGCCAAGAATAGGCCACCGACCAGCACTCCCAAACCTACTTTTTCTGGGTCTTGCTTCCTAGATCTGTCCAACTATTGTTTATCCGTATCATGTTTCGCTCCATTTCTCGGCGTAATGTGTTCTTCGGTCTTCCCATTCTCCTTTAACTCCGAGAATTCCAAGTGAGAGCTTGGCTTATAGTGCAGTTGGGTGGTTTCCTCAAAGTATGTCCCATTTCACCCCCAGCACTTTTCTTTAAATTATTCCTCACTCAGGATCTAGTAATTTCTTTCCCACAGTAGGTCGTTCTTGGTGTGTGGTAAACGGATTCTGACTTTGACGTTGGTTGGTAGTTGTTTTGTGTTCCAGATGTTCTTTAATTGCTGAAGTGCTGTCGTTGCTTTGCCATCACCCACCCTTCACATCTGCATCAGATACACCGAGCTCGTCAGTGATGCGGCTCAGATATGCAAAGGTTTTAACGTTCTCCATTGCGTCTCCATCAAGTGCGATTTGGTTGGTGTGAGTTGTGTTATATCGAAAAATCTTTGTTTTCCCTTTTTGTATGTTGAGACCTAATGCTGCAAAGGCTGTCACTACAGTGGTCATCTTCGCCTTCATTTGTTGTTGCGTGTGCGACAGAAGAGCCAGAACATCTTCTTTGTAAAGATCGTCCAGCAGCATCCGAGCTGTCTAATGTATTCTGTGCTTCCACAGAGATAATGACGACTTCACAATGCAGCCGATCGCCTGGAGAAAGTGAATGAGTGAGAGTAAGCAACCTTGTATGACACTGGTCTTCACCTCGAAAGAGTCTGTTAGCTGTCCTCCACGCACGATCTTGTCGTTTAATTGATCATAAGAATTCTGTATGATGTTAACTATTTTCTCAGGCTCCCCGTAGTGTCGAAGAAGCCTCCACAGTGTTGTCCTGTCTACACTATCAAATGCTTTATTGTAGTCAACGAAGTTGATGTAGAGTGGTGAGTTCCATTCAACTGATTGTTCCACAGTGATACGTAATGTTGTGAATTGGTTTGCACACGGTTGATCCTTACGAAATCCAGCCTGATGAGCCCGAATTTGGGTGTCGACGATGTTTTTCATTCTGTTTAACAATATCCTGTTGAAGACTTTGCCTGGTATTGAAAGAAGACTGATGCCTCTATAGTTCTCACACGTTCTGAGATCTCGTTTCTTCAGTATCTTGATGAGGTGTCGTTCTTTCCAGCCTGTTGGTACTTGTTCTTCATCTCAAATCTCACTGAAGAGAGAGTGGAGCATATCTGCAGTTACTGCCTTGTCCGCTCTCAATGGCTCAGCTTGAATGTTGTCCGGTCCTGCTTCTTTGCTGCTCTTGATTTGTCAGATGACCGTACTGGTCTTTTCAATGGTTGGTGTGTCGAAACTAATTAGGAGGTCTATCAGCGCTGCTTCGATGTTGGGTGGGTTTAGTGCGGCTGTCCTATTCGACAGTTCTTCAATGTGCTGTACTTACCTGTTTCACAATTCTTCGGTTTTGGTGATTACTTTGTCCCTCTTGCTTTTCACTGGTCGTTTTGGTTTACGATATATTTCAGTAAGCTTCTTCGTTTTTTCATATAGTTCCCACACGTTTCCCTCTCTTGCAGATTTTTCTGCTGTCATCGCTATGTCTTCCATATCTTCTAACTTATTAGCCCAAACTCACCTCTTTGCTTACTCGTTTGCTTTTATGTATTCTACCTGCCTTGGCTTTTCCTACTCTCGTTTGACCGTTGTAGATTGCTGTCTGCTCATACATTCGTCCTTGATTCTTGTCGATAAAATCAAGTATGGTCTGTTCTTTATGATAGTCCAGCACATCACAACAAGCTCTACTTCTCTCCTGCTTAATTACTTTTCAGTCGTTCTCCGTAATAGTTTCACCTGCTTCGAGTAGGTCGTGAAGGGTTAGAAACTTATTGTTGAGAGTTATTCTGGATTGGTTAAATTTGTCAGTATTTCACCGAACGTCCGTACGAAAGTCTGTGAATCTGTTTGCTTTGTTGTCTAATGCTCCCTTAGCTTCAGTCTAATCATGCAGACCACCAGGTGAAGATCTAAATATATACCACCTTCTCCGTTTCTGACATCTTCTATGGTCCTTCTGTTCACTTATGCTGATGTGGTAGATCTGATTATCCGTAGTGTTATAATATGGGACTCATGTAGCTCCAGGTATGAGTTTGTGTGAGAATATGATGCACTCGTATAATCATGTTGTTGAAGGGATACAGATTTCTGAATCTCTCCCCACTTTAATTCCTTTCTCACAGTCCATGCCATTCCATGTTGTCCTCATATCTAGTGATTTCCATCCCAACCTTGGAGTTTAGGTCTCCTATGTTATTAGGGAAGTATGCTGCGTTATATACAGGAGTGATGAGACAACGAATGAAAAAGTAAATTCAACAGAGAATTCAGCACTGGATTTTTTGAGATTAGGCTACAATTAGCAGAGCTTTCGATTAATAATAGTTACAGTAGATTTAGAACTACTTATAGCAGCTATCGAAGTTGAAACCAAAGTTCGCCCACCGGTCGCGGTTTCAGTTTTATAGGTTACTCTTGAAGCCATAAATTATGCCATAAAGAATGATAGCACTTTGAAAGACTAATGACATTATCTCCTGAATGAAAGTCATTGGATTATGAAGTCGAAGAGGAGTGCCATGGGTGCTAGTCGTGTCTAGAAACTGTCAAGAATCCTGAAAAATATTAACTCCAGCATTAGTCGGGAATGTAAAATGCTTAGCAAAGAATTTGGCTGGCTCTCCAAATGGAGGAAAATTATTTGGTGTTTGTGGATGCTATAAGTTAATGACATGGGGGTTACGCTACATCCATTCTAACAGCTAAAGGAGCAATCAGTATAGAACGGGTAAAAGAGACCCAAACGCGACAGGAAATTTATCGTAAATAAAACACCGTACCAATAATAAAGGTAAATCTCAGGAGGAAATTATATTCAAAAGACTCCAAAAGGGAGAGATGTTGGGATGAACCCTAGAAGCTTTCAGAAGCTGCCAAGAAGCAATACGACTGCCATACAGTCACATTTCGATTAGATTTCAGGTATGTGGTGTAAGGTGCTTGGATGATGGCGCTATTTGCGGATTGAATGATCTCAACGATGTCTTCAACCTATACAAAAAACTATCAATAAACATGTTTTCTCTGGACGTTTTGACACCTATTGGAGTAAATATTTCTTCTGTTTTTCTTCCAGCTTTTCATTTTGTAACCTTAGAGTTTTCTACTAGTTCTAGTACTAAAGGATTTATTGTTTATTAACCTTTCTAGTAGTAGATTCAGGACAAATATACGAGTATTTGCCTGACTCTATTTAAATCCGCTATATTCCTTACTAGACACTTGGTGAATTATTCCATTAGCTAAGTTTAGGCATGTGCCTATCAATGAGAAGCTTAGTGTGATGCATCTAATTATCGACTCTTACGTCCGTTTCTCAACTATTTTAATCAATCACAAGTTGTACATTAGATTGTGTAGATAAATGCAAAACTGCTTTTTAACCACGGTTTCATTTTATTCTTTATTAAAAAAGCATATAATTTTACGAAATCTGTATTTATTTCCATGAAAAAAATATTTTACTGACAAAGAAAAAAAAACTAATAGAAGGTTAAAGTGTGCGTTTCTATCGGTGACTTTGATAGTGAAAATAACATTTCTAAATAATAATTCTTTATTTGTTTTTGGTTTGGTACCTATCTTTTCCTAGTCCTCTGTTATTTAAATGTAAGTGAATGAAAATTTAACAAAATAGAATTACTTTGTTTAAAATCATATTCGTGTTCTCAATTAAAAACGCAGTTAGAAATAGTCAGGATAAAATATGGGTAAATAATAAAGACAAGTATTTCATTAGTCTTTAAATGCAATTCTCTTTAAACTGTAAACAAGAATAAAAGAAAGATTAAATTTCACAATGGGCACAAGGAAGTAATGAGACAATGAATATTGGGTCTGCACATTACAAAGATCAAGTTATACAAATACAGTGATAATAGTAGTGATAGAAGGAGTTAATCAAGTGAGAAATATGTCATCCTATTGTTCAGTTTACTTGTAAACTATAGAATCTATGTTACTTGTCTTCATGTAATATTCGAACAGATAAATTTGATAGAATTAAATATCTAGTGGGAATGGAATATTTCGGATAATTTTATAGTTCATGAAAGTTTCTTTCAGTTCACTTAATGGAATGAATTATTTGATTGAAAGAACAGAGGCAACGATTTATTAAACAACATCACATCGAGTTATTTAAAAAAATAAAGTCGGAAAAACAATTAGGAAAAGAAAACTAAATAATTCTTAAGAAAACAAAGCTATTTAGAAAATAAGTGGTATGTTATTCAAAAGACGCAAACTACAGTTTTGAATCTGAAACAAACTCTTCATAATGAAATTACTACTACTTTTCTAGTGAATACCATTATTTGAAACATAGCTAATATATATATCATATCTATCATATACATACATGACAAATGGTAATTTATTGACTATGTGGAATCGGTTGTTGTAACTGGATGGATCTGTGGCGAAATTGTATATGTTTTCCATTCAGGCAACGTATTGATAGGTTGTGATGATGTAATATTCGGATATAACAAACGTGACATCGGTGTTGGTTGACAACATGGTAAAGGAGATAACGTTCCCATTGGAATTTCGTGGAGTTGTGGAATATTAGGGTTAGATTCAATGGAAGTCGTTTGCCAGGGAAGCGGTGGATAAACAGATGGCTGGAAAATAACAGAACTTAAGTATGATCCTTGTGTTGAAGTTTCAGATACTGACGTACTTAAGAGCTGTTCATGTGAATATGTGGCTATCTGTTCTTGTGGACATGGTAACTGGGTTGTTTTGCCAGAAAAAGAGCTTTCACCCAATTGAGTATCTTTAACGACGCCACAACTGTGAACTTTCTTATGTCTTGTGCGTTCGTCGGATCGAGCGAATTTACGTCCACAAGACTCACATGTATATGGTCTTTCACCAGTATGAGAACGCGTGTGTGTTCTTAAGTGATCAGAACGACCGAACGAACGTGGACAGTATTTACACATAAATGGTTTGGTTCCAGTGTGTATTCTGTGATGCCTTTTAAGTTCATCTGGGCGAGCAAATCGTTTTCCACATTCTAGTTCGGGACAGCAATATCGGCGTTTTTCCGAAGATTCACCAGTCACATTTTGTCTTGTTGAAGTGGAAGGTTGGGTAGCAGTAGAGGGAGTAAATGTTTTGTACATCATCGTTGATGGCCCTGGCTCTATAGAGAGAGATGGAGATGTACTAAAATCTGCCATATAACTCGCAAAAGTTTCAGTACTTAATGGTCTGGATGACTGTCTGATAGAAAAGACATCAAAATAATCTTTGGAGTATGATACACTATAGTCTTGTTCAGATGGAGCCGATTTCGGTTGTGAAAGATGATATATATCTGGCTTTTCAAGTATCGGCCCTTCAGGAACTGAATAGTGTCTTTGAAGGAGTTTTTGTGTAGGTGAAATAGAGAACTGCGTATGACTATGTTCTTGTAAATGTGATCCTTTTTGTGTTCGCAAAGTATGCACCTCCGGTTTCATAAAAGATACAGGCAATTTTATACCTTTGCTTTCCATAGGTGGGATGCTTTGTGAAGTAAAAGTAGGCGGGTCAGAACATGTGGAGGATTCTTGTTTTAAGAATTTGTACGAAGAGAGTGATGGATATTCAAGTGTTCTGCTTTGATAAGGGAACTTTTCTCTTTCGAATTCAAATGATCGCCTTGGTTGAAACTGAGTGTAACTTCCAGATGCTGCGCATGCAGAGGTATATGAAGATGTTGTTCTAGATTCTTGTTCAATCTGACTAGTAGTAAAGTGATAAACACTAGATTCACCATAGCTAAATGAAGATGGTGTAAAGCAGCCCTGAGTCTTTCCATGTTCACCGATTTCAGGAATATATGTAGTTGATTTCTGAGAAGATTTTGGAAATGGTACGTTCGACTTCTCCATAGCATATGATGGTATTTGCCTCTGATCTTGAGAAAAATATAAAATGTTTCTGAATTCTTGACCTGGAAAAAAATTAACACATAATATTTGGTCATTTGATATATTTAAAAAGTAGTAATCTTTATGAATTATTCACTATATTGCATAAATCAACAAAAAAGATTTGCGACTTCATCCGGATGAACAATAAATCCCTTTTACCATGATAACCTAATCTTTTCGTAGAGTTTCAAATTAAAAATCAGTAAGTATAATATATCTACTTCGTCTGATGAATATATGAATCAATTAAACGTTTTATCCTTCTAAAAACTGGTATATAATATGGATTATTTTGTTTAATTGTTAGTACAGATAATTATTTTTTTATCAAACTGTAGTGTTCGATAATAAGCTAGAGAGAGTTAGAAATAATCCAGCCATACCTGTCCGTTTCTGTAATAATTAAAGTGTTTTTATTTCAGTTTATGGTTTCCCTAGAAAATAGAGAACTTCGGCATAATGAAGCTAATCTGCTTAAAACTCATCCATAATTGTATTTGATGTAGTGTCTTACAAACCTGTTGTTAATTGTTGAAAAGTTTGAGATTGTTGTTTGTCAGCGACGTCTTTTTTTGACCTCAGTTACATATCTTTAATGACTAAGTGAAAGTGTTTTTTGAATTATTTGTAAAAAATGTGACGTCAGACTTGTGGATTACTAACACATAAAGAGATTACTTTTATTGTAACAGAATAACAAATATCTGATTATCCTTAGAATTATACTTCCATAAATTTACCATTTTAAAAGAATGCGTCATTCCCTTCAAAAATGCCTTATTCGCCTATAGGTATAGGTAGAACTTATATTTTCATCTATTTCACCGATAAATACATGGTGATTTGAAATTTGTGAGATCTACGTTGACGAAGAGATGTAATATTGAATTTTGAAAAAAATCATCGTCGAAAATCAGCCTAGGTAGATTACGACAAAATGTTCAAAAAAATCAATTATTTTTAATATTTTATTTTGTTGTAATTAACAGTGGAAGTCACTTATCAATTAAAGTTTAGCATGTAAAAATTATTTTTATTTTTCATGATTTTAATATTGCTTACAGAACTTTAATAAATTGATCAAATTAGACTAACAGAAAGTGGTTTAGTTAAAAGTATCATATTCACTTCGGTTTCATGATCGGTACTATAGGCGTTTCAAAATCATTTCATTGAAATGAATGCGTAAAGACTAAAAATTAATACTAGTAACAATTCGAATTTGTTTTTTCTTTAACATTAAATTAGCGGGCATGTTTCATAACTTATATTTTACCACTTCACTTATATCCGTCTTAATATGTAAGGCGATTATAATTAATTTGAAATCAACTGTTTAAATTCAAAGAATATGTGTTTTCAAAATTAGATATATTGTATCACAGGGCTATTTAAAATTCTTAACAAAAGAAAGTTATTTTCAAATAGAGTTAAGGAGATTAGTGTTTTTAAACATTTAACATCATCAATTAATCATTGTTAGACCACCATTGGAAACCTGGAAGCACTGGACGGCCGTTACGTTCTGGTACGGGACTTATCAGCAGTGCACATCCACGACTCCTGCATCTCGCAGGATTCGAACCCGGGAGCTTTGGTCTTGTGTGCGAAAGCCTAACCTTAATTTAAATATTTGTATACTTTACAAAACAATAATAATAATATAATTTATAAACACTCATTGTGAAATAAAGTAAAAAAGTGTAAAAATAATTCCTCATATTTGTAACCTGTTTGTAATAACTGTAGAACAACCAACTAAGAATTCAGAAAGTTAAATGTTTTTTTTACTGATTATTCGCTTTTATGTCAGTCTATGAATATCATAAGTATTTTTAGCCTTAAAACCGGCGTGTAGAGATAATTTGTTTATTATTACAGCTGTGTGATATTATCATCCCCATCTGTCATTCTGATTTTTTTTTCTCGCAATTACATTGCATCAAAACTAAAACAACTTATTTTTATCTCAATGAAAACTTTTGTTTTGAAACCCCCACTTTACTTGTAAATTTTTGTTTTAATAAAATTAAGCTTTAAAATAGTTTGTTCTATCAATATGTTTCGATAATTAAAAACAAAAAAAAAATTAATTGATAAGAAGAGGAAACCATCGTCTGAAAAAATCTCTTGAAACGGTAAAATTTTTTATTTTAGTTTGATGTTTGAGTCGGTTAGTGATCAAAGTATATTGTCAGTGGCTCAGTTTATCAACTACTTGGATGAAGGATGAATACAAAAATAGATTTATTAAAATAAATGATAGAAGAAAATATCAGAGCAATACAATGATATGCAATATAACTATTACAGAATGTAACAAGCAAAGGGCCAACCGTGGATTTCATATAATAAACTGTTATATGATACCACGGTTTTAAAAGAGAACAAGAGATCAGAGTTACATCAATGGCTTTTGAAAAAAATTAGGAGTGTTTTAGTTTTAAATATGTTTTGTTGTTACGATGCTCTCAACTGGATATTCATGATGATTTTACGTAATCCAAACTAAATAGACAATATATTGTGACTTATTTCAATGCGGACTAATACGGACCCAAATTTTTCCAGGAAATATTAAAATTCGAGATAACTTCAACTCTAGGAATAACAGATAATTACTAGACGCAAAACACTCAAGTCGAATGGCAGTCAACCGATACATCGGCTCAAATAAAATTAGACATTCCACCTGCATAAGGATATTTAACCAAATGCCCTTAGATTAGCCTAACAAAGAAAATATTTATATGTAGACAGTGAAACTTCCTAAGACAACTAATCACAAATTTATGTTTAGAGACTAATTTTTCACTCGTAGAATAATTGTAAGCGACTTGTTTCTACCTTCGATAGGCACTTTGAACTTAAACTATCCAACACCAGGAATGTAAAACGCCAAAACCAAATATAAATATTAAGTAATCACAATAAAATATTCCCATTTTAAAATAAAGATTATCTGATTATCGTAAAATTCCAACGTTATCTGACCATAAATCCAACAGTTTTGTTCATTTTATGGATAAATAACTATACAGTATCGAATAAGTCACTACCGTATAACGTCAGCGATTGTGGAAAAATGTACTTACTTAAATTCATCAATTAAATGAAAAGTTACTCTGTTAAAAGTCAATTCTTAGGAAGAGTTTTAATCAAGTTTGAAACAGATATGTGCTTATTAATTAATAATTTCAATGAGAATTGTATTTGAATGCTTAATTTATGCAGAAGCTTTCAAATGTCAACGTGTATTTTGAAGTTCCATTTTTCCTAAAACAGTACATAAGTTGACAAAGGCTTAAGGTCATGTGATTCACCTACGCATTTAAAACAAAATGAACAAATATGCATACATACGATAATTTGCCCACGCAATAATGATTGTATAATTTGAAACGTGTTGAAAATGTTGTTGTTTTTATTGTTTTTGATTCTTTTTTTTCCCTCTTACTCTATCTCTTCAAAGTACATGTAATTTCTGATTATTCGTTGTCCATTGTTAATAATTTTACGAAAAGGTTTGTGGATAGTACTGTATTGTTACTAAGTAACTTAAAAAAAACGCAATTAAGAATCACTTCAGCAATATTATAAATGTATTCTTCAGAAGATTTTGAACTTTAATCTACTACATTAAAATAAAATCGACTGTTTACCTGTCTGCTATATACATGTTTCCGGTGATGATAGACTTTCAAATCAAACTCACAACATTAAACGACGTCTATAATAGATACCAAAGTGGAAGTTTTATTTAATCACATCTTAACCTTCCGGCAGTTCATAGTATTATATCATTTTCAGCTGATATTATCGACCAATTAATGTCTTACTTCTGATCTGGTCTATTCTACAAGTCACGGGATTCCACTCTTACTTCTATAGATTCATTTGGAATAAGGTTACTAATAAGTAGATGATTAGCATTAAGTTTCACGACTTTATTATTTTAGGTAATGCTAAACTATTGTATCAGTTTGGTATTTAATGAGCCTAAGATAAATAGGGTTAGCTATTTAGTTATTATGACTCATCTTCTGTTGTATTTATTAAATGCCCAATATAAAGAGATAGCAGAAGAAAATCACTATTATTCGTCAAATCATTTTCAATGGAGAGTTTGAATTTGTAGTCAAAGAGATGTAATTTAACTAAATGACCACTGATTAGTATCAATGGTTCAACTGTTTTGTAATTTGAAGATAAGAAGTAATTTTATTGATAAGATTAACTGTATGATCACTGATTTTGGTGAAGAAAAATCACAGTCTATTGCTGATATCGTTGGCTAGTTGGTATAAACTTAGCTTAACTCCTTTAAGTATCTTTTAGTTAATACGAATCACTTAAAGTTAGAAAAACGCAATTCAGTTTAACTTCATTGAAATATGACCTCCAGTTTATCATGTAACGGGTTCAAAAATCAAATGGTGAATTAATTGTAGGAAATTTCAACTACTTCCGGCTGAAAATATGTTGACAAAGATAAAAACGAAACGTATTCGGTACAATATACAAAACAGAGAACTCAAGTATGTGGTAGTAATTCTGTTTTAAAACTTAATTATTTATTTTGAGCTTATTTAGCTCCGTAAACCTAGTTTGCACTACAATTGGGAACAAAGTTTGTCCTGTTGAATGTCGCAAACAGATCATACGCCTATCAGACGTGAATGACGATTGTTGATATGAAAATATATTTTATTCTCCCTTTTTTTGTTCAGTAAGCAAACAAAAATTACCACTTCTCTCTTGCTCTAACAAAGAAACCCACATAAAAAGAAGGCATTACTAGCCTTTAAAAAACCAGTGACTTAAATTCCATTTTTATTTTTAGTACAAGAAGTATCTATAATACATTCAAGTCAATTGACACTTTGTCGGTTATTTAAAGTTTTTCAAACAATAAGATGAAAGCAAATCTATGAATAAATATAGGCTTTAAATAAGTCGATTTGGTAAATTCTAACATGTATATTTGTAAAATCGTTTGTTAAACAAGATCGATACACATGTACATATATATATTCAGTTATCTGTTCATTCTATTTTTCCCATAATTACTATTTTATTTTCTGTATCCTGTATAATGTCACGTGAACTAGACAACATGTTAGTCATGGTTTGCTATCGATACTTTACTAGTATTAGTATAACATTACAAAATTATCATTATTTTTTAACTCTTAAAATAATCGATAAAGTGTAGGTAATCGTGAGAATATAAATATACCGCTATATATATAACGAACGTTGTACGGGGAAAAACGTGCGATATAAACTTTAGCTAAAGCCAGTGGAAATCTGGGTAAATTCAAGCATTTAATTGTGAATATAGAATGTGTTTAGTTGTAAGATTTTATCGATATAATTTTAAAAAGTATTTTTTAACAAATAGGAGTAAAAGTGAAATCGGCATTTAAACTTATAATTTAGCTTTTAAATGCAGTTATATGATACTGCTCGTCCACAAGTGAATATTCAGCAGCATGAACTATAGAAATATTTGTGGAACAGATGTTTAAAAACAAAATTCTTTAATTTTTAAATATACAAGCGAACGTTTGTAAGTAATACATGAATAGTACATGTAAATCTTCAAAGAACAATTGGAAACCACTCATTTTGTTGAACTGCAAATGAAAACCTTCATGATCACATGAGAGAGAAGTTGACTGGCTTTAGTCGTATCAAGTTAAGGTCACTTTTGGCAAAGCTAAAAATTGTTGTATACAAACAATGGAGAGATTAATTTAGGATTTTTCTTCTAAAAAACATAAAATGATCATACATAGTTTATTGTTGAATAATAATATAGTTTTATACTAATCTTAATTCACTCAGAGTTTGACTAACTTTACTATTTCATGATAGCAATGATATTTTCAGTGACAGAATTTTAAAATAACAAATAATTCTAGTTACCAAATGAACTTTTAAGACGTTGCATTCAATATGACTTGACAATGTAAAACAACAACTGTTCTCATATTCGGACGTGATAGAGCTATTTAATGCCATCTGAAGTCTTGGAAAAGTAGTAGTTAATAAGTAATTGATATAACTATCTACAGTTTCCAAGTAATAAATAAACCATTTTTAACATTTATTCAGAGTAACTCTAGTGAAGTTGCCTTTGTATTAAGTGAGTGATCAGTTTCAAACCACAGGAAGTGATTGATTGATTACTGGTAAAATATAAAAAACTAATATTCAGCTTCAAATATCTCAATAAAATTTAGCATGGTATACAGTCAATATTTTAAGGTATCCAGATTATGGATAAACTTAAAAAAATAACCATAGTATATGTACGATTGTTTATATCGTACCTTTGTACTGACACCATGTTTTACCTTGGATCTGAAAGACGTCAGTGATTAGTAATACAGTTAATCATTTTCAAAGTCCAGAACAGTTGTTTCTAAATTGTCAAAATAATCTTTAAAAAAAAATTCTACAAAGTGAAATAATTATGCCGCTATTTTCATTACATCGATTGTTAATATTATTATTCTTATTATGAATAATGCATTCGAATGACAAGAATCGTATATGTAAATAACCCACACATTAATTGTAAAAAAATAACTTTATATGGTGAAACAGCCAACTGAGTTAATAAGTAGATAGTTTATCATTGAAATATAGTTATTCTTAATCTTTTACCACACATAATTTTTTTCTAAAATTCATCCTGGTCATTCAATTACAGTTGAATTGGATGGTTAAATGGCTAAGAAAAATGCCTACGCAGAAGTTCCAAAATAAAATACTGACAAAATTTTAAAATTTATGCGTGTCCAATGTGTAAATTAATTCAATTGTCAGTAATCAGATCAGTTTAAGTTGTTAATTGGATAAATTCGATTTCGTGAAATTAGATGACTTATGCTACTATGGGACTTATTTCCAATTAATATATCTTACTATGATTAATAATAATAATAATAATATTATTATTATCAGTTAAAAACATTATGTAAACTCATGGTGTTAGTTCTTGTTTCAGTAACACGTGAATGCCGATATCGATAAATGTAATATCATTGTTATTTAAAACATTGACAACTTATTCGAGTCAGCAATTAATTATACATTGATTATACATTATCAAGTGGATACTGAATTGTTTCCTAATAATTTTACACTGCTTGTTATTGATTCATTTATTGAATTTGTTTGTATTACTATGAAAAAAATTGTTTTATTTAAACGAATCATGTGTCAATAAACATTTGTTTTAATTAGTTTCTGAATATTTGTTGTATAAGAGATGCTGGGTTGATGATAATTTGCTAGTCAAAACTAATACACTGTGGTTATTTGAAGGTCTTCAAATGTTGTGTCGATTGGAATGATGTTATTATCATCAAGGATTTAGATATTACTCTATTGTTGTAAAGATTTAGATTATTTAGTAAATTATTCGAAAACGTATTTGATGAACAACTAATTAGATTGTATCAGAGTAGATCTAAACGTTTGCGTGGATAAAATAATCATCTTTTTTTCTTACTGATAATTACTGAATTTCACAGTGTATGATATCATTTTGCTGGATGATTGTATTTTTGAAAATACTTTATGAAAACTAGATTGAAATTCAGTCAGTCAGTCAATTACAACGTAGAACTTCATACATAAGTATATAAGTTCAGGTTGCCAGACCCCGTCAGCACAGAGACGCAACTGTTAGTTCAAATATTATAGTGGTAGAGATAGTAGAAGTATTAGCAGTTATGAAGAATATTAGGGTTCGAAGATATGATTAGAGAAGTATCATTCAAGGAGATAACTTTAGGAAGAAAAAGATAGAGATGATGAGGAATTCAGAAGATTAAGATATGAGAGAACACAAAAAATGAATGCATCTGAGCCATTGCAAACGGTTTTGAGCCATGTCGATCAAGGTCTCTAAATATCGGTGACTTTCGTTTCGAGGACTTCAACCAGGTGGCCTACATTTACCAACATAACTCAGTCCACTTGTCAGTGACTTCATGGATTTGTGTATTATTTCGGTTTGGCCGCCCCTAACTTTCTTCCACCCTACTACTACATCACAAAAAGTAGGTCGACGAGGCAGTAGGAGGTCGGATATCCGTAACAAATGTCCCAGCCACCTGGACTGATGAAGTTTCTTTGCTTCATTTATTGATCTGCCATCCCTGCCTGGTACCTGTTTCCGAACATCAATCCTTACTCGGTTGTCCCATGATACACAAGCAATGTTTCGGAGTCACTTATTATCGAAAACCAGTAGCCTACGAATGTGTTCTACTCTTACCGGCCATGTCTCACACCCATATAGTAGGACAGAACTGCTGTACAGTAGGCTTTTCCTTTGGTTAGCAGAAGGATAGCTCCCCTGCGCCATTGGGTGACACAAGTTGGTAAAAGCCAATCAAGCCTTCTGTATTCGTGCTGAGATTTCGTCAGTCACCAGGCCATCGACACTGATGAGACTCCCCAGATAAGTGAAGCGGTCAACACACTTGACTACTTCACTCCCCAACATCAGTTAACTAGTTCAGGTGAGACTTTTTGATAAGGAAGAATGTATAAGTGAATATTTATTCTGAAAATGTTAACGATAATTTTATGGGGTCATGTAAATGACAAAATAGTTTAATTAATAAATTTACAATGAATTAAACAAAACTACAATGGAAGCTTCATAGTGATAGTATTTAATGTAAACAAAAAGCCGAATGACCGTAAAGATTGGAAGCAGACTTTGCTTAAAGACATGTGGTGAATAGCAAAGATAATTTCTCCTAATTCAGATCATTTATTACAACGATTATGCTCTATATATTCAAAAATTCATCCAGCGAATGAACCAAGACTGATTTAACTGACTTAAGGGCTAACTGTTCGTCAGAAAAAAAACGTTTAATATGTTTCTGGGGGAATAAAAATATTTTATTTTACATGTTACTAATTCTTTTAGTAAAATACTCAGTGAAAATAAGCAATAAACTTAGCAATTTGATCGACTGATTATTCAAAAATACAATCAATACAATTTGATAATAAAAACAATGCATAACAGGTTTGTGGTAATAATTACGGTAAGCACCTTTATTGTAGTTCATTGATCTAGTTTATTAAATCTATTGATCCAAAGTCAAATTATATCAGGACTACAAAGCTTACAGTGAAATGAATAATGAAATATTTGGAAAATATTATTTTATGCCATACAAAATATCCTATGTTTATACCAAACATTTAAATTGATAAATAATTGACTGTTCGTTTTAAATATACTACATGATTCTGTTACAGATACAGAATATTCAAATACCCCAATCCGTCAAAATAAAATTCACTGTATTTATGTTTAGTAATTCATATTAGTAAAGGATTTAAAATTGGTATGTTCGCCAGTTGATATGCTTGAATTATTACTTCACCTTAATCGGTAAACGGGGCGAAGACAAATGATGCACTGACGCGATAGGCCATTCTAATCCAACTGACCCTGTTCCTGCCAACTATTTCAAGAAGTCTTCATAAAATGTAGAAAGTGTATTCTACAATCACACAGAAAATACGAGGTCGAGAAGCACACAAATCAAGCTTATTTATATATGATAGAAACGTCCTTGGGAGAGCCACAAACATAACCTACTAGAATAATACATCAAACAATGACCGTCAAGGATTTTCCGATTGGGATATGTAATCTCAGGGTCAACTGAGCAACTTATGCGCAAAAACATTAAAATCCAAAATGAGGTGTTTTTCCCAATGCGTTCTGCGGATTAAACGTCCCCCAAAAAATAGTAAAGAACTACTTTAAATGTAATTGTCACTTATTTATAAACTCAAACATCTTATTTACTACAGTTCATTGAAGTTAAACAATTGTTTTGGTAATTATAGGAATTCGTATTCTGTCTTTAACACTATCATGGATAGAGGATAATTGTTGACCATATAATTTAACAAATCAGTGAATTTAAAACATCCTTATGTTTTAAAATCAAGTCAACATCAATCAGAAAGATGCAACACCAATGAGGAAGAATCTCACTAATGTCATTCGGAAAAAAGTAACTGCTATTATAAATATTCTGTCATTTAGTTTTTTTTGTTAAAATGTTTCAGTACTTTGAAAGTTCATGATGTTTTATCTTAAAGATAAATTTTATAATAACTTCTTTTCTATCTTATTTATCGTCTACATATTATCATAGTGTTATTTTAATAATTCAATAAAATCAATGAAGGACATACAATTACATTTAGGTATTCATTATGAAACTCCACATCACTTTCACCAAATTTTTATCGTAAAATATGAAGTTCGAATCTAGGTGAACCTACTTTATGTACACCAAATGTTATGACATAGAATGTAAAGTTGTGGTACATGGAAATTGCATTAAGGTTAACAACAAACATGATGAATTATGTAATCCATGGATTTAATTATATATCTCGTGTAAAATTCTTGAATATAATGATACTTTCAGTCAAGCTGATTATACTAGAATGACAACTTCAATAAGTAAGTTTTCTTCATGAGTTGATATCAGGTGAAGAGCCATTGAACACCGGAATGCACTAGAAACTTGATTTATGTTTGCTTAACACCTGATTGTGCTTGTTCGCTCCTAAATATGCTCCCTATTCCTAGAATATGTATTTGATGGAAATGTACACTTGTTAGGGATGTTAGATCCCCCGAACTCGCTTGATAAATGTCTTTATTTTGGATTTTATTCATTAGCTGATCAGTTGACCTTGAGATCACATTTCCCACCAGGAAAAGCCTTGGCTGTGATTGGTTACTGTGTTATTTTAGTGTGCTATTTTTTGACTCTCCCGAGGACGTCTCTATGGTGTATAAATAAACGCGATTTGTGTGCTGGCTGGGTGTTTGTAGAACACACCTTCTACGCTATATCAAGACTTCTCGTTAGTATTTTTGTGTCAACGGATCAGGGTAGCCTACCTGGACTCTGGTTCATTGTCTCGTTCTTGTTTATCGACTAAGGTGAACCTGTAATAGTTTTAAGCATACCTAGAGACGAATGTGACAAAACCAATGTTCCTTCACATTTTATCTTAAAGATATCGTCGTTACTGTAGAATAACAAAATTTGTAATGGGTGAATCATGAATACTAACTAATGAAGTCTTAAACAACATTATGAATTCTGTTCGCTTGAATCTTAAAAGACCCTCAAATTTTAATGACAGCGCACTGAATAAGAATTTATTAGATTCATGCAGGAATACCTCTTGCAACCTACTGATTGGCAATTATTTCGGAAATCGGATAAAGCAGATGTTTAGTGAATACTTTCGAGTAGGTATTATGACAATTTGCTAAATGATTAACTGCCATTGTTAGACAGGGATTCTTTTACTCTTTATTTTCTTTACTTTTTTTAATATAAATGATCATGTCTAGCGAACAGTTTCATGTTGCAATTCGTTTTTGGCTACGTAACGTTCAAAATTTAGTTAAATGTTGATTTGTGTAAAATGTTACTTACTTAAAATCAGTAATCTGTTATGAATTTGAGTTGTATTTGAAACATTTGTAACTCATGTGAATGTGTATGAAAATCCTTCATTATCTAAATGATTCGATATCAAAAATTAATTTTAATAAATGTATTATATTAGTCAATCAATTATTAATTGATGACCAACGAAAGATAATCAGTGTTAATTGAAGATAGTACCCGGTTGAGAAGTTCAAGGAGTCTGCAATCATCTCTAGAATATAGCAGTTATGAAACATCATGAAGTTTAAACTTGGGATTGACTTGAGACTTAAACGCCTCTCTTTTACGTGGTTTTAGGTAGCTCACAGAAAATTCTACATTTAGGTTTCATGTTAGTGTATCTGTAATTTGAAGAAAACCAAGGCTCCATATGATGTTTAGACCAGAGACATACAGCTCCACAGTCTGAGATGTAATCACTGTTGATGCTGTAACTAACATACTGTAGAAGTGAGAAACTTGGAATACTTAGTAACTGAATAATGATAAATCTCATATCTATCTAGCAGAATAAATATCTATTAAAAAGATTGGAACATAGTCATTAACTTAAGTGAATGCTTATGTTTTTATGGTACACTATCTAATGAAGCTTCGCTTAAGCATGAATTGACATCAATTCAACGACTGTTCAACACGCACATCATATAGCATCATACTCCTGCAATATTTGAGTTTCCTATTTCTTTTGAAATAATTCAGAAGCTAGAAATCTTCAATGAAGAAAAATATTTGTCTCATCAAACTACATATCTAAAAGAAAACTACTTCATACTATAATAATAGGTTGCTTTCAATCAAGTTGCTAATAACTGAATTTTATTTTCTTCTATGATATCAGATCTTATTCTTGGATGGATGAGATAAGCAAGGAGCAGAAAAAAAATATTCTATGATGGAATCGACTTTCTGATATTTTTGTCAGCTTATTTTTATTTCATTTTGATTTCATTATTATTGTTAGGTACCAATTTCTAAAGGATACAGTTAAATAGACAAAATGAATGAATTTGGTGGAAGAAACGAATAAAAGAAACTTTAAAATTCTATCCATTAATCTAAATATATCCATGATTATAATTATTACTATCAACAAAAAGCCTATAGCTACTATGTACAAGTCATTATCTTTGATGAGCTCAACTAAATAAGCGAAATTTTGTATTTTATGCCAATTCATTTAACAATGTACAAAAAAACACTTAATATTTGACTTATTCATAATTGAAACAAATGGAATTCAAACAGACCTATTAAGGAATGAAGTAAAAATACAAGTATTTGAAAAATTTATGTTACACCTAGTTAAATATGTACTATTACTATCATTATTTCGCAATATTACCTTACAGCTTTTTTCCAAGTTTAAATGCATAGATTGAATTAGAATTTAGTAGTTACAGTTTTGTGAAACAAAGTGTGAAAAATATTCAATCTTCAGATGAATGAAATGTATACTTTGGTACTTATTATGTAATGAAACATACTTAGAAAATAGCCTTTCACTTAGCTATGTACTAAATTTCTATATCAGTTATCAAATGTCAGTTAAGTGTAAAATCACATCTTTTATTGATTATGAACTTCGTTTTACCTTCACAGTGGGATATTTCATAGTGACAAAATATTATAATCAACAGTAATGAAATTCTGGAAACATATACGTTTTGTTTGAACAATTAGTGCAAAATAAGTTACATTAGACAGCTGAGTTTTTCAGGAATGGGACTCATTAGATGAGCACACTCAGAACCGACTGAGGATCCAGCTCAACCCCCAAGGCTAAGGAGGAGAGTATTATTTTCAAACCAAAAAGCGGTCATTTGATGGTTCACATGATTGAACTCAATCACACTGTTATACTGTGTGACTATCAACTACTGTTATTTGTCGATAACTGCTTTACACTATACCTGGATGGGTTGCAACAGTTAGGGCTTCTGACAGCAACTCCAGAGGTTTCCTCTTAAAATTAGTCCCGATTGAGCACCTGATTATTATTAATTAAAGGGGGGATTCATAAAAAGTTATCACGTTTCATAATAGCATATTTAACTTTCAGTAAAATGTGTAAACCATAGGATACTTGCTCTAGCCGAAACGATTCGAGATCGTGAGTGAAATTCTCACATGATAGTGGATGCACGTGATAACACTACAAAATGACTACCCAGTGGTTATTTAACCAAGATAAGTCTGTGATATCTACTACAAAAACGACAGTCTTTGCAAACCATTATTTCGAGTAGTAAGCAGTTCAAGATTCCAGTACAAATAAAAGTGTAACACGAAAATTACTAAATACCTAATGACTAAAATTAATAAATGATTGTTAGTGAACGTGACAGTATTAAAAACACACATTATTTAGTATTTCTTGTACTCGTTATAGATAAAACAAGTAGAACATAGTTTGGAACATGACTTGCAACGTAAAATGAAAGACAAATACATTATTTGTCTATTAATTTAGTGTGAATTTGATGGTGACCATTCATGAAAGCTTATTAAAAACAATGAGAAAAATTTTACAAAAAGGGCCAGTTATCTCGTTTATTTGAAATATTTTGTGTAGAACCTGCGCATAGATATTTAGTCTCAAATAAACGGACATTACATACCGAAGAACTAACTGAAGTACATAAATCTTAATTATTACGGTTATTCCAAGTGGATCGAATAATTTTTAAACGGCTTTGAATTTTTTAATAAAAATAATAAATAGATGAGTATCTTAATTGTGTGATGCAACTCATTCATGACTGTGAAATTTATGTATGAGATACTTAATAATGTTTATGAAAATGTTGGATACTTGAATATGTTACAATAACGAGTCAGATATGTCATTCTACTTCTACAAACATGACTTTATTTCATGTTGATTCTTTACTTAACTAATTTTTTTCTAAATACATACAAACTGAAACATTGGTACATTGAAAGCACTTTAAAAATAAAACATGTTCGAATATATTTTAAGATGTTGAATTTTCATAAGCGAATATGTCCATGTTCATTCGAATATCTTTCCCATTAAAACACAAAACTAATTGAATAATTAGCTAATCATGATGTTGAATGTTTTCTTCATTCAAACACTGGTAAATTAACATTTCTATTATAAATAATGAACTGATTTTTGTTAATATAAACACAAAGAAAACAAATCTATTCAAATCAGCTTTTATGTCAATTCAGTTATTATGAAAAACAATTTTTTTAAATTAGTAAAACATGAAAAAGTGGCGCGTATTTAAACAAAGTATTTATTTATTTCAATGATATCAGACAGATTACGAAAACATTTCAAACAAAATGACCACACCTTTTAATTAGGTGACGAATTGAGTATTGTAAAATCTATACGAATATGTTTATAAAATTGCTTGTACATGTTATGAAATCATCAACACTTGTAATAAATAATTTGCTTATCCAGACAAAAAGTCACTGAATATGACACGTTCGAATATCAACGATGGAATTATACTTTCATTATAAGCTTGTGGCGATTGTGTAGTTGCATCTCCACAACCATACAATGAAAATTATCATGTGATCGCTAGTTACTACATTCTCTAGGAAATTCTCCGAGTTCTATCGAAAAGTCGTCAGCAGTAGAGTCAATTTCTCACCAAAGACAATGTATGAGGTCGCGCAATATCGTAGATTGATTGAAGTTGGACGCCAACCTAGTTGTCTAGACTTTAGGCGTTCGCCCGCGAGACCGAAGGTTCTGGGTTCGATTCCCGCGTTCGGGCGTCTTGGATGCACACCACTGATGAACCTCATACTGAGACGAAACGTCTGTCTACTGCTTCCAAATCTTTAATGGTGGTCTAACATTGATAGATCTGTAATTTCAACAAATTACGGGATAAATTCAGACAATAAAATTTCCTTCTTGTTGCTACTCCATGATCTGCGTTCTGATGTATTTAAACAAATCTACCTTTTTTCAAAATGTTCATGAATGAAAAACCTCAGTTTCTTAACTGCTTGTTTCTTTCTTTTGAAGCAATGAATAATTGTATTTGTTTATGGAGCTTCTTCAAGGCGAAACTTCATCATGTCTTTATATTGTGTGACAAATAATTGAGGATTTATGGTATTCACGTAAATGATCACATTAAAGTATTAATAACATATGCTGTCAATAAATTCTTAATTCCTCTGGTTTTTATGGTCATCAATGTCAAATTACTCTTTCCTATCGGGATACATTTATATCAAAATATGTGTTCCACAAATGCCCTGTTACAATTGAGATTGAGGAGAGCCTGCTCTCTTTCCAAATACTCTCATGCACCACGCACGTAAAGCCACTGATAGAGGAGTCCTCCTCACTATCTTCTCGTAGCAGGATTGGTGTTCATGATACCGAGAGCACGAAAAGTGAGCGTCCAACGCATTGAACTGAATAGTGGATACAGAGCTTCTACTCAAGGAAGTTGACCTCAATAAAAAACGGTAAACGTACTTGAATGAATGATATTTTTCGATTAATGGTATGGCAAATTTTATCTAAAATGTGTGTTATGTGTGAAACAAATATGTCCTTAATTCGATTTCACTATAAGTGATTTCTCAAACTGTTTTGCAAAAAGCAATGATGGGTAAGCTTGACGCATGTAATCAAGAAGAGAATGTACCTGAAAATTTCAGCTTAACAACAGTGTAATTTACTGATGAGGAATTCCCTCCTTTTGTCACAAATAAACTAAACACCATGTTTTCACATATAAAACGTCATCTTTTTCCACATGGTCGTCAAAGTAGAGAGATATCACTGTTTTAGTTTTTGAAACGTATTTACATCTTAAACATTTACTATGTAACATGTCTTGAGGATTTCCTTATTTAATGTAATAGTAATCTAATGACTTGATGAACGCAATAGACTTTTTAATATACAACTGATATTCGATTGAGTTGGAACATGTAAATTGCTATTTGGATCTAGTGAGCAACACATAAGCGTTTGAAGTGAAAGTTACGTATTCAAAATCACATTACAAATATCATAATTCGGCTGCGGATAAAATTCAGTGACCAGTCGATCCTTCTTTCAGCAGGCTCACTCGTTGACTTGGAATATGCCGACGACATAGTTCTACTTGATGAAGACGCCGACAAAATGCAGTATTTTAACTATCCTAAGCATCAATGCAAGCATGTTGGAGATGAGGCTTTCCCCTCAAAACGCAAAATCTTGCTTCATAATGAGCTTTTATCGACACTTGAACTAGTCATGGGAGTGAAGTAGTTGAGTGTGTGAACTGCTTCACGTATATCGGGAGTCTCATCAGTGCCAATAGCCTGATGACTGACGAAATCTCAGTACGGATACAGAAGACTCGATTGGCTTTCGTCAACCTGAGTCACTCATGGCGCAGGCGAGATATCCGTTTGTTGACTAAAGGACGAGTGTACTGTGCAGTAGTTCGCTTCGTTCTACTTTATGGCTGAGAAACACGGCCTCTGTGAGTAGAAGATATTCGTAGGTTACTGGTTTTCGATCATAGGTGTCTTCGAAGTACTGCTCTTATATCTTGAGAATATCGAGTAAGCAAAGCTGTTCTGAGGAAACGGGTACTAGGTAATGGTGGCAGATCAAGTGGTGAAACTTCATTAGTTGAGGTGGTTGGGACGTGTGTAACGTATGACAAACCACCTACTACCTCGTCAACTTATGTTTTGTGGTGTAGGATTAGGTTGGAAGAAAGTTAGGGGCGGCCAAACCAAAACATGGCAGAAATCCATGAAGTCACTCACAAGTGGACTGAATCATGTTGGTAGATGTAAGCTAACTGGTTGGGGTCCGCGAGACGAAAGTCACCAATGGTTAGAGACCTTGAACGACATGGCTCAGAATCATTTTCAATGGCGCAGTTGTATCCACTCTTTGTGTTCTTTCAAATCCTAATCTGCTGGATTCACTAGCACCCTATTTTTCTCTTTCTCAAGTTATCTCAGTGAACTGTACTCCTTGAATATTATCTTCAAATCCTAATCTTCTTCATTGGAAGTAATTCTTCTACTATCTCTTCCACTGTGCTATTTAAACTAACAATTGCTTCTCTGTGCTAGTGTGGAATGACAACCTGAACTGATGTACTTGCGTACGAAGTTATTGTTGACTGACTGACTGAGTCGGAAACAGTTTGAATTTTGTTGTTAACACAGAACTTTACCTTGGTTTAAATATTTTGTGTACTTAAGATATGTATGACTTGAATAAGAATTCATCTTTTAAGGACTGACTTTTCCTGGTTTACGGATACTGAAAGCACATATTTTGATGAAATCGAATGGTTTAAAAAGGAAAAATGATATCTAAACCTTTTACAAAGACATTTTTAGGGTATGACTGTTGGACTAAAAAATATTTGCTCATAAAAATAGAAGAATTTCTATACACGTATTACCCTTATTGTCATAAAGAGAGCGAAGACAAAGATTGGTACTGAATAATATGAATTCATCATCCTTTATCATCAGCTGTTTATCAACCTAAAAATATTTAACAATCAAAATGATCACAAAAGTTAACATACTCATAAACACGAATTTGATGAGAGATGAATATAAGTATCATGATGTTTGTAAATTTCCATTAAGTTATTGAGGTCTTCAAAATATGTTGCGTATTTGTAAGGTATATGAAGGAAAGTCCCAGAACATAGAACTAGTGATTAAAAATCATAAAGTTAACTAACTTTAGATGGTTGTGTAATGAAGTAATCGCGTACGGAATCGTGATGAATAAGAAAAATATGAGTTGAAATCAGTCAATTAAATCAAAAATTTTAAATCCAAGAGAAATTGAAATGATGTAATCGAAGTAAGAGAAAGATTTGAGATTCTGGATAATTTAATAGAATTTGTGCAATATTAGCACGGTAAGGAAAGATTTACTACTGTTTCTTTTTAAACACAAATTTTTGGTTTCAGAAGTTTGATGGCTATGGCCATCTCTATAGTCACCTCTTATCACTTTCATGTTCATAAGCATGTCAACTTATATGGTAATTTTGATTTTCAAACATCATGGGTAGTAAGCAGCTAATAAAAACCTAGAAAAATAAATTGAATTACTTTTATTCTACACCAAGCTTTGTTTTTGCTTTCTTTAAATGCAGTACTTAAATTTTTTAGAAATAAGTTAGAATCAGATACCGTATAGCTCCTACTCATGTTTGGCTAATCTCATATTTAACTTTTACATTCTCATGAAAATTAGCGAAATACTTTCCATAAACAACATCAGAAAGCTAATGTCTTGAAATTAGAGTTACTCGAATAAAACAACAACTCTATGCTAAACAGTCTTAAAAGAGAATATTACTAAGTGACATTTATTTATTATATAATACTTATTATATGATGAGGTATTATTATCTCTCACGCATATAACTTTGTGAAGTAATTACGGTGGGCGCAAGAAACATTTCTCAAACGTGCGTACATTTAATACATCGAAAGGAAACAAGTATTTTATTTTTTTTCTAATAAAAAGGAATTATTGATCGTAAACATTTGATTTGGAAAACAAATAAGTTAAAATAAAAACTACTTCATGAACTATTATTGACAAGATTAGGGTTATCTATTGTTTTAAATTGGGAACTGAATTTCGATCATTCTTAGCATGTGAATTCCGTGTGGTTCAGCTCAATGTAGTCAAATTGTCACAGGTTTTTCTATAAAATGATTGGAATATTGCTAACAGCAGGATCCATATCTACAAAAGGTCATGAATTAAAGTTCCAACGTGTACATCATTATTAAGATGTGGAAAAATTTTGCTGACGAGTCTTATATCAACCAAAACACACAACCTAGGTTCCATTATAGCAGCAAAACATTTCTTCGTTGTAAGTGGTTCTGTATTTATCATTGAAGGATAAATACTAGCAAACATCCTGTTTCTATATTTTATTTCTTCTGTTTACTTTACTGATTATAGTAAACAAAGCAATTAATTACACCTCGTTGTTTGACCTGTTGTTATTTCATCGGTGGCGTGCTAATATGGTGTGACCACTTGGCCGGATGAACATTTGTGGGCTATGCACAGTTTATTTTGACGAACTAATTTATTTGGTGTTTGAGGTGCTTTTGAATTTGTGCTAGCAATAGTATCCAGAATGACTACGAATGCTTGATCATTAAATTATCTAGCTCGGAGAATACGTCACCTCAAGCATCCTCATACTGAGCTGAGAATATTCTCTGACAATGATAATTTCTATTAGTCAATTGAACAATTAAGAATCATATCTAATTATTTTACATCTTGTTTCACTAACACGCTACGTGAAACTGTGAAAATGAATATTCGAAAATTTCTTGGATGAAACATAAACATCTTCAACAGAGGATGAATTTAACACAGAGGATAAACTATTCTCTTTCTAGTGGTTGTTTAAATTTTTAACTTGAATCTATCAATTTTATATACATATATATATATATATATATATATATATATATATCCTAAACTCAATGGTTTAAAATTCTAAAGATGACTCCTTGAATTCAAGACTAACAACCTAAATAATTAAATGTCTTGTTGCGGATATTTTAATGATTGTACAAATCAATGTGTAGCTTTATCACTTAAAAAGTTGTAAATTAATCAAGTTTCTTAAAACAAAGAAAAATCTATGTTTAGATTGAATTATGTTTATTTCAATCATATCGAGATTTAACTACTGAGTAGTTATTTTTTCTAATAACGACATTAAGTGAAGTTCAAAATGAACAGGTATCATCGTTATATTACACAGAGATTTATAAATATTTCAACATCCTGCATTTAACATTTTAAGTACCACAAATTTCAGGATAGATCTAGAAAACGAAGGAAATTAACACCTCGTTTTCGAGTTCTGCTCATCAATCCAGGCAATGAAAGAAACGTCACATATTTAGTGATTTTGATATCATGGAAAGTAATTAATTTACAGGATGAAAACATTTTAATCATAGCAGAATCTTGATTATGCAATCTATTTACATATTATGATTAACAAAAAATTTTCAAAATTCAAACCTACTGTTAATAAAACTATAGAAACATCGGAATGAAAAAAAAAAATTGAAGATAATCGATTGCTTTAAAAATGTCTGCTCCGGTTGCTGAAGGATTTTCTATTATTTTCTTATTTTAAACACATTTGAAGACTTTTTTAATTATTTATTCTTTGTACAAGGATTGATAAAAATAGTTCTATCATTTTTCATACAAGATACTTTTAGTCTAGTGTTTCCAGAGGTATTCATTATAATTCATCTAAGCATGAAAAAACTACACCGCGGAATGTGCATTCTCTAAAAATGACAAATCTTTTAAAACTAGACGTGTAGTTTTAATGTTCCCGAATGAAAATGTACTGTTGTACTAATGTGTAATTGTACAAAAGCATTGTATGACTGGATAAGGTGCAGTAAATACTTTATCCAAAGTAAAAATCTAGTCAGTATTTGCTAGTCATTTAAAAAAAAATTTTATTTGACAATTAACTAAATACAATACATGAAATAATACATTTAAAAAAAATTGAATTCCACGTAGTTAACATTTCCTATTGTAAATATATTCTATTTCTGAACTTATAGAATAAACGTTTTTAAAAAATCCATATTCTAAGCAGTAATTTAGGTAGGACACATATACTACTCTGACCATTCCATGAACAAAATTCCACAAAATTTATCATAGATATTTTTTTTAATCTTTTCCTAAATACTGCACAATGGTGGCAGTACAGTTTTACAGTTTCAGTTTTTGTTTCGAAAATACTTAGTCGTCAAGATTTGTAGCTGCATTGTTGCTTCACGTTTTTTTTTCAGTCCCAAATGTTTTGTAACTGTCGTGTGACAAGATGAATTTCTTGAAACCACTTTTAAACAGTGGATTTCCAGGGAGTAATTCAGAAACCATAAAATATAAGATACTGCAGATACCTGAAGGTTTCATCAACACAAGAAATCAGCAGTAGTTGTAGCTGTGTTTAACGCACTACGTATTTAGGCCCCGTACCAAGATGTATAATCTACATGTAAAAAGCTATTTATTAATTTCATGGATTTCGTGGACATAACAGATACTATGTTTGGCAAATCTAAATTTTCAGTAGTATACTGATTGATAAAAATACGGTTTTTGATGAATAAGTTCATTTAAATTACATTTCATCTCTAAAAGTGTGACAAATTTTAAAATTGCGATTTAAAATGAGCTATAGACACAAGTTACAAAAGTATTCGTAACTGTCAACTGAATGAATCTAGTTAAATGATATTTTGTGTTTATACGTCATCAATCAAAGTATCCCGTGGCTTCCCTTATTCACAGTTATCATTAAATAACAAAACAGAACGAAATTTTAAAAAGTGAGTTCATGTACTAATTTACTAAATACTTTCCCACATGGATTGCCATCATTTAAAAATATCCTCAACCGTTATTAGCTATTATGTTTACGCACCAGACCTGTACACTTAGGATTTTTAACATTTTTATATGGTGAAAATTGAATCACTTCATAGGATTCATTTTGTGAGACGGTTCACACTTGACTGTATTCTGTTCTTGGTATTGTTAACTACATTTATTAAATATGTGTTACAAAAAGGCTTAATTACAAAGAGTTTCGTAGCAGTGTGTCTACGTGATGCAGTGAAACATGTTATAAAATACGGTACTTAATTGATCATTAATTAATACAAATCAAAGATAGAATTATTTATTTTGGAATTTACAAACATGAAAACTAGGAACCCGGGAAGCTTAACCAGACAATTAAGTGGCTTAAATATTTCACTTATGAGATATGCTCACGCAATAATATCGCTGAATGACGTTAAAGCTTTTAAATGGGTGACTTGTTCTTCCTATTTGTAAGTTGATTATCTAACGCGCTGAGGTACTTTCATTTTCTTTCTTAGACAACTGAAAGTTAAAAGCTTTGTGAATAAATAGGTACGGTTTATTTTGCACCAAAAACAATATGTATGCAATTAGAATATTTTGTTGCAGCGACGTTTAGTTCAGCTGGAAAGTAAAAGTGCGATAACAATAATTCAAAAAAATTGATTACATTTCAGACAAAATAGTCAGCATTGAATCTTAAAGTGGTTGAGAAAACTATCAAAACTTTATGAACTCCTATAAAACTTATCATTTTTTCGACTTATTAATAGATTGAAGGTTCATTAATTGAAAAATTAACGTCTTGTTAAAAGAACAATGGTAACAGAATACCATGGATTTATTTATTTCATGGATTCTGATCAACTGATTACAACCTAGAAACTCAAGTGATAATTGTTTACAACCGATTTACATACTTCATGTTGTAAAGTGATGGAAAACATCTTTTCTAGAAGAAAAAAATTGGCACTGAAGTTATATGGTACCAGCTATAAAATAGGACCAATTAGAAGAATAAGATGAACAAAGTTCTACATTACCCTGTTTACATGTTCTTTTGAAAATGTGTATATCTCTGTGTAAATTTTTATGTTAAGCTAACAATAAGGATATTTGATTCCTCCATTTACATACTTCTTATATGGTTCCTTTAAAGTATCCGTACATGGTTTGATAGGTACTTTTCAATGATAGAAAAAGTGAAGATTGCTGATAAATTTATGGTTTCATTTGATGATTGTTTACTACAATCTGATCAACTGAAACCATTCAAATCAAATATGAACAATCGGAACTTCATTCTTTGTTAATGGATGAGTTTAAATATGTTTTACCACTCTACACTAAAAGTGTGCGATTTAAATTTAAAACCTCTTTTGATTGACAGGCAGAGTCGCTGTGGATAGGTGGGTGACATTAGTCTTGGCAGATATATAACAAATCTAGGATGAAGGAAAATGAAGTCAGTAATCATTGAAACGTAACTGTATATCAAGCATGTTGATAACACTTTTGTTGCTTTGATAGCTTTAATAATGTTACTGGTAAGTTGAGTCTTCTCAGTGCGACATGAATGTGGCGTTGAATTCAACTTGCTTGATTTTAAGTGTTCAGTATAATTCAAATGACCATGTAGAAAGATCTGTTAATATCGAGACACTTTGAGTGGGCTTTACGTGAAGTTATAATGTTTCTGTTTGATAAGCTTTGGTTAGAATATTATTTAGTCATGTAAATGAACTCTGTTCCAAAGAAAAAGTTAAAGAAGAATTAGCTACTTACAAAAGTTTATCAGTAGTTATCTACAGACAGGAAGGAAGATAATCGGATATACATCGGTTGAAAAAAACTAATCTTCCTATGGCTTAGCTTCAAAGCAGATTCGATTGGTAGTATGGTTAATTCTAGAGCAAATGCTGAACTGAAGAGACACTGTCCTGTTACTAAACTGGTTTCCTCTATCAGGCGACGTTCTAACTGAGACAAACAAATTAGATAGTTTTCACCCCACCTTCATTTTACCAACTCACATTTCCGTGTCTAAAATCTAACAGAGTAAGAACAGAAATTAGGGTCCTGTTCTTATTTTGGAGCATATATCACAAGCATTGGTACTCAAAGATCAACGTATTTTCGGCTATTCCACTTCTTGTCAACTACTTGACAGTGGACACAATAGTGGTATTTTAAAACCCTTCAAAAATAATCAATATCCAAATAACTTAAAACTTACAACCTCATCCTCAGGCTACCGCTACCGAAAGTTTGGGATCAAACCCTGTGTGTTGTAGCATACAGTTGTAAATTTATCTTTACCCTGATAACTTCGAATCCTCAATAACTAATTACATAACATTTCATTACATATTATCAATAAAAATTGCTTTTTTGTTGAGGACGTTAGATCCCTACAACTCACTCGATAAAGGTCCTAATTTTGGATTTTATGTTTTCGAGCATGAGCTGATCAGTTGACCTTGAGATTGCATCTCCCACCCGGAAAATTCTTGGCTGTTATTGGGTGATGTATTATTTTAGTAAGCTGTTATGGTGGCTCTCCCAAAGACGTCTCTAACTCGTATAAATAACTCGATTTGTGTGCTTGCCAACCTCGTATTTTCTGAGTGCTTGTGGAATACACTTTCTATGAAACATCAAGACCTTTTTCTCTACTTAGTGGCGCCTTGGGACGATTGGATTAGAGTAGCCTATCGTGTCACTGGATCATTATTTTTCTCTCTCGTTTACCGACTAAGGTGAACTCGTAATAGTTTTAAGTATATTAATTGACGAACATAAAATTTTTCATTATAAGATCTTTTCTTACTTTATTCTACTAATCTATCTAGTTTTATAGCTGATATGACACAACTTCAGTACCACTTTTCATCTTCTAGAAAAGATGTCTTCATGTGTCTGACAATTTTACTCCTAGAATTTTTACAATACCACATCATCACCACCTGCTAATTTTTCCATGATTGTTTTCTTTATTTTACTTATCTTCAGTGATACAACATGAAGTATGTAAATCGTTTGTAAACAGTTGTCACTATCGTTTCTAGGTTGTAATCAGTTTATCAGAATCCATGAAATAAATCCATTTTATACTGTCACAGTTATTATTCTTGCTTTAGTCAAACTTACCGACAAAGAAAATTTGTAAAGGAACTTCTAGTTGAAATAAAGTTAGGGCATATACCGATACGTTTTACATGATCAGTTTTCCATAATACAGACTTGCACATTGACTAAAAATGTTTTCGTACACCTGAAACAATATTATTCTATCTCGTCAACTTTCAAGGAATTAACCTCATTGATGTATTGTTGAGTCAAATCATATTGCCTATGTTTCTTGCCTCAAATACCTTGATTTGTTCTCCATACTTGGTGACAGGACCTTTGAATTGAATGAATAACTGAAATAGATAGTTTACATTTATTCATGACATGACAAACTCCAACTACACAAAAAGTTTTTTGTAAAATTTGAAGATATGCATTAAAATGATGGTCAGATTACACGATAGTTAATAAGAGAATCGATAATATTTTTTGACAAAAAGTCACTTGTCAGTACGGTGATGCAAGAAACAAGAGAAAAGTATTAAAAATGCACAAGAACAGAAATGTAGAAGAAACTGAAAAATCATTCGAAGATAGTTTGAAAGATCCGATATGACCAAAGATCAGCTCATCTGAATAAAAAGATAAGGTTTGTATATACGGGATTTCAAGTTACAGCTGTGTTTGAGATGAATTTTTATACAATGATATAGCTTTAATGGACTATGCTGGATAACTTTGAAAACTTTGTTCAAGTCAACTAGTCGTCTTTTATAAAACAAGTAAAGAAGAATAGAACTTATTAATCACCAGTAACAGTTTATTTTATCTGAACTTTGATATATTTTATTCTTTCAAATAATATTCGGACAATATCTTTTAAATTCTTTCAAATTTTTGTTCTTACATATTTTTAAACATTTATCTCTCAATTCGTCTACATAATTAATGTAATACTGACTATATCAAAATATTTTGTAAACTTTTTTTTGTTAAATATTATTTCAAATGAAAACGATGTAGTAACATTTTGTGCAAACTAATATATATTCTAAATATTTACAGAGATTAAAATTGAAGTAGCTTTTATTTTTCATCTAGTAATCTTGTCTGAACTTCTTCAGTGTAAAAGTCAAAGTAAAAAAGATTGACGATATATTATATAATCAAGAGTTTTATTTTAAAGTCATTAATCTGTTAACACGTTCAACAATTTTTTGTAATTTGTTTAGTAACTAAAATATTATTTTATATAGAAAAATTCCGAAATTACATTCTACAGAAGTTGTACTTTTCTTATTGAACAGCTATTGTTTATAAAGAGAACTAAGACATTTTTATATTTCGTTCATTTTCCAATGTGAAGTGAATTACTGTAAAGTAGTATCATAGATGAACTCTTAATGTTGTTCATCTAGTGTAATGACAAAACTTGCTTAACAGCATATGTGATCAGATTTTGTCGTAAACAGAAACTGCCTGTTTAGTTGGTCGCATTTATGAACCACAGCTTAGAAAGATGTACCAAGAAATCATTTATATAGAATTGTTTAACGGTTTATAGTTTCCTAATAAGATGATCCTAGAGAGAGTTGATCGCTGAAACCTTCCATTCCATTTCGAAGTTTACCCAAAACATCTATCAGTAGAGAAGATGAATAAATAGGACTGTTTTTGATCTATAGAAGCAGTAGAACTAAGCAAGCTAATGGTACAATATATAAAAATTTAAAACTTGTAAATCAGTTCAGTTTGTTTTGATGGCATGTCCTGAAATTCTTACGCTATTTAAATTTATTTTTTCTTCAGATTAGAGTGGATAAATTTACTAACTACTAAAGATCTCAGTATTCTTTGAATTATTCAAGTACACATATCAATTTATAATTGTTTGCTGCTGTAGTATTTGAGTCAAGTAAGATTATTTGAAATAGCAGATAGTACATTTGTTAACCTAGCTCTGTATACAGGTTTTGTAATTTTTATTAGTAAAACACGATAATATAATATGATCGGTAGCAACATATATAACATATTTTTTCCATATATGACCAAAATGAAAACTATTGTTTATTTTGCTGATTTGTGATAATTTATCACGAAGATCAATGAGTACAAGTACTGTTCGATTATTCCGTCTAAATAGATACATTTTTAAAGAGGGAGTTTTTGAAAGCCCATTAGCTGTTTAGATACCCTAGTATGATCTTTTTATAGCAGGTTGATGATTCTGTTTAACACAAATGAATTATTCAGTCATGTATACTTTGATCACAGACAGTTTTATTCAGATAGTTAACTTCACTGTTTCGAGAATATACGTGCTTATGAGTGCTTAACTGGAATCAACCTAGATAAGTGACTTTGAATTGTCTAAAGTGACCAAAATATGATTCATGTTTTATGAGCAATTCAGTATGAACTTTTCATAATCTTGAAACTGAGGAAACTCGTTGTAAAAAAAAGTAAGACTAGAAATTGATCATCAGTGATCATCACTGATTATTACTGTTTACTATTATAACCGTTTGTTATTTCAACTTTTTCAATCGTATAAGGCTAGTTGGTTCACTCTTAAATCATTCCTTATACTTCCAGACAGTATCGATAAAGTCTGAATTGTTAGTGTTTCACTTTATGTGTCCTTGTAATTCTTGACAATGACTTGTAGCATTACTTGTCACTGATGATTATTTTACGGTACATCTTCAACTTTGATGCCCAACTTAGTTTACCTCTAAATTTGTACACGGCATGGAGTCAATAATGAAAAAGAGTAGGATCATATACTTAAAATTATCTCTCAAATGTACTACTTTGGATTTAATAATTTCTAGTTGTAAATTAATAACATGTCTTTTCTTTAAGAAATATATTAGGAGGATGTTCTTAACTATTTAATCATCAAAGGGTATCAGTAGTCTAGTTGTGATGTCTGAGACGTTTGATATATAGCATAGGTTGATTTAATTTTGAATATCTCTATTAAATTAGAACTTGACGTTGAATCTAAATACTATTTATTGTCGTCGTCCACTGAGTAATGCTTCTTCTTTCCAGAAAAATGATGATTTCAGGAAATTACATTCTTTATATACGGAGATTTTTTAGGTGACAGTTTTTCTGCTAATGTAGCTGAAGTATTATTGCCGGCGAGTGGCTTTGCTTACGTACCTATTTTTACGGTTCATTTTTATAAAACTCAGAAACCCTTGATATATATTCACTTAATTTTGTTTTTAAAGTTACGTAACTATTACATTCTGTTTCTATGTTCTTGGTTGTTTATTCCAGAATTTGTTTTTATTCAACCTATAACTATTCATATTATTTCTCAGACAAACACTATTTCTTATAATTCTTTTTTGCTCTTTCACAAATCTTCACTGACCAGAACTTATCTGATATTATGATATACAGTTTGCACACTGGCTTTGAATGATTATTATTACAATGTTGAGGGGTTGTAAGCAGCTGGAGACAAACTACAAAATAGAAAGAACTTATGCTATTATGCTACGCGAATTTTTCTTGTTTTATTCAAACAGCTATTTTCTGAATGCAGGTATCTTGAGAATATAAAAATGCAGTAAAAACACAGGTTCCTATTCCTTTCTTCACGTCTAAGATATATTCATTCTTTAGAGTATAGTCATGCAATGCAAGTATCATATTTTAAATGACTGATTACAAAGCATACAAAAGAATTTCATCAGTACCAATAAACTTTTAGGTATCAGCATCAACTGAAATAGGAAGCCAACTTTTGCTTAGTTTTACCATGGCATCAGATGAAAGCAAAGCAAAAAGAGTTCAGGAGTTCAACGCAGGTTAGGCGGAAGATTGGTTGAGTTGACCTTAGTCTCTGCGTCAAACTTCACTCCCTAAGTTGTATTAATACTTTGATGCTGATGGCTGTTACGTTTTTGGTAGTTTTATTTAAGTGAATCAGTGGTAATTAAATTATTAGTTTCAGCTAACTGAGAGTTTTGTTCACAGATGATTTCATCGACCACAAGAAGAAAATAAACAAATTACTTATATTTCTGGATTTCATACTATGACTCAACACAGCAGCCGTTTCTACAACCACTTTAAACCCTAAATCACCGGTTCTCAAACTAATCCTAAGCATTTAATTTTACTCATTTCTTGTTCAGGCATTTCAGAAAGACTAAACTTTCAGAAAATAAGTTTGAAAACAAACGAAATTCTGTTTTTTAACTGATACAAACTTGTTAAAATGTATCACAAGTATTTGAAATTTAATTAGATTTTCTGCATCATATTAAAACCATATAATAAGTAATTCTCTTATTATGAGATTGGTTCTAAATTATACAAATGTTCTACATAACATACTATCGAGATTTATGAATGACAAATTTATTCAAAGTAAACTAAGAGGATAGATTACAACTAGTTCTATTAGGCTTTCAATGAATTTAAATTATTTTCCGATGCTTTATAATTCATATATAAACTGGCTAATTTTACACAGGAAACCGTCACCTAAATATGATTATCTTAGAGAATTTAGTTATGAGTATTTATAAATCAATCTTAATGAGTGAAACAGAAACAAAACTTGGAAAATAATAGCTTTATCTTCTATAGACCAATACTAAGAGGTACAGTAAACATATGTAGCCCATTAGTTACTAATACTAAGTATTAGTTAACCACTGAAAATGATCAGACATCGTCTTAGATAATAAAATCAAGTGAAAAAAATATTGTCCAAGGTGATGGTAAATTTAGTGCGTGCTGCAGCGTTTTGCATATGTTTCTTCAAGAAAAATAATCTCATGTCCGCCAATAAAATAACTGGAAGATAGCGGCTGTCAGTTTAATTACAAGTTTATCAAATTTAAAGAAAATCATTTGAGTTAAGAATTTTATTTTTATTATTGAGTTTTGAATTCATGAATATTATGTATATGAGCATTTAAACGACCTTAATAAAGAAAATTAATATTTCGTATTCAATTGGAATCACAACTATTTACTCTCTTGAGTGAAGTAGCGTAGTTAATAAAGTTATTCATACGATATGAAATAAAAAGTTCCAAATATACGATCCCCAAAATGGATAAGCATGTATTAAATTAGTTTTGCACTGGATACTCGAGCAGATACAGTTGAAAATTAAGTGTTATTTCATCATTATACGAAACAGTACACATCAGTAGGCTGGATTCAATGAATATTCCATATCTATAATTGCTTATATGCTACCATAGATCATGGAGTCAAAATAGCTTATTTAACGAAATATTTGAACATAAATGTCAATTAAGATTAATGTCAGCTTTGATAAGTCAGTTAAAAATAAAATAATGAATTTGAAAGTAGTGATGCAATGAAAATAAGAGAAAAACTTTGCAAATATGATGTGCAATAAACTGACAATTAAGTCACTATACCATGGAAATATTTATTACTATTATTCCTTTTTTGAATAAATAAGTTATTCAACATTAACAATTCGCCAATATGATAGATAACCAATAATTACGGTTATTCAGCATGTGGACTTTACAGTAGTATTGATTCATGTCATTCTGTTCAATATTTTTTTTGTTTTAGTTCTCTCCAAGTTAATGAAGGGAATTAAGTTTATGAAATAAGAACATGGTCGCTGTAATTAGTAAAATGAAGTGATTTTTTTATTCCGAAATGTGAAAATAAGCTTGTCTTACATTTTTTATGTCAGACCTAAGGAATATAAACTTGACTGGCTAATTTTAAACAATATTCCTGGATAATCATATCAGACAGTTGTGTGAACTCTTTCACTCGTCATCGACCACTGAATACATATAGTTTTCTTAATAGATAATGGACAATGTGCTATAATTAGCAAATGTTTTAATCTATACATAGAAACCTTTACATATCATTATAAATCTATGATAACTATTCTATTCCTAAACTTTTTTTGGACAGCTGAATTAGTCTAAACAAGTTATTTTATTGTGATATCATCTTTATTTGTTCTTGACATTTATATCACGATCTTCATATGCCTTAGGAAATATCATGTAGGTTGAAACTCGGTTATATAAAATAATTCTGACTTATTTGTTCGTAACTGTTGAGAATGTTTTGTTACTTTGTCATATAAACTTTTGATGAAGTATACAATTCTGTAAGATTACATTTACCGAAACAATCTGATTGTGTACAGAACATTTACAAATACTTGTTGCTGGTTTTTCTAGCTCGATTCCAAACCTTTTTTAAGCAAAAAATCACAGCTTATTTCACATTCACCATAGAATTTTAACGTTACTGAGTTGTGGACAGTTTTATTCTGATCTAGTGTTTTAGCTCTATACAAATTCTGTTGGTAAAGTTGCAACATAACTACTATTCTAATTTAATAGTAATGGAAATTGTTTAATCACCAGTAAAATGCTTGATAAAAACGACATTGATCAATGCTTAGTACTTACACGATTTCAAATCTCAACGTTACCTTTTTGATAAAATGGAATATAAACCGGATAACAGTAAATAGAATGCATGATCACAGTTTAAACATTTAGCTTCATCAACTATAATTTATAAACAAAAATGATTACAAGCTAAATATCTAGTAAGGTATATATAAATTAGTGATAGAACTAGTAGATATTGAACTGATCGGAATTTCATCAAGAGCCTCCCTTAAAAAATCTATTTCGTTTATACACATTGAAATCATCAATCTACCATTGTTAGACCACCATTCGATACCTGGAAGCACTGGACGGCCGTTTCAACCTGATATGGGACTCGTCAGGGTTACACATCCATGACTCCTTCAGCTTGCAGGAATCGAACTCAGGACCTTCGGTCTTAGTTATCTTTCAATGATTGATTGATGATTTCAATGTGTAAAGCACTAATCTCCATAAATCTAATTGCAAAAAAGATATTGTTTATATTTAGGCCAAAAGCAAAATAAATGATTCTTGATTGGAAGGTTTCAAATATATTGTCTAAGGAGATAAATTTTTTATTAATAATGTAACTATTAATGAAATGAGTTGGCAAAAGAAGAAATCATTTTAAATGTCACTCAGTAATTTTCATATCATAAAAACATTACACTGAATTTCTTTATTTTAAATAGAACTATTTATGAACATGTCAATCTTAATAGTTAATTGGTTTTTGTTTCTTGTGAAATATGCCTCCTGAAATTCGTAATCTAAGTCTGTGATAACATCGCACTTGTTTTTCACCAACAAAATAAAAATATACGTTCACAAAGGCTTCTACCTATGAACAATGTCCACATGAGTGTTCATCCGGTTGTCTAGATACGTTTGATAATTTATTTCAGCTGTGACTTTAGAAGTCAGTACATAGTAAAAACTGACAGTTTAGTGAGAATAATACAATGAAATAAAATTTTATGTGCTTAAAAGTAACCGTCTAATTGAATCGAAACTTTTCCAAGGACTTCAAAACCCTTTGAAATCCAAGTGGCTTATAAATCAACCTAATCACTATACCTAATTTTACGCAAACTAAAATATACAAGAACTTAAGAAAAATGTAACAACTACAGATTAAATTATTATTGTCAGCGATAAACACTAAATTGGCTTGAGTGGACACCTTGGTCCTACAGGAGCTCAAAAACCACCTGAAATAGCTCACTGGTAGCGTCTTTAATTATGAAACTGAGTCATCCATCGAATAGCATAATTGTAAAATTTTAGACGATGAAGTTAGGTCACATGAGATTGAATCATAGTGAAATCATCACTTTCCTCAAGATCGCAGGTATATGTTGCTGAAGAGTTCTTAGCTGAAATAGACCTAAGTTCCGGGTTTTCTGTTTGTTACTTTCAGTCACCTTTACTCAACATAATGCACACAATGTCTAGACACCTAGACAATCGAACAAATTGCAACTTGATCGATGGAATTCGATAATCACTAAGAAGGACCCGAAACACATGACACTAGTCATTACCCAGTGGTCAACCGATTGTAAAGACGTCCCCCTATTCAAACTAGAAACTACATGATTTACTGTCAGTGACATTAATGTAGATATGCAGGTGAGGACGTATACTCTACAATTAAGCATCAAAGTGATACATCCAAAGTATTTCAAGAATGTCAGGTTATCGCTAGACAAAATGAATCAAACTGTGTCTAGCGACTCATAACAAAAGTATTAATTAAATAACCATAAACAAATAAGAACAAATAAAAAATATATGACCTAAAAAGTTAGCTAGTCACAAACACGATCACGAAATGAAACTTATTTTAAGGTTCATGAAACAATCAGAAAGCTCACTCCTACTTAAAGTAAGGGCTTATGATATTGTCAGGAAGAACAGCGAGACCTCAATTATTAAACGATATAGATCAAAGAATTCATCGACACCAAAACATTTCCTTGCATGGAGAACCTTCTTCATTATTTCAGATGGAATATACTGCTAAATACGCCTCAATTCACTTATCTTTAAAAAATATTCAAGTAAAATAGTTTTCTTGAGTCTCGGTTAAAATAAGCAAATTATTATCAGTTGACAAGAATATATTATCGTGGGTAAAATATTTTGATAACCAACTGACCCTATGATTTAAAAGGGTTCGGATGCTGTTTTACACTTAACGTTGACTTTATAATCTTTTGAACTAGAAGGCTTGTTCCAATTCCTAATCGATTTTTAACATCCGAGTTATGCTACTGCTAACTCACAAACCACTGAAAAAATAATAACCTAGATTTACTGAGTATACTCAATGGACGATTAGCCTATCGTCTTAGTGACCATTTTCTTTTTGCATAGGCATAAAAAGTGTAAACGAACTGTTCTGAAATTATGGATTTTCAAAAGTTAACATTTACGCAAAATCATTTTATGAATTTGTATATACACACAGATTACATCAGAGTCATCAATACATAACAACAATGAATGTTCGCAACTCATTTACAATAAAATTTAAAGTCATTGGTTGAATAATTTTTATTTCTGCCGAATAATCAATATACCAGTATGTGCATTAAGCGAATGAAAATGAGAAACGAGAATTTCCGAATTATTTCTGATATTTTATGTTGTATTTGGCTGACATCTTTATACATCAAAGAAAAATAAATTCAACGAGTTTAATAGAATATTGTTTATTTTTCATTTTGCCTTGTAAAATAAGTGACAGTTATCACTCGTAACCATGATAACTGTTTAGATTTTCTTTAAAAGAAATATTCAAACAATCTATTTTGATAAATAGTTGTTGCTTAAGATATTCTAATTAAGAAAATAATTAGTGAATAGTATTTATAATTTACGAAACTTTTCTTACATAACTGATGACTGTACTGTATATAACGGATTTGAAACCACTGTAAGCCAGATCTTTGATGTTTATTAATTAATAATATGAAACAATCAAATTATTTTCAAAAGTCAATAGTAGGGCATCATATTTAAAAATGTGATTAGTTTAAATAATAAAACATAAATTTCACTGACATTTTTCATACTATTTTTCCGTATTTATCCTTCGAAATAATGTTTTTAAGATTAGTAAAAACAATAATCCATCACAAATATTATCTTGACAATTTATGGATTTGGCAGTTTGATAAATATGAGAATTCAAATATTATTTGTCGAATACGTTACGTTGCAGTTTTATTTTTAGTAGTGAAATTAAACGGATTTGTATGTGATACTGGAGAATATGATAATTACAGTAATATCATGTCTGCTAATAATTTTACCAAATATCATCTAGTTTCATCCCTAGAATACAGTTGTTTTATACTAAATGAAAATATAACATGCCAAAGTGATTTAGGTTACATGATGAAAACCTGGATTTCTGAACATACTTCATGTTGGAACAAATCAAATCTGGCTTTCAGTTTATGATACACTGCACAGTGATTTTAGTCAATTTTAAATGTTCGAATCTATTCATCATACGACTCCATTTTTTTCTCTGGTGTGAAATAAAAATACACTGATTATGTAGATATACTGAATGTTTTATGGGTCAATGATTATAACAAATATAACGTTCAGATTGAACAGAAAAATTGTCAAATATAATTACTAATTAAATTATTGGGGTTCCATGGAAGTGACAGAATACTATCCTGACTATGTATATGAATAACCAGTGACTATGAATATTAAAATCCTGATAAGTTTTTTCCTGAAAAAAGAAATGTCATTTACGAACGTTTCAGAAACTGTTACACTCTATGACAAATTTATTGATCATCATTCATTGTTATCATGAAGTTATTGTAGTTTGAACAGAGCTTTGTTTATTTTTATTTACTTTCAGTGCAGTAAAATTTAATTTTATGAAGGACTGAAACGTTTTCTAGATTATTCCCATGTACAAAGAACCAGTAAATTACACATGCAACTGAAATATCACTTATGTAGATAATTTAAACTCCTATTTCTACTTCAAATGATCATGATCTTTCGTGTCTTTAAATACATTTTAATAGTCATCAATCTTAGTTCAATGCGATAACGTTTGAAACAAACGGTACCTGTTCCGAGTTCTAAATGGAACATAAAATATGGAATGTGGATGCAGCCAGATGACGAGTATTGAGTAAGACAAAACTTCAGTCCTGGATTTCACTGTTCACCAAATTTTTGTCATTTCAATACTACTCATCATATGTTTTACAGAGTTTTATGAGTCATTCAATTCCTAAACATCTAACTAATTCATAACAGAGTAGGAAAATATCTTATGATTACATGCTTTCACTTGTTCCTAAGTTGATTGCAGATTGCGGTTAAAATCATTTATTTACATAGTACCTTGAAAAAAACAATTTTCTTAACTATAAAATTGCCTTTCAGCAACTTTGTTTACAGTGAACAGTTACAGTTGGTAACATATTTCGCAGTTTATTATAAATCCAACACATATTTACCTAGTTTTAAAGACTAATTTGGTGTTACTTTCACTAAAATCATCAGTATGTTAAGTTTTTACGCTGAGGATTTCAATAATGAGAACGAAATAAGCATTACATTTTTCTGACTAGGAATCTAATACACAACCCAAACATTTGCACAGTTTCTTTATAACTTCGACTATGAGACTGAGAAATTTAGTACAAACAGATGTAAACATTTACAGCCTTCCGATTCATATATTTTGCTGGTTTATTTGTACTTTATTTAGTGGCTTGTCTTGAAAGTAATTAGTTAATACCGTTTCAATCTAAGCTATCGTTTAATGGTTATTTATCATATTCCAAACTCATTTTTCCCTTATTTGTTAATGAACTTCTAGAACTACAGGCATTTTTGTGATCAGCTGTCAATTCAAAACTAGTTAGAATTATAAGTATCACTTAAAATGGGTTTTTTGGAATTAAGCCATATCAAGGGTTAAACAGATGTCCTTTTTGACGCTATATGATTGCATTGAGTGAATTTGAGATGCGAATCTTGAGGGCTTAGACTCAATGATTATTAAATTATATCGAGATCTCGGTGGTTTAAGAGATTTCTAGAAATGCGGAGTCTCCAATTAAGACAAAACAGCTGAGTAACAAAGCTCAGGTCAGTTCACCAAAAATACAATCTAAAAAGTAAACGAATTTCCGTAGAATCAAGTAGACAGTTTACTGTAACAATATGTATTTTTATTATGTCATAAGTGATTGGGCTAAATGAATAATTACAACTGTGATACTTGAACTACTAGAAATTCAAGAAATTTACCATGGGATGATTAAATAACTGAGTGTATTTTTCCTGAAGAGGTAATATAGGCCATCAAACCGGTTTAGCCAGACATATTATTTTAAAACAATTAGTCCCTTTGATATATTTAGATAACACGATGAGAAGACGATGGTTATCAGAAGCGTGTGGTACTTGTAAATAGCTACAAAGGCAAATGGATTTAAATGGTCTAATGAGACCACATGATAGACTAATACAATCTTCCTTACAAGAGGTTTGGTTGAGACCGGTCATAAGGTTGATTTCAAGTCAACCTTTGTTGTGCTATATAAAAGTATTCAAGGGTGAATACTAAGGTTCATAGACGCCTTAGCTCTATGAATATTGAAACCGACTAGTATGTTCAAGAACAGTTTTTTCTTATCCATAATTTACTATGGTCATACTGATTAATTATCCAGCTTGTGTACTTCATCATTAATATCTTTGTTTCTTTCAGCTTTTAATTTGTCTAGTTGACCTTTTGTATTTTTTTTCCTATATAAAACGTCTTAAGGAGCATATATGTGACCGAGTCGTTCACAAGTACAACATGTACAACAGCCAAATTATTTTCTAACAATTTCTGTCTACTTCTGAAACAGAATGTTTGTATAAAAATTTATAACAAAAGAAATAACCTGCTCCTATTATCTAAAAGTCAGTTTACTATCTGTGACAATTCTTTTAATACACATTAATTACTAATTTCAAATGGAAACAGTGAATCATAATTCATATAATAAAAGTTCTAAATATTGATTTATTATATATAACATGTTCAACAAGAGAAGCCCAGGACAGAGTTGGTTGGAGAAAACTGGTGGGCGGCCTATGCTCCATTGGGGGTAACAGGCGTAAGTAAGTAAGTAAGTAACATGTTCAACAAGTAAATTTAAGTGATATTATTACAAGTTCACAGATAGTTAAAATGTTTGCTTATGAGTTAACTTACAATACTACTAATAACAATTTCAGTTGAAGATGAACAGCACAAAACATTTAAAATAGTTTAATACCGAGTATATAACATATTCATTTAATTTCAATACTCATCAAATTATCTAACAATAAGTTATAACAGAATTTATTATGCTCACATCAAAAAACATTTGTCGAGTTAATTGATATCTACAGGTTAGCAGTAAATAAGAAAACTGCAACCTCAAAATTCAATATATATACAAACAATCGGCAGTGTATTACATTTCAAATTTCTATTTGGGAAAACAGAAAGTGTATCAACTGTATGAAAAAAAACTCTAAAAAACATTTTCTTCTTATTGTATTCTTAAAACTCTAAATTTTAAAAATTTTCATATGAAAAATATTAATATTTAAGTTAAGATTATTTATTATCCACTCAAATATTGTCAGTTGAATTCATATAAACCTTTTGTCAATCAGATTATCAAGAACAGTATTGAATTTACAGATATGATAATAATAAGCACAACTTAAGAACTACCACATACATATTATAGTATTAGATGTGCAAAACTGTAAAAATAAGCTGTATATGCAGGTTAACAACTTTGCTTGGAGTCCTTCTGGGGTTTATTCCGCTTTCAAGTCCGGACAAATGAGGAGGGAGTCACCCCATGTCTATTTGGACTTTTATTTAATTGACCTTTTATTCATCTTCATATAAAATGCCTTGATAAGTAAATACGTGTGACCAGATTGTTCGAAATGTCTGGCTCAAATAAATCACATTTTTCTGATCAATTACGTCTTCTCACTGTTCGATCAAAATGAGGAGGGGTCGGGAATAGGTTTAGTGACCATATTCAGTACAAAGCCAACTCGTCATAAAACATTAACTGGATTTGGTCAGCGGCATATGCTCCATTTGGAATAAAATGCGTATTTAAGTAGGTAAGTAAGCATGTCAGTGTTATTTATTGGTGAGTGATTTTCGTATAAATAATGCATATAACAACTTAAATTATCATGTAAATTTATTTTTTACAAAAGTCATAAATCATGACAGCATAATAATGTATGGTAGATTTTTCTTATAAAAACTTCACTAAATATTTAATTTAGATTTCAAGTAAACTATCAGAAATTATATTATGTATAAGTGTAAACGATAATATACTGTGAAAACTTTAGTAAATGCATTTTTTTAAAGCACCTTTTATTCTGATCATTATTATTAATGTTACAGTTATGATTTAAAACAGTCATCAGAAAATTTACTTCCACATTTGATGAATTAAAACATTACGAGCAATATTATGATAACCAGTAATTATTATCAGATTATCTGAACGCTATGTTTAAGGTTCGTTGATACAAACGAAAGTATGTCTACATGAAAGATGTCTGTTTAACTAAATTTGTATTCAAAAACTTAAATTTATCTATTACATCTGGCTATGACTAATCCATTTGTAGAATAGTCAAAATTCTTCACTAAATAAATAATTGTCTAACTGTTATATATAAATTCTCAAGACCAAAAGAAAAGAGGTAGATCAAGGAAAACATCGCGCCAAGAATCGGAGGTACATATAGAACGGATGAGTAGCATTTTGGAATAGTTTTAAAGAAGAGCTCGGTCCAAGAATCCTATTCGCCGGCCTAAAGCTTCACAAAGCATAGCAGGTGTAAGTAAGTAGCTGTTTATTAATCTGAACTACTGTCATTGTGTAGCGTGTTTTTTTAATCTTCTATTCTCTTCACCTTCTGATATTGTAAAGGTTTATTTTTTAAAATTAGACAGTATAAATTTTATCATAATTATAAACAAGCATCTTAACTTCATATCTTCTACAGATTAAAATATCTTTCCTGTTTAATTTTTTATACAGAGATTTAATTTAATCTTAATATAATTTATTTATTTGTTTATCAAAAGCGTAAATTTGACCCTGTATTAAAACTATTTCACTGTGTTACTGAATCATTCCATCTGTTTTTTATATAGTTTTACACTTTAAGTTCAAACGTTCCGATTAAAATTAATGTAACTATAAAATAATGGTCTGATGTTTATGGAATATTGAACCTTTAAAAATTCTTTTCTAGTTAACTTAATATTAAATTTTTCTCAATGAAATTTTTTAATTAAATCTGTTTTGAATTATTTTCTAAATATTTCAAAGTATAAGAAAGAAATCGTTGATGCCTCCAAGTGATCAGTTTACTTAAGTATATTTGCGCAGAGATTTCGATATGTAATGTAAATCGTATTGATAAGTTGTACTCATTATATCTTCCCACTTCCTAACAATATTCAACTGGAATTTATCGATACCAGCGCACCTTTTATTTTGGTGTTAGTTACAGCTCAAATGAGTAATGATGATTTTAGTAAATTAATGAGAGTGATGTTTCAATAACACCTTTAGCCTGCATTAGATCAAATCAAAATTTATGTGTCTGGGTCTTCCAAGAATTAATTATTTTTTTGTCAATACATGTAAGAATCACCAGTGAAAGTTTGTTTAGAACAAACTTTTATCTGCATAATACTATGAATGATAATGAGTGAGCTAAAAAGACATGAAGTGTTATTTTTTAAAAAAAATTAGTTAGTTGAGTATGTGCAACATAAGCAGAATTCGATTCTATTAAAATATCATTATCATCATTGTTTTTCAATGAGCTTTTCATTGAAATATAACTATACATTTGTGTTAACCAGTAAATAATTTATACTTATTTCTTTTAACATTAAAAATGTTGTATATTTTAATATTTTTTTAATTTCAGAATGTTGATACTTTAAAACTGAAGTTCAGCTAATAAGTTCATACTGTTTAGACATAAATGTTACTGGTCGACTGTCAAATTAAGATCAGCTTATTTTATTTCCATACGCCTGACCACAAAATCTACGATAATAATAAAAATGAAGTTTCTGTCAAAATACACTAAGCCTAAACTTGATGGAAAATTTACAGTCTCCCTACACAATGTCCATAGAATCTTATCAACAATGATAAATTGAACATAAATGATTCTTTTATTTAAATTACTTACGTACTTATGCCTGTTACCCCTTGTGAAGCTTGAGCCACCGACCACGATACTCCAACAAACTCCATCCTGGACCTTCCTTTTCAGATGTTCTCATTTGCAACTCATTCTTTTGATATCTGTCTCTAATTCCCGCTGCAGTGAGTGTTTTGCTCTTGCTCTTTCGTTTTGACCTTGTAGAGGCCAATTTAGAGTTTGTGTCGTGAGGCAGTTGGGTTGTCCCACTATGTGTGTCCTATCCACCTCCAGAGTCTTTTCTTAACTTCCTCCTAATCTGGAAGCTCGATTCTTTCCTCCCACAGTTGATTTTTGCTGATGGTGTCTGGCCAACAGTTTCGTAGTATCTTGCGAGGAAGACCGTTTATAAATATCTGTACCTTTTGGTTGATTGGTTTCGTAGTACTTCAACTTTCCGCTCCATACAATTAAACTATTTTGACAGCTGTATTGAAAATGCTGACTTTGGTGTTGGTTGACAGTTGCTTTGAGTTCCAGATGTTCACCTGTTGTAGAAATGCTGCCCTTGCTTTGTTAATCAGTTTCTTTGTATCTTCATTAGATCCACCTTGCTCATCAATGATGCTTCCCAGTTATGTGAAGGTTTCCACATCTTCCAAAGCTTCTCTGTCAAGTGTGATTCGTTTGGTCATCTGCGAAGTCCAAATCGTTTAACAGCATCCGAACATTTCATTTCCTGAGTAACTCGAACAGTTCTACTGATTTTCTATATTGAACGAACCATTCCTTATACCCCATTTGATTGTAACTCCGGCTGTAAGAGGAAGCATCGGCCTCGTCACTTCCAAAGGAATTACGTTTCCGCCGTGAGGCGTCATAACTCCGGGGGAAGATGTTAAATTGTTTGAATTATTTTTTCTGGTGAGTGTTTTTCATTAATTTATTTTTCTACAGTGTGGATTCGCTAACTTCATCCAAAATCTTGCTCCTTTATCCAGGCTTGGAACTGGCAGTAACCCTAGAAGGTCTGCAGGAGACGAAAACAAGGAGGCTATTATAACGAGGGTTACTAAAATATAAAGGGAGTATTTGATGAACTTTTCTCAGTGAAGTTTGTCTAAATTTTCAAAATGGAATACAAGATCCTAGTGAGGAGAACGGTAAAAAAAATCTTTTTCCAAACACTGTTTAGAATGATGCATATCTAAATAGTGAAGACTTGTAGTGACAAATATCGGAGATGATGTTATGATAACAAAAAATCTCAATGAAGACGAGATGATAACACAGTCACATAATAAATGACATGATTTCACAATTACTCGATTATTATCAGAACTGAAATAAAGTTAATATACGAGAATCAGTAAGATTGTGTAAATCATAATGTTTATTCAATCATAATCGTAATCGCTGTAATTTACATCTTTATTTTAAGATGGGCTATTTGGGCTATATCTTCCCAGATTAATTAATATTAGTTCCAATTCTATTCTGTATCCATTAAATCATTTGTAACTTTCCGCATAATTTTGATGATAAGTAATCAGTAACTTAGTTGATTATGTCTTGACAATCAACATTATAAGATCTTTTTTCACAATTGTTTGCATTTCATTTTTTAGCAAAATCTGCCTTTGTAAGCGAGAAAAGTAATAAGACATTTTTCACATAGAATAGTGTGCAATATACTTAAAAGAGTTGACTAAAATAAATAGCTACTGATAGGAAATGATAGCTTTAACTCATAAGGCATTGCATTCTGGATCACTTGATTATCTATTTGATGTTTACATAAATATATATCAATAAACTCATCTTAAACACTTTAGCAGATAAATACTGGTATTTGTAATGAAAGTAAGTAAGAATTGAGTTAAAAACCGTCCAAGGAATATTCTGATAAAATTATGTGTTGAATTGCACCGTATATTTTGTTTAATATATTATTCTGTGTAACAGACGACAACTCATTTGTTTTGAAACCTCTGCTTGTTATATTTCAACTTAGTGAAACGACTACACTTTTAAAAATATAATCCACAAACGTGATGACCTTAAAAATTGCTTCACTTAGATTTTAAACTGTACAATGTTCAAGAATATAATTCTCTCAAATTTGGATTAAAAAGGTCATGCAACGAAAAAACAATACAAGACCTAATCAAATGCAAATAATATCGTGCAGGATATGTTCGGTAAGAAACTTATAGGTTCGCAAATCAAGCAAATTCAAGGAATCAGTTAAGACTTCAAGGTAAACAGTTGCCTGTGTGATCGCGCAAAACGATTGAGTTGTTCTGGGTAAGTTGAAGACCTAATGCCTATACGATGTCTGTTCTTTCTGGAAACCAATGGGAGATCCCGCTCTTTCTCCAAATAATATCACATGACCACTCATATATAGCCACAGAAAAGGGTGTCCTACTCACTACCTCCTCGTAGCGGAATTGTTGTTTGTGAAATTGAGGGCATGAAAAGAGAATGACCAATGCTTTCAACTGCTTAGTTGATACGGGAGTTTGACTCAGAGAGTTGACCTTAATTAACATGACGAGAAACTCACTAGGATGAATGATGGGTAAACTTGACGCATGCATTGAAGAAGAGAAGGAATTTGAAAATTTCAGTATAACATCAGTGTAATTCACTAATGAGGAACTCACTTCTTTTTTTCACAAATAAACTGAACACCTTGCTTTTAAGTGGAAGACGTCATCCATTTTCACATGGTCGTCAAAGTAGAGAGAGATCATTGTTTTAGTTTTTGAGGCATCTTAAACACTTACAATGTACCGTGTATTGAAGATTTCCTTATTTAATGTAATACTAATATAGTGACTTGATGAGCGCAACATACTTTTAACTACACAACTGACATTCCATTGAGTTGGAACATGTAAGTTACTATTTAGTTTCAGTGAGTAACGCATTAGGATTTGAAGTGAAAGTCATTGAATCCGAATCACATTGCAGACATGATAATTTAGCTGCAGATAAAATCAAATGATCAGTTCTAAACAGTTACAGTCGCGTTTTACTGCGGTTTAATTAATTCGTTTATTTAAAATATATGTGACGAGGATTAGAATGAAACTTACAGGTATTAATTTTTCCTATTTTACTGATACTGAAAGCATATATTTTGATGAAATCGAGTGGTCATTTAAGGAAACCTGATTTCTTTTGTTGTTTTTCTTCAAGAATATTAATAGTTGGGGATCCCCAGAACTCACTTGAAACAGGCCCTAATTTTGTGATTTATTTCTGAAATTTTGAATTTTTATGTTTCTTCGCCAAGAGACGCTTACTTGACCTATAGCTTACATATATCACTCGGAAATCCTCGACTGTCATTTGGGTGACGGATATTTTTAGTTCGCTTCATTTTAGCTCTCTCAAGGGCGTTCCTACCACTGTATAAATTAGCTTGATTTGTGTGCTTAGCAAGCTCGTATTTTCTGGATGCTTTTAGAACACATTCTCTACTCTTCATCAAAACTTATTGCTCTAGTTAACAGGGCCGGAGATATCAGATTAGAATAGCCTTTCGTGTCACTGAGTCATGCTCTTCGTTCCGTTTACCAAGTAAGGTGAACTCGTAATAGCATTCAAGAATATCAATCGGTGACCATATCATAAATTGAACTAACTTGACACTGGTTATAAAATTTTAAAATGCGGATTTAAATTTGTAGTAGACGATGACACTGTTATCCAGAATGAATATCAAGACCTCACAACTAAACCATACCAATTAACCGAGTTCAGAATCATTCAAATTTGCTTAAGCTAACATTCACCATAATTGTTTACTTTTGGTAAGCGTCCATACAGTGATTTGATGAAATCAACTTCCAGCATCACAATATAATTACACAATGTAAAGATCATAATTTCAAACTGTACATTATTCAGTTCCATATTGATCATCACAATGTGTGTACATAGTAGACAATGTTAGTTGACCAAGATTTTGATTTCTTTTAGGGTTTCACATTGAAAAACAACATTGAACAAATTTATGACGTAGCATAGATTAATGCAATCATTTATTTTCTTTAAACATCAATAACCTTCACATAAATAAATGTATCAAAAATTGAAATATGTAAACAATTTCATAATAATAGTAATAATAATAATAATAATTACTATTCAATTAACTAAGATTATATTAAATTGACACTTTTATTATGGAATTTCTATTAATTAACATTTTATTTCTGCATAACCTTATTATTATTATTAAGTACAATTTTTAAACTAAACTAATAATATAACCACAAGTTATTTGTAATTTTAATGACAAATAATTGTTTGTTTGTTTGCTTCTGTATTGACAACTACATAATCAATGTCTTTCTATTGTATTCTCTATTTTTTTTTTTTACTTATTCCAAATCATATAACCAAATTACAATCAGATTATATGCTAAATGAATATCTCAGTCATCTAATTTTTTTTTATTCTTCTCCTATAGAGATAGATATATTATGATATTTAGAAAAAAAAAATAAAAACCTTTTATTTACACAAAATCAAGGAGATTAATAATTTGAATGAGATGGAAAAAAATGTCATAAAAAATTTTTTAGACGTTGTGTTGTTTTTTTGTTTTTGTTTATTAATCTTCATCGAAATAGAAAAAAAAACGTTTTGATCATATTGTGCAAAGTATGTGGACCATTTTTAAACTAAAAGTCAATGAAAGGAATTTATGAATTGGATTAGTTTACATCAGTATGTTATAATTGTTTTTCATCCTTTAACATCTACACTGAAGAAAGCGTATTCTATCGGATAATTATGCTTACCAAAATAATTATATAATAAAATGATTTTTTTATTTATATAAATGAATTTATAATTTTAGTAGAGATAGTTTATATATTTAATCAACAAAACATAAATCAAAGTATCATTTACAAATAATTAAACGGAATTCAAAAGTGGATTATCACTGGTGTACAACTATTTAGTACTAATGTTGACGCTCAATCGAATATTTTAATAAAGATTGAAATAAATGGGAAAAAAAACATTCCCAAAATTCAACAATTAATGTGTTATGAGTGGTTCATTCACATCACCGTTAACACTATCCTGATCTTAACACAATAAAACTTAGATTCATAGTTTACATACAACGCAAAACATAAGATTCAACATGTTTATGAAAAAAACGCTAAAATTTATTTCATCAAATGATAGATTGGTTTTTTCAAGTTGTCATGAAAAAAAAAATCAGTTGGGAAAATTTTTATTAGATCAGTATACACATTGAGTTTAATGAACAAGGCATATTAGTGTAGAGAAATATGTCTACACAGTATAAATCTCCATTAAATAGATAATTTATATATTCGTTTAAACTGTTTAATTTCGTTCACAAATATCATTAGATAAACCTTGTCATATGAAGTTGATTATACGGTAGATTACATATTATTATAGTACCTACAAACCATATGGTCATTCAAAAATATGCTTTATAATGCAGTTCATATTATCTTGAATTTTCGGTAACATGTTTGGTGTAATTGTTAAATTAGCAAAACTGCTGTTGTTGTTGTTATCTCAATTTATTACGCGACATAAGTGGAATTAGTTTCAGGTTGTGAACAGTAATCTGTAATCTTAAATTCACTAGCCTAGTATTAAACTAATTTGTTACTACTTGGACGAATATCAGATGACCGAAATTGTAACCGAATCCATGCTAAGCAATAGCGTTATTGGTGAAGACACTAATATCGTGATCAAATATTGCGCGACTTCATTGTGTTTTACAAAATATTGAAAAAAGTATAAATATTCAAATAAAATAACTGTACAGTTATTTAAAATCCAAACTATACACACAATTTAAGAGTGTGCTAATTCTTTACAATTTGTCATGGATATCAATCGACATAAATATAAATGCATACTTATAAACGAACTTGAGAGTGTACACTCCTGTGTTAATGACTTTGGCAAGTGCATATAAATATAGTCCAGATTTACAATCATTTTTATCAATGAACATAATCATTACTGACAACTTGTAAATTACTTACATATTGGAGTACTTTCAATAAATAATCCTTCTGATTGTTGTAATCCTCTCCTTTCTACTGCTCTTGCATAAAATTGGTTTTCTAGTCTATGAACTGGATAAATGACATCTGTAGTACTAACTGGAATAGTCATAGTAGGTAATGGAAAAGGCAAAGATGAAGCATCTGTTGTACTGCTGCCAGTATCGGTAGTAGCAGTGATAGTAGTAGTTGTTGTTGTCGGCGTTGCAATAATAGTAGTGGTAGTAGTAGTAGTAGTAGTACTATAAGGTAAACAATGTTCATCTTCAAAAGACCAGTAAGATTTATTTGAATCACCCATGTTATACAATTGAGTGTATTTTTCACCAATTTCTACTGCGTAAATTTTATTACAAAAATAAAAATATTAATATTCATTTAAACGTGGATAAATAAACTATCCAATCAAATAGTACGTTCATTATTAATTACACAATTCTGCAATAACTATAGGAAAATTAACTCATTAAATTCAACCTTGACATTAACCAATGAAATAATTATGCGTAGGATGACTAGTTTACTGAAATACACTAATTTTTTTCTTGTCTATTAATGTTCTTATCTTTACGTTCATGTCTCGTTTTAGGCAATGATAATAAATGAGAATAAACTAACTGCATGGCCACCCACGCTTTTATTAACTGTTGATGAGTAAAAAAAAATGTTTTGTCTAATAAATTTTATTTTGAATAATCTTTACAAACAAACCACAATACAATTGTAATCAGCTCAGGTGATTTTCGTATATACAAATTGGCACACACAAAGCTAATATTCCTTGTGGATTGTGAGTTCTATGCACATGATACACTATTCTAATTAATAGATTTATTAAAAAAAATATATTGGTTTCATAAAACTACTTATCCCTTTTTGTACAAAATAACTAATATGTACAAATAAACACAAATGATGGAATGTATATTCTTTTTCATTTCAGTTTAGAAATAAATATCAAACTATACATGTAAGAAGTTGTTTAACTGTTTCACAGGTTGTTTATTAATTATATTAAGACATTATTTATCAATGATAAATATTGTTGTGCATCTATCTATCTATCTATCTATTATTATTATTATTTGGTTAGTTAACTGATTAAAAAAAACGGAAACATCAATCGATCAAATCAATTTTCATTTTTCATTGTCGAATGTTTTTACGTAATATTTTATACAATGTACTTCTCTCTATCTAATTATGTATAGGTGGGATTAAACTTGTTGCGTGATAATATCTACTACTAATTAATGTTAACTGATTTAAATTCAGTTTGATTAATCATTAATTTATTACGTTTTAGTGAACAAGCGATATTTATGAGAAATTTAAATAATCTATCACTTACAATTTCACTTGACTCTAAATAGTCAGATTCTCTACTTTGATCCAATGATAATTATTAAAAGCTGTAAGTGAAATACAAGGTCTTGAACAGTCAAAGATAGTAAATTCACAAATCTAGTTCTTGTAACTGGTCTAGCTATTTATTTTCACATTTCATATTGACCTTGAATAAAGTGATATCTCTTTTTTTGGTCAGTAGTGAAAGACATTAATATCCAACCATTCTAACTCTGATTGAGTTTAAAAAAGTGAAACAAATAAAAACAATCGATAAATGAAAAACAGTCTTATGACTTTTAGAATATTATTCACTGATTTAATAAATTTGATGAAATTTGTGATCATTGTGTTCATTGAATTTCTAGACGAAAATCAATTTATCACATGTAATTTGGGAAGACTGAAGTACAGTGTAATAAAATGCTTAAGTATACATAAGTAGATTACTTTCTTACAAAAGGATTAAATGTTCATATTACTAGAAAGTTGTGAACATTGAAGCTTAGATTTCACATCCCTTACACCATCTGTGAAAATATGCGGTTGCTTATGTCCATTATTTTCACTAGTCAACTGATAATGTGACATTATATTTTCGAGTATTGTCTATTTCTAAAAGTTACCAATTCACTTGTAAGTAACTTAAATAGTTAGAAACTCATATTTTTAGTATTTTTAGTATTTCTGAAAAATCGGATTTGTTTCAAAACTATTCATATTATCGAATTTTTTCAGAAAAATTCAAATCACATAATAATGTTTGACTTAATATTCACTGAATATGTTATAATCCATCACGCTCGCTACTGTCCCATTTTTTAGAAGAGATGACAATATTTGAATTTCAAATGAAAATGAATTTAAACTGATCTAAGCAACAGAAGAGTCGAAAAATTGAAGGGACATATACATGAAAGGTGAGAATGTACATTTGAATTTATCGTTTGAATGATCTCTTATCATTGGCTTATATTAAATAATAAAAACAACAACGAAACAAAATGTAATACCATTCTAGAATTTAACTTTTTAACTAAAAGAACTCATCGACATCAAAATACACAGTTAATATTGTTAGATCATAAGTTTATTGAAATCCAATGAGTTTATCATTCAAAAAAAATTTGAAAATTTTATTGTAGAGATTTTTAAATTTATTTTTGGATAGTGAGTGATATAACTTCATTTCACTACTTTCATATTAATGGCAGACTGTAAGTTGTGTTTTCATGCTTTCAACACTATGACAAAAATAAATTACATTTCCCTAGCCAATCATTATCATATTATTACAAAGTCTTATTAAAACATTTTTTGACTCAAAAGAAAGAATATCTTCTCTAACCAACTAATGCATATTCAGAGTTTTAAAAATTCTTAATTCAAGAAAGCTTATTTGTAGGAGTATCAGATATTTCGACTGGCCATTGCGTTTATATTGTTGATAAATAATGCTTTCCTTGGAAATGTAAACACTTTATGTCTAGTATGATGAGTTTCAAACTGATATCTGATGTTTATAATTACGAAGTCAAGTTCATTAGGTTATTCAGTGGTGACCTTCTTTTTGGAAGTGTAGTATGTAGGTATAATTACTTGGTACTTTTTCTGAGTTTCCCGTATATGCCATGCATATATTAAATGATGTATGAAAAAAATAAAACTATTGTTCGCATTTACTCATATGAACTGGATTACTACTAAAAACTCAAAGAGTAGTGATAAACAAGATATGTTTTTACTTTGAAATTTTTCAAGAGTGCTCGACCACGACTCATGATAAGTTTGTCAAGCTGAAATACAAACAACGTAATTTTTGATGCATTTCCCTAACCACAGTACCTAGAGGTGCTATCCTTGACTATATGTGTAGCATTGTATGCTTAAACTATCTTTTAATCAATATAAGTCTTTTATGTGTAACATCTGAGGAAAATATACTATTATTGCTTTATTTCCCTTATATATAAACAGTTAGCTCATACTATGCCACTTATTAAACTTAATCAGTTGAGGTGGTTGGGACATGTGTTACGTTTGAAAAATCACTGACTGCCTCGTCGAGTTATGTTTTGCGATGTAGGAATAGATTGGACGAAAGCTAGGGGTGGCCAGACCAAAAAGTGGCACAAACCCATCAAGTCATTGACACATGGATTAAGCCATGTTTGTAGATGTTGACTACTTGGTTGGGGCCAGCGAGATCATAGTAATCAGTGGTTAGAGACCTTGAATCACATGGCTCAAAATCGTTTGCAATGGCGCAGGTGTATTCATTCTATGCGTTCTCTCAAATCTTAACCTAATGAATTCCTCATCACCTTTCCCTTTTTCTTATAAGTTTATTTCACTAGATTCTACTTCTTGAATAATATCGCCGAACCCTAATCTATTCGAGTACTGCTTATACTTCTACTGCCTCTTCTACTTTGGGATTTGAAGTGACAACTGTATCTCTGTGCTAATGTAGTATGACAACTGGAACTGATGTACGTACGTACAAAGTTCGATATTGTTGCTGACTCACTGATGTCACTTACTAACTTTTGAAGTTTAGGAGTTATGAATGTTTTACATGGGCATCGATTCTTTTAAAAACATAATGACACTAAAGATACAGTCTAAATGCTGCGAATAAAGTAACTTACTTTCACAGTGTTAATGCGTTCGTTATTATCTGATATTATTATTATTGCTTCATATATTGAGAGTTCTACACTATCAATACACTTTTATCATCAATTAAGGAAATCGGCCTAGTATTTCTGGTCGGTCTCAGTTAAAATTAAATCTCTGAAAGATATTTTCAAACATGTCAGACATTATCTGAAAAAATGAAGAGACCAGCCAAGTAATAGTTTAAATACAATTATTAATTACACCTGAAACAATGATTACCAGATTTTTTATCACAGATATTGAAATAAATCGATACAAGGCATCCATAAAATGACAGTAAGAGCTATTAAATTCATTAGATTCACGAACAACTCAAGTCCACATAAAAAGAGTCAAGAATATGGATTTTCTTTTTAATAGAAAAACTTAACATTTATTGATTAAATAGTTTGTTTTTCTCAACTGTAACCACTAATATTCCCTACTGATCATTTTCCATCACTAATGCATATTTAATAAATCGTAGACTAATCAAAAATTACAAAATTTCAAATAGAATTTGTGGATACAGTACATGAATTACATAGTGTTAACTTCTTCAAGCTACGTATTATGCCGATATGCATTCACTATCTCATTGACCTCTGTTCTAAGTAGGCTTCTGATCATGTGATTAGTTAGTTCTGTCAATCTCAGCTGGTGCGTCGAATTTGTTTATATTATGTGTTGATCGTAGATTGATGAGGATGTAAGGCTTATAAAAATTCCTATATAATCGACGGTTAATAACTTTTATATTTTTGCTGTCACATTTATGTACAAAGTAGTCTGGGTAATATTTTACGGTATTCAACTGTTAATCAAAGTATAGGAATGTGATGTCAATAGTACAATTTGCAATAATGGATACCAGTTGTGAATTGGATTCTAAATTTAGCAATCAACATATACGTACCACATGATACACTAGAATTGTATTCACACAAGTAAAATCACAAATATGTGCAGGTAAGCAATCCAGTCACTTGTACACAAAATATATATGTATAAATAAAAGTTCAGTATTAGTCATGTTAACAATTAGAAGAGTAAAATATCGATTCTGTGTAACTAATGCTTCCACAGTGAGTATTGCTCGGTATTTTAATTTGTGAAGGATATATATTAGCGGCTTATGAGTATAGACTATCCTCCATTGTAGATCCTAAATTTTTAAAAATTCTGGTATATTACGTGTTAAAATTTCATGAACATGATTCTGATAAAACGTTTATTTGTTTATTTTTCACATTTTCTACATCCGAAAATATATTCTATCATTGCAACTTCATTTACATGAAGATGCTAACACTTTAATAGAATATTTATCATACCTTATAACCTCAAACAGCAAGTTGACAAGGTATAGAATAACCTTATTCCTAAGCCGTCTAAAGCAACTGACATTTTCATGTTCATGAACTAATAAATGTTGTTGTTACTTCAAAGAAGGGTTCTGTTTTAGTTCCTAGTTTTGCATTTTTTTTATATCTAATCGACGAAAACAGTTCCAGGCTAGATTCGAAACATCTTGATTTTTCAGTGTAATAAACCACTGTAGCACATTTTCTTGTGTGTTCTCTTCAGCATTACAATTGTCTTACTGCTAGTATAACTCAGTGTAAAGGATGACTGTTTCGTGTTTTATCGCGCAACCAATAAATCCAGAGTTAGGCAGATCTAACATCAGTAGTTTTTCAAAATGTATTAATAGTTCAAATTAATATTCCTAATATGCACTTTGTTTATCAGCATCGCTCCACTCACTGTAACCGGAGCGGTTATTATGTAATTATTTGTGTCTAAAGTAAGTTAACTAGCAAAAGATAGAAAGTGACTATTAGTGGAAACCTGGACACTCGTTTTATCCCGTTTTGGACTTGTCAAATGGATAAATCTGCTAAAAGACATTCTACTTATTCTGTATCAACTTGTCTCATAACGGCTGTATCGAGGTGATCCGGATACAATGCCTATATGCCGACCAAGAATGATCTTAATTTCAGTCAAACTATTAACAATGAGATAATCCAAAGTGAATTAGGTTAACTTATATTGGATATGTTTATTGAGAAATTTATCGTGTGGAGTTAATTGTTTTCTTGAATTTTAAACTTAATGATAACTGACTGTTTACAAGAAAATGAACTTTTATTACAAATCACAAAAATTTACAGTTTTATTGTTATTCGAAAATAAATGATTAGCATATTACTTAGACTCTACAATCTGAGTGAATGTATCCTACTTACTGTATGGAAAATTGAAATGATAATCTAGAACCTAGTTTTCGAATTCATTTTGTATAGTTTATTAAGTTATTAGCTTCAGCTGATGAGAGCTTTAATTTCAGTTGTTATATCATTATTTCTCTCTTCAAACCTAAATTGTTACCTGTTCTTTATTGTCTGCGTTTATGTGTCAAGAAGGTAGATCTACTCTTAAGACCAGAGTTATGTGTAAACATGAGTTGTGCAACAAAAAATCTTTATGAAATGTAACAAACAGACAAGCTATCAATCAAAATAAACTGGTCAGTTAAATACTCAAAGAATTAATGAGCATCAGTTTGGTCAATGATATTAACTTATTATACAGTTTTTCATAACTTCTATAAACGATGATCCCACCACTCAGTTCACCGAGAAATGTACTTAGTTGTGAAGATGTGCCCTTTTTATTAGCAACAGACACTGGTTCTCGTTTTCTAAAAGATAATGGATGAGTAGCCAGTGTAAAAGATAAAGGTAGATTGGGATCCGGGCAGTGGCTAGTTACACTTCGTATTCTTGACAATAATTAGACCCTTCGCTACAAACACGACCGTAGCTGCTACCTTGACGTGGTGGTCGGGCTTCCCTGTCGTGATGACCCAACCGAGCTATATTGGCTAGAACATATGTATCTAAAGGTTCTACCATGCCAGACAGGTCGATTGGAGAACGACAAGACTAAAAGCAGCTACTCAAGGTCTGAGGGCGAAGTCCTACTGCTGACTGTAGAGGGATGTGTCAGCAGTAAGGTGTTTCCCTCGGACAACCAGCATCTGCAGCGATGCTGCCTTCTCACAAGGAAGGAAGGGTTAGAAAATGTCGACCCTAAAAATATCACATCTCACCCTACCTCACGGATTTCCGTCTCCGTCGGTAAGGTTGCCTACTAAGGACTTTTAAGAGAGGAGATTATACTCTAAAACCCTTTCATCAAAAGGCCGTGCGTGACCGGCCTCAAGCAGTTGTCCCTTGGGCACTGCGATCACGCTCCCAGGTCGTTAAGACCAATATTAATCTACCTTTCATTTCAGGTTCCTCAAGAAACACCCTTCCATGGTTTGGGCAGCCGGGAAGTGACAACCGCCCTCATACTCGTAACAGCACAGGAGATCAAATCGGTCACAATCGAATCCTTTCTACACCCTCTAACATCTCTCTCGTCTCCACGACCAACTCTAATTACATTCCTTTATCTCACTGCAACTCTTCTGCAAACGATTCGAGTTCACGAAACGTTATTCCTGGTCTCCTGAAGTCTCGTTCTAAATTACATGTTGGAGCTTTTAATGTACAGTCATTGTGTCAAATAGGTCAACAGGTTTCATTAGCTAGAGCTTTAGAACCTCGCGCCATCGATGTATGCTGCGTCTCGGAAACGCACATACAGGATCCGAGTAGCGTCATTCACTTGACCTCACTATTTCAAGATAAACAAGCAACTCAATATACCCTTCGTCCATCTGGAAGCCCTGATGCTGTTCTCCGAGGTCTCGCTGGTGTAGGTATAGAATTGAGTCCTTGGGTAGAACTAGCTCTCCCAGACTGGACTTCAGTAGATAGTCGAATGTGCGCTGTCCGACTGAACGGGATTGTAAGGACTCGGAAAGATAGGGACACTCGCCGTTGCCTCTATCGCATCTGCCTACGCTCCCAATGACTGCAATTCAGACGATGTGAAAGATGAGTTCTACAGAAACATTTAGTCCTCCTCCAAAACGTTATGCACTCTGATATAGTAATAATGGCTGGTGACTTTGATGCTTAAGTAGGTAGACAAAGTGAGAAGGGAAGACACCCGGTTGGACCTTATGGTGTCGCAGCTCAAAGAACAGATAATGGCGACCGTCTGTTGCAACTGTGCTCAGAAAACCGCCTATTTCTAGCGAACACTAACCTTAGGTCTAAGGAAAAGCATCCCTTGACCTAGCGACCCCCAAAGTCGTCCTAAAGCTGGACGCAAATAGATCACGTTGCTATCAGGCAACGATGGAGGGGCTCGATATAGGACTGTCGCTCGTTCTGGGGCACATGCCTAGATTCAGATCATGGCCTAGTGCGAGTGCGTATTTGTTTGAGACTTACTGGACGAAGGAAAGACACCGCAAGAAGACTTCTCAGGGTTCCACCTAATTATAGCATAGCTAAAAATACATTTCAGGAGAAATAAGAAAGACAGTTAAGCGACTGTGTAAGTGATTCCCATCCGGGGGCAAGTTGGAATGATATCAAAAAATCTATGGAAACAGCAGTGATATCTGTTAGTAAGGTTAACCATTAGGCTAGGAAGAAGCCGTGGATCTCAGCAGCATCTGCCGAACTGATGAATGCTCGAAAACGTATCCCACCTGGCTCTGAACATGATGAGGTGCGAAGTAAGCTTAAGCCCGGGCTGATAAAAAGCCTACGCAATGACCGTGAACAGTGGTGGGTGGCGAAAGCAAAAGCGATGGAAAAGGCTGCGGCAATAGGCAACATTAGACAACATTTCTGCCCTATAAAAGTAAGCGGTATTAGAAATCCTACGGTTAGTGAGACTATCTCGGAAAAGGATGATCTTATTATTCATTCTCAATCAAGGAGATTAGATAGATGGGCAGAACACTTTAGGGACTTGGTTTCATCGGTACCCAAACTAGTGATAGGGAGCGTGTCGACCGCCTCACTTATCTGGGGAGTCTCATCAGTGCTGATGGCCTGGTGACTGACGAAATCTCAGCACAGATACAGAAGGCTCGATTAGCTTTTACAAACTTGTTTCACTATGGCGTGGGCCAGATATCCGTATGCTAAGCAAAGGACAAGTGTACTGTGCAGCAGTTCCCTCCGTTCCCCTATATGGTTGTGAAACATGGCTCGTAAGAATAGAAGATATTCGATGGTTACTAGTATTTGATCATAGATGCCTTAGAAGCATTGCTCGAGTATCGTCGAACACCCGAGCAAGCAGTGCTGTCGTTAGGAAGGGTGTTAGGTCAATAGATGAAGTATTGAATCTTCATCAGTTGAGGAGTTTGGGACATCTGATACGAATGCCCGACCACCAACTGCCTCGAAGAGCTTTGTTTTGTGGTGTAGGATTAGGTTGGAAGAAAGTTAGGGGCGGCAAAACCAAAACACGGCACAAATCCACGAAATCACTGACAGGTGGACTGAGTCGTGTTGGTAGATGTAGATGGAAGATTAAACGAAACCTAGTTTTTGTCTTCAAAATACTTTTATATGAACTGATGGAATTCAGTGTATCAAAACACCAAGTTGTAACATTTGTAATATCTTATCAAATGTAAAACTGTCTCATTTTAAATCTACACTGTAACTGAGTTACTACGGAAGTCGATTCTCTAGACTGTTGGAAAGATGCTAGTAATTTGTTTATGAAATAAAACCACTGCCATTATTTGTCGGCAAGATTAATGATACTTTTTTTGTTATTTTTGGTCAATTTAAATAACATTTATTTAAATTGGTAACTCCGCCAGTAGAACCTTCGGGGCTACTGCCGGTCCCAATCCCGCATAAAGGAGGAGGGTTGGGCATGGGGTTGGCGACCCCATTCCGTCAAAAACTAACTTGCCAAAAAACGCTAACCAGAACAAATAATTCAAACCATTTTAACTCTGCCATAGGAGTTGGAAGAAGAATTATGATGTCGCGTGATGAAAGCCGAGTTCCCTCGGAAGTCACGGGGCTGATGCCTCTTCTGACAACCAGAGCAACCATTCTTTTAGGTACATGGAACGTTTGTACATTGTGGGAGCCTGGAAGACTATTTCAAACGCATTGGACACAGGTAGGACAACTGAGACTAGCTTCAGGGGAACTGCTGTTATACTCTGGTCATGAAGAGGAAAATGCTTCACATACACAAGGAGTTGCACTGATGCTGTCCAAACATGCACAAAAGGCACTGATAGGATGGGAATCTCATGGACCGAGGATCACTAAAGCATCCTTCAAAACAAAGAAAGAGGACATTACAATGAACGTCATCCAATGTTATGCACCTACCAATGACTACAATGACGACGTTAAAGATCAATTCTACGAAAGGCTGCAGTCAATCGTCGAGAAATTTACACCAAAGGATTTGACGATTCTTATGGGAGACTTGAATGCCAAGGTTGGAATGGACAACACTGGATATATACACATCATGGGACGACATGGACTGGGAGAAAGGAACGAAAATAGTGAGAGATTTGCGAACCTATGTGCCTTCAACAAACTGGTCATCGGTGGCACAATATTCCCGCACAAACGCATACACAAAGCCACATGGATTTCACCGGACCACACTACTCAAAATCAGATTGATCATATCTGTATCAATAAAAGGTTCAGAAGGAACATGGAGGATGTGAGAACCAGGAGAGGAACTGATATAGCCTCAGATAACCATTTGCTGATCACCAAAATGAAACTGAAACTAAAGAAGCACTGGACAACGGGACAGACGACATCACACAAGTTTAATACGGCCTTTCTTTGGGATACCGTAAAACTCAACGAATTCAGGATAGCCCTCTCCAATAGGTTCCAGGCCTTTCAGGATCTACACAATGGAGAGGACGCGACATTGGAGAACAATTGGAAAGGGATTAAGGAGGCAATCACTTCAACATGTCACGAAGTTCTGGGTCACAAGAAGTACCATCACAAAGAATGGATCTCTGTTGATACTCTTGCAAAAATCGAAGAAAGGAGGAACAAGAAGGCAGCAATCAATGTCAGAGGAACAAGAGCGGAGAAAGTTACCGCACAAGCTGCATACACAGAAGCAAACAGGGAAGTGAAGAAGAGCATCAGAGCTGACAAACGAAAATATGTAGAAGATCTAGCAATGACGGCGGAAAAGGCTGCAAGAGAAGGAAACATGAAACAATTGTACGAAACAACAAAGAAGCTGGCCGGAAACTATCGTAAATCACAACGACCAGTGAAAAGTAAGGAAGGCAAATTAATCAGCAACACTGAAGAACAGCGAAATAGGTGGGTAGAGCACTTTAAGGAACTATTGAATCGACCAGCTCCACTGAACACACACAACATCGAAGCAGCATCCAAGGACCTCCCAATTAATATTGGCGCACTACGATTGAGGAGATCAGTATAGCCATCAGACAAATCAAGAGTGGCAAATCAGCAGGATCAGACAACATTCCAGCAGAGGCAATGAAAGCAGATGTGGAATCAACTGCGAAAATATTTCACATTCTCTTCAAGAAGATTTGGGATGAGGAACAAGTACCATCAGATCGGAAAGAAGGATACCTGATCAAAATACCAAAGAAAGGCGATCTCAGCAAGTGTGAGAACTACAGAGGCATCAATCTTCTTTCAATACAAGACAAAGTCTTCAACAGGGTATTGTTAAACAGAATGAAGGACTTCGTAGACGCCCAACTTCGAGATCAATAGGCTGGATTTCGCAAGGATCGATCGTGTACTGACCAAATTGCTACATTACGGATCATTTTGGAACAATCAATTGAATGGAACTCACCACTCTACATCAACTTCATCGACTACGAGAAGGCATTCGATAGCGTGGATAGGAAAACACTGTGGAGGCTTGTTCGACACTACGGTGTGCCTGAGAAAATAGTCAACATCATACGGAATTCTTATGATGGATTCAACTGCAAAATCGTACACGAAGGACAGCTAACAGACTCCTTTGAGGTGAAGACCGGTGTCAGGCAAGGTTGCTTACTCTCACCCTTTCTCTTTCTCCTGGTGATCGACTGGATTATGAAAACGTCAACATCTGGAGGGAAGCACGGTATCAACTGGACAGTTAGGACGCATCTGGACGACCTGGACTTCGCAGATGACTTGGCTCTTCTATCGCACACGCAACAACAAATGCAAAGGAAGACGACCAGTGTAGCAGCAGCCTCTGCAGCAGTAGGTCTCAAAATACATAAAGGAAAAAGCAAAATTCTCCGATGCAACACAACATGCACCAACCAAATCACTCTTGATGGAGATGCCTTGGAGGACGTTACCACCTTTACATATCTTGGCAGCATCATCGACAACCAAGGTGGATCCGATGCAGATGTGAGGGCACGGATTGGCAAAGCAAGGGCTGCATTTCTACAATTTAAAAATATACGGAACTCCAAACAACTTTCAATCAACACCAAAATCAGGATTTTCAATACAAATGCCAAGACAGTTCCACTGTATGGAGCGGAAACCTGGAGAACTACGAAAGCCATCATCCAGAGGATACATGTGTTTATTAACAGCCATCTACGCAAAATACTTCGGATTTGTTGGCCAGACACCATCAGCAACAACGAACTGTGGGAGAGAACAAACCAGATTCCAATGGAGGAGGAAATCAGGAAGAAGCGGTGGAAGTGGATAGGACACACACTACGAAAAGCACCGAACTGCGTCACGAGACAAACCCTCACATGGAACCCTCAAGGCAAAAGGAAAAGAGGAAGGCCAAAGAATACATTACGCCGAGAAATAGAGAAAGATATGAGAGGAATGAACAAACATTGGACAGAACTGGAGAGAGAAGCCCAGGACAGAGTTGGTTGGAGAAAACTGGTGGGCGGCCTATGCTCCATTGGGAGTAACAGGCGTAAGTAAGTAAGTAAGTATTTAAATTGGTAGGTCATAAAACAATCGAGCACACGTCCAACAATGATTGAATTTCAGTGATTTTTTCTGTTCTTTCTCTGTAGTTGCTGTTTTCTTTGTCTTTGCTCCTTCTGACTACGATTACAATTATTCTACAACGGCATTAAAATCTCAATTCGATATATTATTCACAGTTTAACAGGGCGTGCTAGTACTCCCATAAAGAATTAAGAGCGTTTGAGCGATTTTTATTCATTAAAATTATGATCACATAATATTGGTCTATTTTCACATTTCGACTCAAGTTATTCTTGATGTTTCTGATATAATGTATGTACACTTGTTTTATTTTAGTGATTAACACTAAGATTTTTGGATGTAAGGAGCAGAGTGGATTCCACAGCATAAATGAATTCATGTTATTCTGCTACAATTTTCGTCAATTTGATCTGAAGTGCGAATCACTAAAATACTTTGCGCCCTCTGAAAAAACGGCTTTGAATACTCAGATTTTCCCCCAGCCTCCATGATTTTTCACATATGGTGTTATCGATACTCATCTTGACGTGTAAGTCTTAGGCTACAATAGTCTGTTTGTTTCATGAGCTTTTCTCTAGGATGAATTAAAGGTTCTTGTGATACTAAACATAATCATATTCACTGGTATCAATGGTGGGCACATGGAACTGCGATGGTGGAGAAAACTTGTAGCTCAGGTGGATGATTGTGGTGGTGTTTTGTTCTCTGAGCTGGTTGTTTTGGTTGTGGAGCTTTCATTGTTCAGAAGAACAATGAAAGCTCCACAACCAAAACAACCAGCTCAGAGAACAAAACACCACCACATGGAACTGCATTACACTTCTCATACTTTTTAAGCATTACTTTATTACTCTGGCCCTACACGTTTTAAGTACCTTTGGGGATGTTTGGATAGGAGAAATGCGAAATTTTGTATGCCCGATACATTCTGTCTTGAAATAAGTAGCATCAAATTTCAATGGTATTATTATTCATTAGTAAACGTTATGATTAGATTGTTCTGAAATTACTTGGATATTTTAAAGTACATAACTGAATGTTGTGTAACAAAGTTTATTATCAAGAAAATAAGTAAAAAGACTAAACTAGTTTCTGCACCATGTTAAACTTCATGTTGTTGTTGTGTCCTATTAACCTCCAGCGTTATTTCCTAATTTCTTCTTCTGCTGGAATCTGGTTTGTTCCCCGTCACAGTAGACTGGTGCTGATGATTTATGGTCAACGGATGGCTTTCATAGTTTTCCAACTTTCCGCCCTAAATAGTAGAATTGTCTTGACAATCATACTCGAAATTCTGATTTTGATGTTGGTTTGTAGTTATTCTGAGTTCCAGATGTTCTTCAATTGTAAAAATGCTGCACTCGCTTTGCCTATCCATGCCTTCATATCTGCATCAGATTCACTTTGTTTATCAGTGGTGCTACTCAGATATGTAAAGGTTTTCACATTTTGCGAAGCTTCTCTACCAAGTGTGATTTTGTTGGTGCATGTTGTGTTGTATCGGAGAATCTTTCTTTTGCCATTGTGCATGTTGAGACTTACCACTACAGAGGCTGCTGTTATATCGGCTATCTATTCCGGAATTTGTTTTTGTATGTAGGATGGGACAGATAGATCATCTGCGAAGCCTAGATTGTTCAGCTGCATCCAAGCTATTCACAGTATCTCGTGCACTCAGTTTTAGGCTGTGTATTTATTTCTTGTAAAACAGAACGTAAAAATAAGAGCTCTTCTTTAAATAAAAATTTATATCTTGTCTAGAATGAAACTGTTCACACAATATACAATGCAACACTGAAGAACATAGATATACGAGTTGGGAAACTTATACTGGCTACGTCCCGAGGTTCTAAGTTAGGAATGAAGACATTTCAGCAAATTGACTGGTTCGCGATTAGAGGGTTCAAATAGTTTGAATTTAGCCTAAACAGTATGTACAAGCATAATTACAGTTTTACTGGAGTATTTTTTATGTAAACAATAAATAACTGAATTTGGAAACAATATTTTTCTCTTTTTACAACACAGTTTGTTCTTTAATAGTAAATGGCAGATAGAGTAGCAGAAAATATTAGATAATGTAGAACAGAACTGTTACAAATTTTTACTTTTTATCTTCAAATTGATCAACTCTGTACCGTCTCTGAAGAATTCAGAGAATCCATGCTCTGATTAGACTTATAATGCATACTACTAACATTTTGGATGTTTATTAAAATAGTGTAGTATCAACTAATATCAAACGACAAACTCTAATAAGTACATATAAATGTACTTTTTGAATGAAGAACTGTGTAGTGTAGGCGTTAACCTTTGGATTAGTGATTGATTGATTAGTCATCGTAATATATTCCAAAGGCCGAAAATTATGTTGAGTTAGCATTATGCTTGAATGCTTTGTTCAAATCCGATAGAATTATGCTGTCAAGCTATGAGTATTTTTTGTGGGACATTTGGATTGGACTGTGTAGGATCATCGATGAAATTTACAAATATTTACTGATTTACCATAAGCAACTTTCTAGAATAAAATTATCATTATCTAATTTATTTCCATGTTAAATGTTCAATAACTAATCCGTTCATCTAGTGACCAGATATTCTTCAAGCAAACTAAATAATCACATCTGTTCTATATGCATTAAAAAGCCAATGCAATTAATAATATGTGGTTTAATTGCCACAGCTCTCATTTCATCTGAAAAAAGATTCGAAACAATTTTAATGCAACATGAAACATGAGATTCACAAAACGAAATATTGGTGCATTTGTGAATTAAAAATTTAAGACACGGTTAGAAATCGACTCTTGATCTGATCTATATTTGAAGGTGTAGACTATGTGGTTGCATCGGTTGCGTATGACTGACTTATTAAGCAATTGTTCTCTTTCAATAGTATTTTCTGTCAAAATTACATACCGAAATTTTGGTCAAAGTGTTTGAAACGCATTTCAGATATTAACGACTGAAATCTACACATATAAACCTGCATATGATTTGCACTGATTGATAATAAGTTTAGAATATTTGCCAAAGAAACATTAGTTTTTATTCATAGAGTAATTGAAATTTATGCAAACATTTAGCATATTTTTCATGTTTGCATTATTTAAAGCCACATAGATTTTCACATATTCCCGATACAATATTAAGGTGAAATAGTTACTCTGTTAACTCGAAATTCGCGATTCCTAAATCGTATAAAAACTGTCGACTCAACCAATCAGTCGCAAGTAATATGGATGTTTGAAAATGATTATCTATTGTTAGACTAATGGTGAGATAGATCACAACTACAAAACACATGTATCTGATATTTCGATATGGACTTTACATGTTTAAATTTTATTGATTTAAAAGGTGCGTATAAAAAGATTACGAAGTGAGAAACGAATTCATTTCACCCTACACTGTTTATTTTGCTTACCAAATAAGGGCTTTAATGGAATAAAATTAATAACACAGGGAGTATAACTAGTAGGATTTATTAACTGAAAATTTCATGGTCAGTTTATATCTGAATTACTTGTATTAATAATATAAGTTATAACTGCCCAAGATTGTGGAAACGTAGTTCGGCTTCGATGAGTGCAGGTTCGCTCTCAACCAGAATAATCTAATTAAGAATGTCATAAGTTGAAACAACAATTTTAATTTTCATTACACCATTTAACTTACTTCATGAACACACGATACAAAATGGACATATATACATACATACATACGTACATACATACATACATACATACATACATACATGCATACATACATACTTGCTTACTAACGTACTTACTTGCGTACTTACTTACATACTTACTTACTTACTTACTTACTTACTTACTTACTTACTTACTGACTTACTTACTTACTTACTTACTTACTTACTTACGCCTGTTACTCCCAAAGGAGAATAGGCCGCCGAAAAGCATTCTCAGACCTACGTTCCTTTCCGGTTCTCCCCGATTGCTGTTCATTCTTTACATGTCTGCCTCTGATTCGCGAAGTTCTTTCGTCTCTCTCCACTTCTTTGACTGTGAGGATTCCGAGTGACTCAGTTGGGTGCTTCCCTCAATGTGTGTTCTATTGATTTCCAGTACTTCTTCCTGAATTTTTCTTTAGAAGGAATCTGGTTTGTTCTATCCCAAGGCATGTTGTTGTTGACGGATCTTCAGTATCTTGTGCGTGAAGTCGTATGTAAACATCTGTGTCCTTAAGTTGATGGCTTTCGTAGTTTTCCAACTTTCCACTCTATACAGTTAAACAATTTTGACAGTTACTTTGAAAATTCTGATTTTGGTGTTGGTTGATAGTTATTCTGAGTTCCAGATGTTCTTCAATTGTAGAAATGATGCACTCGCTTTGCCTATCCATGCCTTCACATCTGCATCAGATTCACTTTGTTTATCAGTGTTGCTACTCAGATATGTAAAGGTTTTCACATCTTGCGAAGCTTCTTTATCAAGTGTGATTTTGTTGGTGCATGTTGTGCTGTATCGGAGAATCTTGCCTTTGCCCTTGTGTATGTTGGTGCCCACTGCTTCAAAGGTTGCTGCTATAGTGATGACCCTACATCTGTTACTTCGTGTCCAGTGGAAGAGCCAGATCATCTTTGAAGCCCAGATCATTTAACTACATCGGATCTGTCGATTGTGTTTCCTTATTCCTCTTAGGTGTTAATGTTTTCACACTGCAGTCGATCAACAGGACAATAAGAAAGGGTGACAGTAATCAACCTTGCCTGACACCAGTCTTTACTTCTAACGAGTCTGTCAGCTGTCCTCCGTGCACGGTGTGTAGTTTAATTGATCATATGAACTCCATACTTTGTGGACTATCCTCTCAGGTACGCCATAGTGTCGAAGAAGCCTACATAGTGTCATGCTATCAAGCAGTCAAATTCTTTTTGTAGTCAATGAAGCTGATGTAGAGTGATAAGTTCCATTCAATCGATTGTTCCACAATGATCCGTACTGTTGCTGTTTGGTCGGTACATGATCGATCCTCAAGGAATCCAGCCTAATGAACTCGAAGTTGGGAGTCCAGGAAGTTCTTTATCCTGTTTAACAATACCCTGTTGAAGACTATGCCTGGTATTGAGAGAAGAGTGATTCTTCTTTAGTTCTCACACATTCTGAGATCTTGTCTCTTTAGTATCTTGATGAGGTGTCCTTCTTTCCAGTCTGTTGGTACCTGTTGTTGCACCCAAATCCTGCGGAGGAAGATGTGGAGCGTATTGCAGCGCCTTATATCAAGTGCTGCCCGGTCATGCTGCTTTGCCGCTCTTGATTTGTCTGATGACCATGCTGATCTCTTCAGTTTTTGGTATGCTTCCATCGATTGTGAGGTCCATGGGTGCCACTTGAGTGTTGAGTGGGTTCAGTGGGGCTGGTCGATCCAAGAGTTCTTCAAAGTTCTCTATTCACTGGTCGTTCTGGTTTATGATGACTTCCAAAGAGTTATTTTGTTTTATCATATAGTTGTTATATGTTTCCTTGCCTGGCATCCTTTATGGCCTTCATTGCTGGATCTTCCACATATTTACGTTTGCCGGCAGTAATGCTCCTCTCTTCTTTCTGAAAATGTGGTCGATTTGGTTCTGTGAAGTGTGATCCCTTGAAACCCATATAGCTTTGAGTATGTGCTTGTGAGGGAATATTATGCCGCACACTCTTCGTTCCTTCCTCCCAGTTCACATCCTCCCATGATGTCTTCGTCTCTGGTGTTGTCCATGCCAACCTCGACATTCAGATCTACCATCAGAATTGTCAAATCCTTTGATGAGCACCTCTCGAATATCGACTACAGTCTCTCGTAGAATTGATCTTTATCGTCTTCATTGTAATCGTTGTTAGGAGCATAGCATTGAATGATGCTCATTGTTACGCCCTCCTTCTTTGTTTTCAAGGATGCTTTGATCATCCAGGGTCCATCAGATTCCCATTTTATAAGCGTATTTAGCGCTTTTTCGACAGCATCAGTGCAACTCATTGTGTATGTGGAGCATTTTCTTCGTCATGGCTAGAGTATAACAGCAGTTCTCCTGAAGCTAACCTTAGTTGTCCAACCTGTGTCCGATATGTTTCACTGATTCCAAGCGCAACCACTTTTCACTTTCGTAACAACCTGGATAACTTTTCCGGTCCTCCTTATTGTTCGAACATTTCATGTGCCTAAATCAATGGTTGCTCTGGTTGTGAGAATGGGAATCGGCCTCGTGACTTCTGAAGAAACTCGGTTCTCATTATGAGACGTGATAACTGTTCTAAAATAAGAACTACTCACTTCCAGTGCACTGTTCAAATGGTTTGAATGGTATCTTCTGATTAGCGTTATTTTAGCGAGTCAGTTCTCTACCGGATGAGGTGATAACTCAACAATGACCTTACTTTTTTTTCCGTGCCTTGAACCGGCACTAGCCTCGCTGGGGTTCCAGGCACAGTTTATATATATATATATCATTTATTATAAAATTATCTACTTACTTGTCAGTCTTTCTTCTTTACAATTAATGTCAAATAATGGTATTTTTAGAAAACAAAAGCTCTTCACAGAAAATTACAATTATTCCATTATAATAAAGAGTAAACAAATAACAAAAGAAAAGTGTTGTAGAGAATAAAATCGGATTTTTCTAAACATCAATTATACGTTTTTCATTTTATAAATACCATGGAATGTAGCATGACTAAGTCGATGAATTATTCCACTTAATCACTGATTACTTTACTACTATGACTAATCAATTCACGTGACAAAAATTTCGTAAACAATACCAATCATTGGAAGAGAATTTTCGTCAACTAAAAATATTATGCTGACTTCAAAAATAGTAAATTAAAATTAGAATGTCTAGAAATTCAATCTCATTTTATTATTATTATTATATAAGACAATAACAGTATGAAAATAGTAATAACAAGAGGGGAGAATGAGTATTGTGAAACAGTCTCATTAGATGGATGGATGGATTGATTAATAGATTGATTGATAATTCTATCATGGTACATTCTCATCATAATTTTAGTAATATTACTTAACTTACTATCATTACTTTATTTAGTCAGTGCAATTATTACTTGGCAAGTTTTACAGACGGTAGTTACTGTTATATATAGTTGCAATGATTCATTCACATTATAAGATTGAACCTAAAAATAAGTGATTACACATAACATTAGTCAGCTGTAATAACAATTAAAGTTAATTTGTTGGTGACTGGAAATTACAAATACCTATTCATTAACTGACAGAGTGGTAGTGTATGTTAATTCACCAATTCACTAAATACATACATTAAAAATTACTATAATCACCATAATACAAGCTTTTACACTGGTGAAACACACAAAAAAAATCCATGATCAACATGGGTCAAGCTTACAACTTGAAAATAAAGTAAAATGTATAATTGAACTTCCAGTTAATTTGATCAACATTAATCACAAGCCTATTTTCAGTATTTGAATTATCTAAACCACTAACGATCGATAATTTCATGATCGTTGTTCTCCTTCATACGAAATAGATATATATTTTTTTCAATCCTTCTACTTCATGAATTATTTCATATTGTCTTATATAATTGTGATGCGATTTTACTTTAGTGTTATCGAAATTTCGAAGCATTACAAATGGCTTAGATTTTGTGCCTACTAACTACTACTATCCAGTAAGTAAACAGATAATGAAAATTAAGAATCTGTCTATATATAACAGTAGTGAAATTAGTCGATACATATTATGATTTTATACATAACTACGTAATGAATATTATGACTTGAATAAATAAATTAATTGAATAATTTATTATGACTGAAGAATTATTTGGATATATTTACATGTTGTTACTAAGAATAAATAAAAATGAATTTTTTGTTCTTCATATTTTTTCATGACTAAGTTAAAGTCAAAAAAAGAAAGTAGCCATGCTTCAAGACAGTTACAGTTATAGTTGTTAATAACAAAACTGTATTGCAGCCAAAAAATATTAGATATTTTTTTTAAAGATAAACAAAGCTATTACAAATTTATGACAAAATCAGTACAGCTGTGGTGTGAGCTACTTATAAGTAGTATATGACGTGAGTGTCAACGTAATGTCTGGCAACAGAAGATGAGGGAAGATCAAGAAAGGAAGCGTTAGAAAACAATGGAATTTTTTATGAAACGCATGGATTGCAACAGGAACAGTCCAGTTCGATATGATGAACTGATATTTTGCAAATGAACGATTTACGATATGGTTTTCCGATTTTACTGAGTAACTCTGTAATTTTCGTTAAATACAATTCGGTTGCCCCCTCCCCCGTGTTCTCGTCGAAAACACAGCCTTTGTTTCTGTATTTATTTATTATAATCGAATACCTGTGATTTCAGTTGTAACTTCAATATTTGAGAAAAGAATTACGAAACATGGAATGATAATCAGTCATCAAAGATGTGATTGTACCATTTAGATGGTCTGAGCAATATTACAAAGCATTTCGATTATTCATTAAAAATTGAAACAGTTGATTCAGAAACAACATAAGAATTAGTAAACTAGTCATAAGATTTAGCTTAATGATCACATAAATAGATAAGTTATACAGAATAGAGTGGTGGTCAAAGCTAAACGAATTACCAGTCCATATTTCAGTAAAATCTTGAAAGTTTTTTTTCAAGTTGATCATTTTATAAGACAGTTTCTGATGACGGAAATCACAGACTAAACAAACCGTTGCCTAACGTATAGGTTATACCTGTCATACTCAATCAGACGTTCAATGCAATATACGTACAATTAGCAAATTATTCATTCCATCTTTATTCCATAAATTAAATTAGTCAAGAAATAACGAAAACAATTTTAACTTTAGAAATCTATTTCTTGAAACACTTCTTATACATCGCATTTCTAACCTGTCAGTTGTATTACTTCATAAGTCCACTTTAAAGGAATTCCATCGATGCTGATTTCATGTATATAGAATAGTAATGATACATCAAGTAGGTTTTTGAGATAAAAAAAAATTAAGATTTTACACTGGCTACTAATATGTTGATGGTTTCAATTTATGTGAACAATTTACTTCAGTCTAATAAATATATGTGTGACTGTTAAAACGCAACCGACATTAAAATGTTACACTGAATTGTTTTCACAGTATATGAATCTCTAGACTATTTCATCACTTTGTGAGTACATCATCATTGTTGCGAAAGAGTTCAAAATATAGCGATTCTGATATTCTTAACTGAAATTTTAATTAGTTTTTTGTTGTCTTGTATGCATCCAGTGGGCATTTTCTCAACAGAACCAACTTATCACTGTCATCGCAGTACATTCAGACGATGCGATGCGTTTGTCCTGGTTTCCCCTACTAACCATTTATTCTACAAAAATCTCTTTTAATCTATTTTGTAAACAGAAACAGTTTTCAATGTAAAACAGAATCATCATCTGAAAGGAAAAATAAACAAATCCTACAAACTAAGGCTTGTAAATTCTACAGGTCTTTTCATTCTGTTGATAAATTTTTAATATGTCAATGGGAAGTATGAACATTCTATCTTTATAATAGAAATGTATGTCTCATTTATTTATACACATCATCGAATAAACTCAATAATTAAACAATATGATATTGTCTACACTAAATTATTGCAAATTTTTTGGTAATAACTATCTATGTACATCAACGAATATAGTTTTACTTCACTCTATGTGTGATATTCATAAATCACAAATCGATTTCTATTATTTCTAGTTAAAATTTTAATCAAGAATTTCCTACGCCCAGATTCAAAAATCAAATTATAAATTGTTATAGACTTTAGTTTATAACCTCATTCAATATATAACTAGCTATCTGCCTCAACATTGATTATTGAATAAGCTGTTACTCATTTCTTAAACCAGATTACCACTCACTATAATGGTCATAAATATGTCTAATGGGTCTAAAACAAACAAGGATGAAATTTAAACATTTCCAAATAATATCGTCCATGTCTAGGGATAAAATTCTGGTACCAAGAAGTATCTGTATTTCACTCTTGAAACTATACATATAGTAAACCAACTGTCATTAGTAAATAGTCTGGCAATTTATGAAAATAGTATTTGGAAATATAGATTTGAACGAAAAGCTATTTTTCACTTTATTCAAGTCACTGATTCCATTTTAGAAGAAACAATTGAATTCGCTAACCTGATACATATGAAAGCTAATATAATGTCAGTTTTTAAGATAAACTAAAATTGATCTACCTAATGATTTAATCTAATACAAACTAGTTCATTTAAATCAGTCTTTTGTCCTATTTTAACTTCATCGATTCCTCGTTAAGACAGTGGTTTCCATTTTCTTGAGAAGAAACAAGAACAAAAAAGGTATGTAAATAAAGTAAAATAGTTTTATTTCACAGCTTTGTAAGATTACAACTAGTAATATTATTGTAAGATATAACAATCTTTAATTAGTGAAGTTTAGGTGGATGTTCGAACGCGACAGAATAGAATACAAGATATGTAATTAAACATAGTTAATTAATAAATTCGAATAGTGGTGAACAGTATAATTCAGGACGGGCGTTTCGTCCCATTTACAACTCGTCAGAAGGATGTACCTGCATGTCAGAGTTCATATTCACTTCGACACTTAAACCTAGTACCTTAAGCTTCAAACTCCATTGCGTTATTCACTTAACTAGTGGGTCTAAATAGCCACTCGCCTATGCAATGAAGTGAAGATTAATTCATTTGTATTGGTTTTTGGAATCGTCCAAGTGATGTTGAATAGACTGATCAATCGCAGTCCTAAACACCATTGGGAAGACTCAAATAACCAATACAAATGAATTAAACATAGTTAAGTTTTTATTAAAACAAACTAAAACTGATTTGATCATATTGACTGCTGGATAAATGTTCACATTATAGCCACTATCAAACAGGTGTCCAGCTAATGCAGTTGTGAAAACTGCATTTCCATTCAGACATATAATCTTAGGAACATGCTCACAAAGCCTATTAAACTCTCCTCTCTGTCGTATCAATTTACCTGTTGCCACAAGTGATTGCAAGTTTGTAAACGCAACTGGAAGTGATGTCATAAAGTTATTAATCTACCTTCGAATGATTTAAACAACGTTTAGTGCTATGTAACTCCGCCTGTAGACCCCTTGGGGCTACTACCGGTCCCAAGCCTGGATAAAGAAGTAGAGTTGGGCATGGGTTTGGCGAGCCCATCCCACCAAAAAACAAACTCGCTAAAAAAACACTGACCAGAACAAATAATTCGAACAAATTTAACTCTGTCCTGGGAGTTGAAAGAAGAATTGTGATGAAAGCCGAGATCCTTTGGAAGTCACGAGGCCAATGCCCCTTCTGACAATCAGAGAAACCATTCTTATAGCCACATGGAACGTTCGAAAATTGTGGGAGACGGGAAGACTATTCCAAGTCGCTGCAGAAATGAAGAAATTCAACCTGGAGGTGCTTGGAATCGGTGAGGCTCGCTGAATGCAAGTTAGGAAAATAAGAATAGCTTCAAGAGAGCTGCTGTTAAACTCCAGCAATGAAAAGAAAAATGCCTTGCACACAAGGAGTTGCACTGATGCTGTCCAAACAAGCACTAAATACGCTTATAGGATGGGAATCGAATGGACTCAGCATCATCACACCATACTTCGAAACAAAGAAGGATGGCGTAACAGTGAGCGTCATTCAATGCTATGCTCCTATCAACGATAACAATGAAGACGTTGAAGATCGATTCTACGAGAGACTGTAGTCGATATTCGAGAGGTGCTCATCAAAGGATTTGACCATTCTGATGGTAGACCTGAATGCCAAGGTTGGCATGGACAACACCGGAAATGAGAATTCATGGAAAGACATGGACTAGGAGAAAGAACCGAAGAGTGTGAGAGATTTAGAAACCTATGTGCCTTCAACTAACTGGTCATCGGCCGCACAGTATTCCCACACAAACACATACACAAAGCTACATGGATTTCACCGGATCCCACTACGCAGAACCAAAGCGACTATATCTGTATCAATAAAAAGTTGACATAGCTGACAGAGCCTCAGATCACCACTTGCTGATCACCAAAATGAAACTGAAACTCGAGAAACAGTGGAAAACTGGACAAACTGCATCCCAAGAGTTTAATATGGCCTTTCTTCGGGCTATCGTAAAACTCAACGAATTCAAGATAGCACTGACCAATATGTTTCAGGCCTTGCACGATATACTCAATGGAGCGGAAACAACCTTGAAGAAAAATCGAAAGGGATCAAAGAGGTAATCACTTTAACATGTCACAAGGTCCTGGGTCACAAGAAGCACAATCACAAGGAATGGATCTCTGTTGATACTCTTGAAAAGATTGAAGGAAGGAGGAAAAAGAAGGCGGCAATCAATGTCAGACGAACAAGAGCAGAGAAAGTCACCGCACAAGCTGCATACACAGAAGCAAAAAGGGAAGTGAAGAAGAGCATCAGCGCTGACAAATGAAAATATGTGGAGGATCTATTAATGACGGCGGAAAAGGCTGCAAGAGACGGAAACTTGGGACAATTGTACGAAACAACAAAGAAGCTCGCTGGAAACTATCGTAAACCAGAACGACCAGTGAAAAGCAAGGAAGGCAAAGTAATCAGCAACACTGAAGAACAGCGAAATAGGTGGGTAGAGCACTTTAAGGAACTCCTGAATCGACCATCCTCACCAAAAGCACCCAACATCGAAGCAGCATTCACGGACCTCCCAATTGATGTTGGCGCACCTACGATTGAGGAGATCAGTATGGCCATCAGACAAATCAACAGCGGCAAAGCAGCAGGACCAGACAACATTCCAGCAGAGGCAATGAAAGCAGATGTGGAAGCAACTGCAAAAATACTTCACATTCTCTTCAAGAATATTTGGTATGAGGAACAAGTGCCGATAGACTGGAAAGAAGGATACCTGAACAAAATACCAAAGAAAATAGATCTCACCAAGTGTGAGAACTACAGAAGAATCACTCTTCTCTCAATACCAGGGAACGTCTTCAACAGGGTATTGTTAAACAGAATGAAGGACTTCGTAGACGCCCAACTTCGAGATCAACAAGCTGGATTTCGTAAGGATCGATCGTGTACTGACCGAATTAAAACAATACGGATCATTGTGGAACAATCAATTAAGTGAAACAGTTCTACTGTTCGACTGGAGCGGAAACTTGGAGAACTACCAAAGCCACTTGTCTACGCAAAATACTTCGGATCTGTTGATTAGACACCACCAGCAACAATCTACCCTGGGAGAGAATAAACCAAATTCCGGAGGTGGGAATCAGTAAGAAGCACAGGAAGTGGATAGATCACACACTGCGGGAAACACCAAACTGCATCACAAGACAATCCCTTTCTTGGAACCCTCAAGGTAAAAGGAAAATAGGAAGGTCAAGAAACACATTAAGCCAAGAAATAGAGAAAGACATGAGGAAACTGAACAAAACTTGGACAGAATTGGAAAGGGAAGCCCAAGACAGAGGTGGTTCTCTATTGGGAGTAACAGGCATAAGTAAGTAAGTATGTTAGTGCTATGTAGTGAAACCAGTCAATCTGAAGGACAAATTCTTTCATCTATCGCTTCTATTTGTCTGTCACATCTTCACAAAATCCCTCCTTCCTTAAAGAGAAGACCAATGAAAACGGGTATTTTTCAGCCGATTGTTTATATTTTTCGGCTTCTCCCTTCCAGCTTTCGCGACTAATTTCTTCAGGTATTCATTTTTACAAAGTTATCTTCAAAATTTGTCATCAAAGTTTTGCCTTTTCTATTGCTAGTGAAACATTCTAGCCCTGGTACGGAAGGTTGTGATTAGACGGTGTTGGCAATTTCAATGAATACATCATTTCTTCTCCCTACACTCAAATCTACAAATCTGAGTTGATTATGTCGTTGCAGTTTGTGCACGAATACTACTGAGGTGACAAAGCGAACGGGAAGCATTGAAAATTTGAAAAAGGGTCGTCTGTTAGTCTGGAGTAGTGCTATATTTTGGATTTCAGCTATCAGTTAGTTATATCGCGGCTGGCTATAAAGATACCGACTGTTACATATTATTAGTGAATTGTTTTATATCCCGCTTTTCTTGAATATGATTGTTGGTTGGTCTTTTGAACATCAAGCTAAATTTTACTGATTAATGTATTTTAAAACGTATTCTACGATTATATTACTGATTGTAATATTACACTATTTGTAGCTAATATGAAGCTGTGAAACAGAATTGTGTCACTTCATTCTAAGAACCACTTTGCTTTCAGTCCATTTATCTTGATTGTTTGAATCTTCCTACTGATGTTACGGACAGCAATCAATCAGTCTCTTTTAGAATACGCTAATCCTTTGACGATTACTTCAACTGCTCCAATCATACTTCTTGTTCCTTCTCCGCTTACCAGGGTATCTATCTGCTTAAATTTGATATCGTCGATCTAGAACGAATATTTCTCGCTATCTTTATGATATTCTCTTACATGACGCAATCTGAAAAAGGGGTTATAATTGATCTAAATCATCTCATTGTTTTAATAAAACGAAAGTATGCTACTTAAAAATTATTTAGTAGTATAGCCTAGTATACCTACATCACCGCCCTCTGACATTTGCAAATAAGACAGGTATCTGAAAATAAACTTCACTGATAATGCTATCCCTAAATTTTTAACCAGCGTTTCGTGTGTATTCCATGCGATCACATAATTTCGTGGTTGCGAGTCGTACTTTTGTAAATTACTTGTCTTTTGACTAATTTGGAATATATTTGGTATTTATTCATGTCAAATTGCCATCACTGTTTTAAATGAACCAATCGCACTCTCTTTGAGATTACAGAAACCACATATGAAATGTAAAATTACAATAATTCGATTTCTGAAATTTGTATTAATCCATGAACACGATAACATCCAATTAAATAACAACAAAACATTCGAGTATATTTTTGGGGGGGTTCTAAAAACCCATCTTTGACTGTATCTTGTTTTCCGGTTCATAAAAATACTTTGTCTAGGATATTAAGTTCTCCTTTAACCGTATACTTTATGGGAAATTGTTCTTCTTAATAAGTCTGAGCACAACCATGTTCTTCTTTCATCAGTGAAACTTCATAATAGTATATCGCCTCCATGAAACTAATATTGTTTTGTTCCAAAATGTAATCAGTCGATAGGGATGTACTGACTGTATTTCTTCGGTAATGACTGTTCTTGCGTACACAGATGAAAAGTGGTACTCGAGGCTCCAGTCACTGATGGATTATTTTGTAAACTAGGCAGCACGCTTGTTAAGAAAAATCACTCTATTTATCTGGTGTAGATTTCTGACTTTTTGAGACGTATCAATCCTGAATATGAATGTTATTAATTATACTAACTAATGCACTTTTAATGTTATATTAGCGTTTCATATATTATGTCGTGGATTTCGCTTGTCAACTTTTTGTTTTCTTTTAATTTGATCAATCAGACACTCAATTTTATATTGTGCTCTCTGGCATAAATTACTTTGCTAGGTTTGCTTAACTACATTTCAGTGTTTTCTGATTCATGCACTTGCTTACAAATATAACCATTTGAATCTATTTTACTGTATTATAATGGGACTGGTGTGTGGTGAAATAGGTCTGATAAGAAGCATCAAATGGATTTGCTGAACCTATGCTTGCGGGTAAATGGTTTCCAGACATATTTATTCTCACATCTATAAAATCAACAGACTGAAAATAAATTTACAAACACCAGTTCCACCTTTTGATGCTTCGTGGTGCTTAATAATAGAACATACATATTTCATTGTATTGCTCTTATGAATTCATATCTTTTGAAAAGTATTTTTCAATTTCAAAGTGTACGAGGTTTCTTGCTCAATATACTATCACTTGAATTCCATTGATGTGTAGTGGAACGCTTCTACGAAGAAAATACGATTTGTGAAAAATAAACATAAACGCGTTCTGTTTAACTGTACCAAAAACACTTATACTTCTTCTTGCGCGCAACGTTCTCTGCGCGTTGCCGCCATGTTTCTCTACTTGCTGCTCCCTATGTAATGCCAACGTTCTCCTTCAATAAAACCATGGAGTATAGATTTATTTTGTTCTGCTTTTCGTCACGCGACCGCATGGAACATTTAGTGGTGAGCATAGTCAATCTGGTATCTGGATTCGCTCACTAAAGATGATGAATAGCTATTTGAGATTTTTACGTCCATCATCGTAATTACTGATTAATCCCTTCCACTAAACCTATTCTCCGTCAGACTTTACCCAATAGTATTTTTGAACAATCTGATTTATTTTATTCATCCTAGCAGACTTCGTCGGTGACTGTTAATTGATGGTTCTAGAATGGGACTTTGTCGCGATCTCTAATTTCACTTTCATAATTCTAAGCTTGAATTAATATAACTGAAACCAGTTATAAATGTTAAACCACTGGCTAAAAAGTGGTGTTATTAGAATGTTCCATGGATTTATGGAGCGATAATAAACGTAATCAACGCTTCGTTTTCGCCTTCTGATTTATAGACCGTTGAGCGTTATCTAGTAACAGTTTTCAGAACGAGCAGCATAGGAAGCCTAAAAATTCATCGAATACCGACCACCACAGAAGTGGTAAACCCAACGTGATTTGAAAACGCATGCTTCTGATTGAGGATTTTAACAGCAATATGTAAACTAAGTTTCCGGTTTAATCCACTGACACCTGCATTGGACAAAATATTTATTTAGTTTTAACGAGCATTTGGTTAACTGAAGCTTTAGTGGAGTCGAGATTGACTACGATCACCACTAAATATTAATTACTAGCCCGAACTTGTAAAAATAAGCAAATCCAGGGTAAAGCTTATATTTGCTGATGATCTCGTGGTATCGAAAGAACACTGAAATCACAAGAAAGCGGGCGACATAAACGGGACAGGAACATATTCCACCCCAAATTACGTAAGTAACAAGAAAAAAGTTTTGTGGTGGGCTTTATCGGAAAACTATGAATCACAGTGAGATTTATTAGGAAGTTAAGTTTCTATTTGAAAAGAGACAGAATTAAGAATTTCGAAATATCAACTAGACAGAGTTGTGCTTCCAAGCGAAAAGTTTTGAGAAAAGATTCACTTGGACAAACAGTGACTAGACACCAGCATCATATGAGTAACCTTCTAATTTACTTACACCCAAAAATGATTAAGCAGTATCTTTTTATTTTACTTGCAGTTACCAGAATGATATGTATAGTGGCCAGTATTGGATTTCACTGTCAGCCCTTCTAGGAAAATCTCGTTAGTATTTAAGGGGTTCACTGATCGGACTGATAGTATGAGGGTGTGAAGGTGTGAAAATATCATAAAACGTTTGAAAATTTGTATCTCGAGACAGAAATCACCTAAACGTTTCCAAATACAAATTTAACACGTTCAACAGTTTGTACATTATATTTTAATCTCTCAACATTTGGCAATAACTCCACCATTATTTCGGAATTAAAATTTTTTTATGCCACAGTTATCTAGTAAGTCATACTGTTTAGTTGTTTCGTTATTTTTATTATGATGCTCTACATATCAAAATCTTCATGCTTTTTTCGTTATAGCCACTTCCTTTTAAGTACTGAAAGTCCTTCTAGGGTTTTTGTCAGTCCCAAAATCAGATAGATGAGGAAGGTTGAGTATGGGGTTGGCGAGCCCATCCCGCGGATAACTGACTCGCAAAAATAACACTACCCCAAAAATATAACTCAGAGTATTTAAGTTCTGCACCAAGAGTTAGTAGGTCTTCATTTAGAACAGTTATCACGTCTCAAGATGAGAACCGAGTTTCTTCAGAAGTCACGAGGCCAATTCCCATTCTCACAACCAGGGCAACCATTGATTTAGGTACATGGAATGTTCGAACAATAAAGAGGACCGGAAAAGTCATCCAAGTTGTTGCAAAATGAAATGATACAACCTGGTAGTGCTTGGAACCAGTGAAACACATCGGACACAGGTTGGACAACTAAGGTTAGCTTCTGGAGAGCTGCTGTTATACTCCAGCTATGAAGAAGAAAATGCTCCACGTACACAATGAGTTGCACTGATGCCGTTGAAACAAGCAGAAAATGCACTGATAGGATGTGAATCTTATGGACCTCTGGATGATCAAAGCATCCTTGAAAACAAAGAAGGATGGCGTAACAATGAGCGTCATTCAATGCTATGCTCCTAACAACGATTACAATGAAGACGTTGAAGATCAATTCCACGAGAGACTGTAGTCGATATTCGAGAGGTGCTCATCAAAGGATTTGATTATTCTGATGGTACACCTGAATGTTAAGGTTGGCATGGACCACACCAGAGACGAAGACATCAACCTCGAAGTAGAACTGATAGACCACGAACGTTGGAAATGATCAGCATGGGCATCGAGTAAGCATTTGATAGAATGGACAGGACTACACTATGGAGGCTTCTTCGACACTACGTAGTACCTGAGAAGATATTCAACATCATACGGAATTCTTATGATGGATTCAACTGCTGAATCGTGCAAGGAGGACAGCCGACAGATTCGTTCGAAGTAAAGACCGGTGTAAGGCACGTTTGCTCACTCTCACTCTTTCTCCTACTCCTGGTGATCGACTGGATTATGAATACGTCAATATCTGGAGGGAGGCACGGTATACAATGGTCAGTCAGGATGCGATTGAACGATCTGGACTTTGTCGATGAAACTAAAAGCAGCTACTCAGGTTTTGAGTGCGAAGTCGTACTGCTGACTGCAGAGAGAGAGGTGTGAAAACATTAGGAATTTTTCATTCGGACAACCGGCATCTGCAGCGATGCTGCCTTCTCACAAGGAAGGAAGGGTTAGAAAAGGTCGACCCTAAAAATGTCACACCTCACCCTACCTTACGGACTTCCGTCTCCGACAGTAAGGGCTGCCCTAATAAGGCCTTTTAAACAAGAGCGGAGCTAATACCCGAAAAAACACCTAAGTCTTTCAGACGAAAACTAATCTACCTTCTTTTTCAGGTTCCTCAAGAAACACCTTTCCGCAGTGTGGGCAGCCGGGAAGGTACAACCGCCCTCATACCCGTAACAGCTTATGAGACGGAATCGGTCACAATCAAATCCTTCCTGCACACTCTAATATCTCTCTTATCATCACGTCTAACTATACCCACATTCCTTTATCACCCTGCAACTCTTCTGCAAACGATTAGAGTTCACGAAACGTCGTTCCTGGTTTCCTTAAACCCCGTTCCAGACTACATGTTGGAGTATTTAATGTCCGGACATTGTGTCAAATAGGGCATCAGGCTTCCTAAGCTAGGACATTAGAATCTCACCTAATCAATGTATACTGCATTTCGGAAGCATACAGGATCCTAGTAAAGTTATTAATTTGATTTTACTTTATCAAAACAAAGAAGCAGCCCGACTTACTCTTCATGCATCTGGAAGCCCCGGTGCTGCTTAACGGAGTCTCGCTGATGTAGGTATGGCATTGAGTCCCTAGAGCAGAACTAGGGCTCCTAGACTGGATCCCAGAAGATAGTCGCTTGTGCGCCGTCCAACTGAATGGCATAGTGAGGACTCGGAAAGATAGGGACACTCATCGTTCCCTCTTCGTCGTATCTGCCTACACTCCCACTGACTGCAGTTCAGACGAGGTGAAAGATGAGTTTTACTGAAAGCTTTCGGAACTCCTCCAAAAAGTTAGGCAAACTGATGTAATAATAATGGCTGGTGACTTTAATGCTGAAATAGTTAGACAGCAAAAACGAAAGGGACCTGGTTGGATCTTATTGTGTAGCGCCTAAGAGAACAGACAATGGCGACCGTCTGCTGCAAGTACGCTCAGATAACCAACTATTTCTAGCAAACACTAACTTTGGGCATAAGGAAAAGCATCTTTTGACCTGACGACCCCCAAAGTCGTCTCAACATTGGACGCAACCAGATCACATCGCCATCAGTCACAGATGGAGGGGTTCCATAGAGGACTGTCGCTCGTTCTGGATCACATGTTTAGATTCAGATCATGCCCTAGTGCGAGCGCATATTTATTTGAGGCTTACTAGACATAGGAAAGACGCCGTAATGAAACCTCCCAGGGTTTCACTTAATGACAATAAAGCAAAGACCATATTTCAGGAACTACTGGATAGAGAGTTAGGAAACCATGTAAGCGATTCCCATCCGGAAGCAGGGTGGAATGACATCAAAAAGGCTGTGGAAATAGCAGCAGCTGAGGTACAGGCTGATAAAAAGCCTACGCAACGACCGCGAATGGTGGTGGCAGCAGCGATAGGCAATAGTAGACAACGTTTCCGTCTTATAAAAGAAACCAGCGTTAGAAATCTATCTGTTAGCGAAACTTTCGCGAAACTTTCATTCATCCTCAATCCAGGACACTGGACCAATGGGTAGAACACTTCAGGGATCACTTCAACTGGCCTTCAGTCACACTTCGGTTGCCCACGATCTCCAGTCATCACTTGGTGGATTGTGAGGTTCTGTGGCAGCGTCTATCGTTGAAAGGTGTACCAAAGAAGTACACTGACCTTATACAAGCACTCTACTCGAACGCCACTGGTCGAGTGAGAGCCTATGGAGAACTGTCACCAGAATCCTTTACTTCAAGTGGTGTCCGTCAGGGATGTCCACTCTCTCCACTCTTGTTTAACTTTGTGGGAGACATGTCTTGGAATTAACATTATCCTCGTCAAAATTTTAGGCGTTGACCATCTACCAGAAGGACCGCTTACTGACCAAGAAAATGCCGACGACATAGTCCTACTCGGTGAAGACGCTGACAAAATACAGCGTCTTCTCACTACCTTAAGCAACAATGCATCATGTTCGGGATGCGGTTTTCCCCATCAAAATGCAAGATGTTGCTTCAGGACTGGGTTTTATCTGCACCTGAACTAGTGATAGGGAGTGAAGAAAGTGAGCCTGCTGATGGACTGGCGACTAACGAAATCTCGGCAAAGATACTTAGGGCTCGATTGGCTTTTCCCAGCTTGTATCATTTAAGGCGTAGGCGTTACATCGTATACTTGTAGTCCCTCCACATAAACTTGAGCTTGCTCATATCTAATTTGACCAATCCTTTCGATTAACTTATTTAACCAAGTCATTTACATAGTAACAACTTACGTGTACGATTCGTTTTTATTATTGTCTGGTTTCTATGAGCTGATACGACTGAACATTGCTTGCGCACATACACTTACTCATCTTTTTCGCTTTAATGTCATTCTCTTAATATCCCTATGAACTCACATGACTTGTCTCGCTTGCGTTTTACCTTGTCAATCATTCGTCGCTTTTATTCATGTGTGCATGTCGATTTCGCTTGTCACATGCCTGTTTTATATTTTGTCTGACTATGTATTCCTAGTCATGCTCTGTCTCTTGAAGTTGGCTCAACGGCCTTCTCCGATTCACGTCGCTTCACTCGTTTTATTCACTGTTTCTCCGCTTCGCTTTTTAGTGGGTCCCAAATAAACGTATTCAACACTACGAGTTCACCGTCAGACGGCACTTAGAAACGATTGTCTAGACGAGCTAATCACGAACATTAGGAACGCGCTTAAATAGGCACACTATATGTTAAACAAAGGACGAGTGTACTGCGCAGCAGTTCGCTCCCATATAGATGCGAATCATGGCCAGTAAGAGTAGCAGATATTCGTAGGTTACTAGTATTCGACCAAAGACGTCTTAGAAGCATTACTCGTGCATCGTGGGACACCCGAATGGGCGATACTGCCATTAGGAAGCGAGTTCTAGGTAAGGATGGCCGATAAATTGATGAAGTATGGAAACTTCATCAGCTGAGTTGGTTGGAACATTGGTTACGAATGCCCAACCACCGACTGCCTCGACGAGCTTTGTTTTGTGGTGTAGGAGTAGGTTGGGAGAAACTTAGGGACGGCCAGAACAAAACATGGCACAAGTCCATGAAGCCACTGACAAGTGGACTGAGTCATGTTGGTAGATGTTGGCTACCTGGTTGGAGTCCGCGAGCCGAATGTAACCAATGGTTTGAGACCCTAAATGAACTGGCTCAGAATAGTTTACAATGATGCAGGAGCATTTACTCTCTGCGTTCTCTCAAATCCCAATATTCTGGATTGGTCAACACCTCTGTCTTTGTCTTTCAAATTTGATCTCACTGTATAATATTTCTTGAATATTATCTTCAAATCCTAATATTCTCCATTAGCAGTTATTCTTCTGCCATCTTTACCACTATGTGATTTGAATTGAAAATTGCGTCTCTATGCTGATGTAGTATGGCAGCATGAACTGATGTACATACGAACAAGATTTTACGTTGTAACTGACTACTGACACATGAAGATAAGTGCAAGATTCTCCGATACAACACAACATGCAACAAACAAATCACTCGTGATGAAGAAGCCTTGGAAGACGTTAAAGCCTTTACATGTCAGGGCAGCAGCATTGACAATCATGGTGGATTCGATTCAGATGTGAGGGCACCGATCGGCAAACAAGGGTTGCATTTCTACAAATGAAGAACATTTGGAACTCAAAACAACCATCAACCAACATCAAAGTCAGAATTTTCAATGCAACTTTCAGAGCAGTTCTTTTATATGGAGTGGAATGTTGTAGAATCACGAGAGTCATCACATTAGGGGTACAGGTATTTACATAAGGCATTCTGCGTAAGACACTGAAGATCTGTTGGCTAGACACCACCAGCAACAATCTACCCTGGGAGAGAATAAATCAGATTCCAGCGGAGGAAATCAGTAAGGAGCACTGGAAGTGAATAGGACACACTGCGGAAAGCACTCAACTGCGTTACAAGGCAAGCTCTCACTTGGAGCCCTCAAGGTCAAAGTAAAAGAGGAAGAATAAAGAACACATTACGTCGAGAAGCGGAGACACCAATGAGAAGAACGAATAAAAACTGGGCAGAACTGGAAGGGAAGGCTCAATACAGAATAGGTTGGAGAATACTAGTCGGTGGTTTATTTTCTTTAGGAACGGCAGTCATATGTAAGTATGTGGTTGCTGGTGGTGTCTAGCCAACAGATCTTCAGTGTCTTACGCAGAATGCCTTATGTAAATACCTGTACCCCTAATGTGATGACTCTCGTGATTCTACAACATTCCACTCCATATAAAAGAACTGCTCTGAAAGTTGCATTGAAAATTCTGACTTTGATGTTGGTTGATGGTTGTTTTGAGTTCCAAATGTTCTTCATTTGTAGAAATGCAACCCTTGTTTGCCGATCGGTGCCCTCACATCTGAATCGAATCCACCATGATTGTCAATGCTGCTGCCCTGACATGTGAAGGATTTACCACCTCCAAAGCATAATAATAACAATTTATTATCAAATAACAACGTATTACAACAGGTATGCCAATTTTCTGGCAACGTCAAAATGTTAAGATCTTTAGCACATTTTTTGGTAATACGTTTATCAGCGACTGAAATATTTTCTTATACTCCTTTGATTTCATGTCGACAGCTAAAATTTTTCAAATAAAATTATCGATAAATTTCCAGACTCTGCTATGTACAATGCAAATAATTGGCGCGAGTTACATTAGTTGCGTTGTGAACAGAAAATATTATTGATTAAAGCCGAACAATGACCCAGCAGATACTTTTTAAAATTAGAACACTATCTGTACACATGCACTTACCTAGGCTAATGAACATGAGTCACTAGTGAGATAACGAATGGGCAGCCATTCGCATGAATAGAGGAAATCAGGAAGAACCAAATTGTTAGCAATAATGTTGATGTACAGAATTTAACAATGAGGCATAGTGATCTGATGCTTTTGTGATATTTTATTTATTCTGTTTCTTTTTATCTATGTACTTCAAGAAGTCATGTTTGAGCTCTTGTTCAGTGTAATTGTCTAGATCTAGGATATCATGGTAGAAAGTTACAATCGGTGCGAGGTTACGAATGTGAGTCGTTGACCAGCTGAAGAGGAAAACTAACATCAATATTAATGAACTGTTTCATCCTGCTGTATCGTAAGGAGCCGCAAGCTAACAAGATGTTCTGCCCCACAGACATGAGTAGATTGAGGTCATCACCTTGCTGTCAAGAATGCTGGTCAGCTAAACTACCCACCTTCCTTTAGGCTCTCTTACGTTTAATAGTAGATTTTAAACCATGTTTTTTGGTCTACGCTCTATTTTTTTGTGCACCCTATCGGAAGACACCTTCTTTACCAGCTCCACGTTACACACATACCAGACAACTTTGGCTTCTGTATCTACGTAGCATGTCAAACTACTTTTAAGTAAAATAATGGTATAAACAGTAAGATATGTGTCGGTGAATAGGTAGTTTGGAAATAAGAAGGATATGGAGCAGCAGAAACAAGAAATTTTAAATTTATGTTGATAAATTAATAAGTAAAGAGATCAGTTGATAAGCAGTTGAGAAGTTTGGATGTTAATGAATTGGGGGAATAAAAAAATATTAAACTGTTTATACTTAAACAGGAAGGAACTCACGATGATTCAGGGAGTTTGCGTTCCTTGTAACTGACAGTAGTTGAGCAGCATCTGTGGGCTTTCCAATTTGTCTGTCTACTAGAAATAGAAACTAAAACTGCTGTGAAGATAAGAAAATAATGATTAGAATTTAAATTTTAGGAAAAGTCCAAATGTCACTGGTAGCACCTCAAAGGCGTAGCCTAGTACTGTTCGTAGCAGCAGCGGGATTAGTCTATCATTTCGTGATACCTGTTTGGATTGCAATGCGAGTCCACTATGTTCATAGTTTGTAATTAGTTTCGAAGGTCATCCTAAATGTTTGGTGGAACATAAAAGAGACTTTGTGTGAGTTCCGGGAATAGTCGATTAATGTCTTTCGAATCTAACAACAACATTACTAGTTTCTTGAACTTTGTGATTGTGTCACAGATACGCACAGTAGATGGCAATCTGTTCCACAATAGACTGTATCGTATTACAAAGAAATTACAACGCAATAACTTTTTGTGTTTTGCCGTTAATAGTGTATATGCGTTGTTTTGAAGTCTGTAAGCAGTGTTGTGGTTCATAATTGAGTGGTATTTTACGAACAAGAGACCACTTATCAGTTTATACAGAAGTATTAGGTTGTTTCTAAATATGTCCATGATATTCATGTTTGAAAAGATAAGTGGGTGTGTGACAGAACAGCCAGATCATCTGCAAAGTCCAAATCGACAAACTGCATCCTGACTGGCCGATTCGGTCTCGTGTGCTGTTACAGTTTCCACTTCCCGGCTGCCCACACAGTGGTATTCTTTGAGGAACCAGAAAAGGAAGGCAGATTAGTGTTGTTCTGAAAGACTTAGGTGCGTGACTGCAGAGCTCAAACGACAACTGCATGAGGCAGGTCACGCACGGCCTTTTAATGAGAGGTTTTTGAGTATTAATAATAATAATTATAAAAATAATAATAATAATATTAGCTCCGCTCTTGTTTAAAAGGCCTTATTAGGCAGCCCTTACTGTCGGAGACGGAAGTCCGTAAGGTAGGGTGAGGTGTGACATTTTTAGGGTCGACCTTTTCTAACCCTTCCTTCCTTGTGAGAAGGCAGCATCGCTGCAGATGCCGGTTGTCCGAATGAAACATCCTAATGTTTTCACACCTCTCTCTCTCTGCAGTCAGCAGTACGACTTCGCACTCAAAACCTGAGTAGCTGCTTTTAGTTTCATCGACAAAGTCCAGATCGTTCAATCGCATCCTGACTGACCATTGTATACCGTGCCTCCCTCCAGATGTTGACGTATTCATAATCCAGTCGATCACCAGGAGTAGGAGAAAGAGTGAGAGTGAGCAAACGTGCCTTACACCGGTCTTTACTTCGAACGAATCTGTCGGCTGTCCTCCTTGCACGATTCAGCAGTTGAATCCATCATAAGAATTCCGTATGATGTTGAATATCTTCTCAGGTACTACGTAGTGTCGAAGAAGCCTCCATAGTGTAGTCCTGTCCATTCTATCAAATGCTTACTCGATGCCCATGCTGATCATTTCCAACGTTCGTGGTCTATCAGTTCTACTTCGAGGTTGATGTCTTCGTCTCTGGTGTGGTCCATGCCAACCTTAACATTCAGGTCTACCATCAGAATTATCAAATCCTTTGATGAGCACCTCTCGAATATCGACTACAGTCTCTCGTAGAATTGATCTTCAACGTCTTCATTGTAATCGTTGATAGGAGCATAGCATTGAATGACGCTCATTGTTACGCCATCCTTCTTTGTTTTCAAGGATTCTTTGATCATCCAGGGTCCATAAGATTCACATCCTATCAGTGCATTTTCTGCTTGTTTCAACGGCATCAGTGCAACTCATTGTGTACGTGGAGCATTTTCTTCTTCATAGCTGGAGTATAACAGCAGCTCTCCAGAAGCTAACCTTAGTTGTCCAACCTGTGTCCGATGTGTTTCACTGGTTCCAAGCACTACCAGGTTGTATCATTTCATTTTCGCAACAACTTGGATGACTTTTCCGGTCCTCTTTATTGTTCGAACATTCCATGTACCTAAATCAATGGTTGCCCTGGTTGTGAGAATGGGAATTGGCCTCGTGACTTCTGAAGAAACTCGGTTCTCATCTTGAGACGTGATAACTGTTCTAAATGAAGACCTACTAACTCTTGGTGCAGAACTTAAATACTCTGAGTTATATTTTTGGGGTAGTGTTATTTTTGCGAGTCAGTTATCCGCGGGATGGGCTCGCCAACCCCATACTCAACCTTCCTCATCTATCTGATTTTGGGACTGACAAAAACCCTAGAAGGACTTTCAGTACTTAAAAGGAAGTGGCTATAACGAAAAAAGCATGAAGATTTTGATATGTAGAGCATCATAATAAAAATAACGAAACAACTAAACAGTATGACTTACTAGATAACTGTGGCATAAAAAAATTTTAATTCCGAAATAATGGTGGATTTATCGCCAAATTGTTACTATTACCTAGTATTATAATCATCTTCGCACTAATTCCAGGTGTGTTTCAGGCTAATCTGATTGTTTACATTTTCTGAAATTTACGTCCTCTTATTAGCGCAATATTTTTTTCTCGAGAAAACATCGCTGGCCGGATAATCTGATGGCCCTAGATATCTATAAATCATATTTCCTTGGGACTATCCTACCAATTCGGACGACGGAACATACAGATTCGTACGGAATAAGTGCTGTCAACCTGTTAGAATACCATCCACTGGACACAAACAGACTTATGAGGCCGTGGCTAACGAGCAAGAAGTGAGCTTAAAGGAATCGATTGGTTTATATTAGCGTCTGAAAAAGTTATTGTTAATTGAATTCATGGCTTAGTTTTAAACGTAGCGTTGCGGTACTAGATCTGTAATTCGTAACGCTTACTGGTTATCAATCTATGCACTCCTAGTTTCGCTTTCTTAATCCTTTGATTCTAAAGCTTATATGATTGCTAATTTTTTTTATTGCTAGTGCTTATATGAAATAGTGCATTTTGTACGATTTTGGGGACTTCGGCTATCCTCCTCTGTCCATTATCGTTATCCTTGCTCACGTTACTCTATATGCTCTTCTTGTGCACAGGACACTTGTCCAATACTCGTTACTTCATGAACTAAGATACTGTCCTTACTTAGCACCCGTCTCCTTACGAGAGCATTGCTTTCTCGGTGGTTCCAGGTCATTCTAGCAATGCTTCTAAGACATTTATAATCGAATACTAATAACCTACGAATGGTCATGTTTCGCATCCATATAGTAGGCTGGAGCTAAATACTGCACACTAGACTCGTCCTTAGGTTAGCAAACGGGTATCTCTTCTATGCTATAAGTGACGAAGTTTGGCGAAAGCCAGTCGAGACTTCTGTATCCGTGCTGAGATTTCGTCACACATCAGATCAACTAATTCACTCCTTATCGCTAGTTCAGATACATACGCAAGCAGATCTTGAAGCACCATTTTGCTTTTCGAGGAAGAAAACCGAATCCCTATCATGTTTGTATTGTTGCTTATGGTAGTCAGAAGACTGTGTTTTGTCAGTGTCTTGATCAAGTAGAACTATCTCATCAGGAAATTCTAATACACCAAGCGAGTCTCCTAAGAAGTGACGTATCTAAAATCATGTCAGTCACAAAGTTAAACGAGAGTGGAGAAAGTAGACAACCTTGATGAACATCATTTGTGGTAATGGCTTCCGAATACTGTTCCCCATAAACTCAGACGTAGGCAGTACTGCTTGAGTAGAGAGCTTCTATACACCTTTGAAAATGATAGACACCGTCATCCTCACGATCGACTTCGCCAGACGCTGCCCTAAGATCCTGGAATACAATTATTGTCGGACGCCTGATTGTGTTTCTGTGTTCTAGGACCTGAGGAAGTATGAATATCTGGTCTGTGCAGCCACGTCCAGGTCTGAAACCAGCTTAGTTATCTCGAGTCTCCTCTTCTTGAGCTTTAGTCAGGCGTCTATATATTATCAAGACTAACATAGAAACTATGTTAGTTAAGCCGATTCCTCTGTGGTTGTCACAAGAGAACTTTTGTCTTTTCTTATGGACCGGGACAATCAGTGATTGGGACCAGTCAGACGGGATTACGCCCAGTTCCCAGATTCCGCCTAAGATCTCAGTCAATCTAACTGTTAGAAATGGACTACCATCCTTAAAAATTTGAGGGGTTAACCTATCAGTGCCCGCTGCTCTCCGTCGCTTTAGATTTCCTATAGCCTTTCCAACTTTGTTAGGGATCGGAGGACCTACATCGATTCGCCATGTAAGTTGACTGGAGATCGTGGGTAAGCGAAGTGTGGCTGAAGGCCAGTTGAATTGATCCATGAAGTGTTCTGCCTATCGATCTAATCTACTGGATTGAAAATGAATCATAGTCTCACTAACAGTCGGATTTCGAATATCAGTTTGCTTGATAAATCTGAATAGTTTTCTACTGTTAACTATCGCCCCTGCCTTTTCCATCGTCCTTGCTTTCGGTACCCAGCACTGTTCGCGATCATTGCGTAGCTCTTTTGTCAGCCTGCACTTCGGCTTCCTCCGCTCTTAGTCATGTTCAGAGCCAGGTGGGATAAGTGTACAAACGTCTCTCAGTCCAGTAGATGCTACCGAAATCAACTACACTCTAACCCTATGGTTTATCTTACTAGCAGATATCACTGCCGCTTCCACAGCTTTTCGGATATGATTCCAAGCTGCTTACTTTTCTTCTAGTTGCCCATGAACTATATTCTTAAATTTGCTATCACTGAGTAGAACCATAAGAGGTTTCCTTGCAGTGTCCTTCCTCTGTCCAGTAAGACGCAAAGAAATACGTGTTCGTAGTATAGTATGATCTAAATCTAAACATGTGCTTTAGAACAAGCGACAGTCTTCTATCGAGCCTCTCCATCGGTGGCAGATATCCATGTGGTCTAGTCTGGTTCAGGGTTAGGACGACTTTGGTGGTCTACATGTCAACATAAGGCAGTTATCATACCGAATGAATTCAAAATCTTGGTGACTTGCAGCTTTCTCTTTTACTACACTACTTATCCTTTTTTATCAATAAAGTCATAGGACAGCCGCATTAATGTAATATTATGATTCTTTTACAGATTAAGGATGCAAGATAGTGTTTGTGAACGTTTTGTTCGACGTTACTTACTATCGAGGAATTTCAAAGATACACTAAATGCATTCGAAACGGAGTATTCCAAAGAAAAAAGTAGAGGGAAAGTAATTCGCTTTGGTCAATAATAGCGTGTCCAGTTTCAGCCATCGGACATTGTCGATCAACTTCAAGAAGCAATATACGACTCTAATTTAACTCAACTGACCAATCAGTGGAGCTTCTTAGAAAATACATTATTTCACCGGTTATCAGGTGATAAACAACTTGCTGCCAATGAACTCAAAGTGCATGTTTTTCGTACGTATTTGGTGCAGGCTAAAATAAAGAAACGTCAAGCTAAAATGACTGAGTTTTTTGAATTACTTTCTTCGCAGTTTCAGTTGGGAAGAGAAGAATGGCAAAGTTGGTGTGGTAAGTTTTAGTATTAGATTATTGAATTTGCACACAGCTTTGCCGTATGCAGCAGATCCTAAAATGCACCCGGAGTTTTTTATGTATTTTACAAAGTCTTGGATGGATGTGTTGATTTTGTCATTGACAAACTTCCTCTGTTTAATAAATTACTCTGAAAGTAACCAAAGCAGAGTATTTTTTGAGACAGAGTTTCCAAACCGAAAGACTAAAGTAAGTTTCAGCTTTGCTTATTGTTACTTCTATGCAAAGTTTGTAGTTAAAAACTATGATTAAAAAGCTCCTGTATATGCAGTAGGTATAATAATTCTAGTAATCTTATAAGTATGTTTCTGCTAGTTTGGACTTTATCTCTACTGCTTTTTTAGCACCTTTAGTTGTTCAATATGCTGCTCAGGGTCATAGAGACTGATGCAGCAGTATCTCTCTATCTTTAAGACTAATAGTGAGACGAATCATTAAAAAAATCGCAGTAAGAAATTATTCAAAACCAATCATTTGGTTTATGAGGTTCTAGTATTTACTCCAATGTTTGAATCTCTTAAACCATGATCCAGCATGTATCAAAAATAGCTAAGGGAATACGGTGGTGATAGAAGCATAATTTGTTAAGTAATATGTTAACTTATCAAAATATACTAAAAATCTGTTCCCCCCCTTTAAAAATATTATTTCCACAGCCAAGTACAAACGAAAAAACATCGACCTCAGGGAACCAACTACCATTTGGAGAGCCCCTTGATGATTTCAATGAACTGGGAACTATCCGAACACAATCAAAAATTTCGTGACCGTTTCACAGGTTCAGGGGTGTGTAACAAGTATAGCTTATGTTAATAACTTATTTTTGCTTTGCATGGTTCTTCATAGGCTGGCTGTTGAACATATTCAACTTAAACATTCCTGAATAATCATGAACGTTTGTATTTGACGGAGAAAACCTCTTCCTTACACAATTGATCTTTATTTGTGTAGTAGCTAAATACTTTTCCTAAAATTGAGCACTTATCTCAGATGGAGGAGGGCCTGTTTAATCCCCATAAACCTTTTGCATTAATTGTGTTTTGTTAATTTCTCTGACTTTTAAACCAAACTTTTCAGCTAAACCTATTCATTTGATATGTCCTTCGATTTTGCTACAATTAAAGATGTTATGCATCATTAATTCGATCTTCTCTTATATTTGTTCCGTACTTGCAACAGTCATTAAGATCTGACTGTTACATTAACTGGGGACAATCAAAGACGATAAAAAGTTGTCTGTTAAATGATCGACGAAGCGGAAATTCAAAGTATTTTACTGTAGTTTAAAGATGTATGAGTCATGAATATGAATCTATTGGTTAAAATGGCACTAAATTGTACTAGATAGCTTTAGATGTGTACATCTGTATCATATCAATTACAAACGTCATTCTGTTTGTTTTAACAAAATGCTTCTCAAATTAGATTTTTTTAAATTGAACACTATACATTTTAGCTTAGCTTTGTTAGGTTATAGGTACTTGAGTGCGATGCGCTAACATCACTGACCATTTGTTTCTACCCTAACAACTGAGCTCCACTACATTATATTGGTTGTTAAATAAGCTTTAAGGTCTCTACAAAACTGATGAAAATATTTCTTTATTGAAAAATATAGATACAAGAAATGTACACTCGTCATATTGCACAATTTTAATCAGCTAATTTGTCCTTCTACCATTGAATAACGATCAATGTCAGACAGTGGTTGCTTAACTCGTCCGGGAGTTGTTGGTTTCAGTTGATCCAAACGGAATTGATTGACTGTACTATTTCTGCTGCTTCGCTCCCATAGAATTGGTATTGTAGGATCTCTTGGAGGATGCAAAGGCGCAGTACCTGAACTTTCAGTCATAGTACGTATACGGCGTTTGTGAATGGAATCGGAAATATAAGTAATCTTCGGTTCGTTTTCGTGAGAACTTCCGTCATCAATTGATGTTTCATCTGTAATACGTGTATTGCATTCCATAGACTTCAGAAAAGTACTTAGAATACCTAGGTCGATACTGTAATACCTTGGTCTTAATAAACCACAAACACTAGGAGGTCGTACCATTGCTGTAAATGAATTGTCTTTATTGTCATATAATTCACTTAGAATACTAGTCATCTCATACCTGTTGCGTACTTGCAATCCCTCGTAATGTGGTGTGGCTATTGGTGTATTTGTGTACGCAGTAAATTGAGATTTGTCTTCAGTTTGGAACATACATAATTCATGGAAACTACGTTCGTACTCGGTTTCGGATTTATTATTCCCAGGATTCGATATGCGATTGGCGGACCCAAATCGACTAATAGGTGCTAAAACGAAGTAAAAAAATGAATTCATTGAAAAGGAGCACATAGTGAGACTGTCATGTAGCCTAACTAAGAGTCGAATGAGAGGTCACTTACTTAGTGAAGCCAGTTCATTATGTTCATATAGACTCTTTGGTGTCCCGTTCGCAGAAGCCATAATTGATTGGTATGGCTCAATCAGTTCATTCCAAACGCCACCCGCAGAAATTGGACTTAACATTCTAAGCTTATTTCCAGCGAATTCTGATGTATCCTCGGAAGTTAATGAGTGATTTATGTCCATATTAGCCATTACATCTACGGGACCTGAGTCACTTTTGAATTTTCGATACCTAAGACCCGTCGGCAAAAAGCAGTCTTCATCCCTAGTCGGCTGATCATAACCGGTAAAACCAAAAGGTTTTCTTGATATCCGAGTCTCCTTTTCTGAGTGAATATGTTGAGGCTGTTTTACACTTTCCTTTTCTGTAGCTGTGAAAACATCAGCAGCTTTATCACTGTTGAAGAAACAATTTTCATCCGGGGGAACAGTACTTGCCGCATTTATGTAATCACGTACATGAGAATAAGCCATGGACATAAGGGTAAGATTAGTTGCAACTTTAACTGCAAACAGTCTAAAAAGTAAAATATTTGAAATCATTGACAAGACTTATCGAGTTGAAATAAGTAAAACATGTCAGCACTTTAAACAATGTGGATTATGTTGTATCTCTAAACGTTGACCAATATCACGTGACAAATACAAAACACCGATTAGAATTATGTTTTAACATCAGGACCCGTGAGTCAGCTCTAAATCTTTATTGGTCTACAACTTGGTAGCTTCTTTCTTTCTATCCCACTTCTAAGTCCAGAAGCCCGTATCCGACCTCTATAAAATTTGTTGGGTTTCAAGCAGACATCGTGTATATACCAAACATGTCAGACCACGTCATATCAGAGCTCAAAAAAATACATTTATACATGAGCAAGCGAAAAGTGGCTGTGAATGATAATAACTCATAAATTAATCCTAGGAGTTACCATTTCTCCAATCTTCCTCTGAGTATAGCAGATTTCTTAGTTAAACTTACATTTGTTGGTATAAAGGAAATGCTTAAGAGTGTTAGGTATCTGATTGCAGTAAAACTTGATCTTGAGACGTTAAAGATTATCTATATTTCAGGGGGATGAATTTAGTGAAGTTTTGTCTCATAGAATGGGTTTATTCATTCAGGCTATCTAGTTGAGAGCACTCTACTTCATTAAACTCATTACGTTAGCTTGTTTTACTAAACCAAATTTGACTGTACGGACGACAATTATTTGTAACTAGCAGGTTAACTAACTAACTAACTTGCCGAAAAAACGCTAAAACGCAGCACGTCAACTTCATTTCGTTATTTGGAAACGAAACCAACTGAGCATAAGTATGACCCAGTTAAATTATCAAGACCGGCAACTGAGCGGTTGCGTAGAATTATAAGCCCACTATCTTCAAAAGAGCATGACTTGCACACTTTGAGTAAGATTTGTACCATATATATTCACAGCTGAAATCACAGATTGATCTTAGCTGGACCACTACCGGAAACTCGGAGGCACTGGATGACCACTTCGTCCTAGTACAAGACTCCTCCACACATGGGGTTGAACCCATGAGATTCGATCTCGCGCGCGAAAGTTTGGCCTCCAAATCACTTAGTCAGCACTCAACGGTGTTAATGCCTAGCTTCCCGCGTGCATAAGTTGTGGATACACACTGCTGAGGAGGCTAGATATTAGGACCGAACAGTCACCCAGTGCTTCCAGGTTTCCGATGGTCTAGTTAATGTTGGTTCGTGAATTCAACTGCTAAAATAATAAAATCTCCACAACCGCCCTCACCAATACATTATATATATAAACCAACATTTTAATCATTATGATGTGTTTAAATCGAAACACTACACTCCCTTAGTTGAGTTTCTTTTTAAGGTTGTATTAATGAGTCGTAAAATCACAAATAAAGCTAAAAAAGCTATTGTACAATAAGAAGTAGTATCATAGACATGTATTCACTGACCATAAAAATCTCTCATATGACTGAGTGATTGTAACTATTAGTTTAAAAACAAATTGAAATAAACAATGTCTTTCATTCATTATTTTTGCTACACATATAGTTAATGAAACAATAACAATCTATACTACAATGAAGATAAGATTTGCTAATCTGAAGTACTTTTTATTTGTCATTAACGTTTGTTTATCGTGTAACCACTTATTTCAAGCCTTTTTAACTTTGCTTCCCTCAAAGTTACAAAATGTTCTCCATATGATAGACATTTGCAATAGTTTATTTATTCTCTTGTCCTTTTTCGCATCTGTGCTGATGTGAGTTGATAATAGCTTAAAACTGAATTTATTTACGATTATACATGTATTCTCAGCTCACTTTGTAATCTTCGTTTTGTGAAATTATTGGTTTTGTAAGCAACTGACAAGATCCTAATCCAATATGATGAATTCGCATTACTCTGACAAGTGGACTGAGTCATGTTGGTAGATGTAGGCTGCCTGGTTGGGGTCCGCGAGACGAAAGTCACCAATAGTTAGAGACCTTGAATGACATGGCTCAAAATCGTTTGCAATAGCGCAAGTGCATCTATTCTTTGTGTTCTCTCAAATCCTAATATTCTGGATTGGTCAACACCTCTACCGTTGTCTTTCGAAACTTATCTCACTGAATTATACTTCTTCAATAATATTTTGGAACCCTAATCTTCTCCTTTACCAGTAGTATTTCTACTATCTCTACCACTATGGGATTTGAATTGACAATTGCGTCTCTGTGCTGATGTGGTATGGCAACATGAACTGATGTACTTACGTACGAAGTTCTACGTTGTAGCTGACTGACTGACTGCATTACTCTACTGTAATCTTTGTTTTTGTTGTTCAAGCTAATAAAGAGAACCATATGTATTGAACTTCACAGGATAGTACATAAATACGTATTACTACTCATAAAAGAATTATCATAAAAAACGGCATCAATAGATATTTATCAGGATATGTTTAACCTAAAATATTGAACATATTTATACTCCAACGTCTGGAACACGCTTAGGGTATTTTTAAAACTTTGAAACAATGACTTACATAGACACGACAAATGGCAAAGTAAGGCAAAGAGTGCTGGGATTCCTTATCGTTTGAAAGAGCATAGCATTAATTAAACAACTAAGGGGAATTGGAGTCAGACCCATACGACGTGAAAGAAGGTCGGAGTAATCTGATGTATTCTAAGAAATAAACGACGATTAGATAAAAGTCAGCACATTGTTTCTGTACTATACATAGGTATGATTAAAAACGCAACAAACAGAGTCCTAAAATATGTTTACTCTGGAATCATAGAATATCGGTTATTTACATTTTACATATAGCTTTCCACATGCATATTGGAGGTTAAGTTGCAGTTTATTATTTTTTGTTTTAAATACTTAAGACAACTGCTCAGCCTATGTTGGTATATAAGGTAGTTGAACGGATACTACGACATCGACTATATGCGTGAATTGATTATATTTTGAGTTAGTCATAAACATAATAAGACCCAGAGACAATGTTCACAGGTTGTCACAGTACAGATAAAGAGGAAGTTGACAAGTTGAGAAACCACTGTATCAACGGTAATAAGCCTAACTATATGAAATACGATATTTAAAAAAGAAATGAGAAGCTAGGTGCAATACTTAACTCAAGATATGTAGAAAGATGAAAATTGGATGTACTCGTGTTCACGCGACTAAGTTCGCGTCGTGTCATTGGCGTTCCACTCTTTAGTTTACGAAAATTTTGTCACCATCAATCAAAATACCTCTAACTATTATGGCCCAAACCAGAGATCAATATCTTCATATATTGTTATTGTGCATATTTCGGGAACCACCTAGTCTCTAGTTTTTACAGCATAATTCTAGTTGAGTCAACAGTGCGCACCAAAGTAGATGGTGGTTAAACATGTGTAATATACACCATAATACGGTCAATGAAAGATTTTAGTTGCATGAATTAACATGGAGTTTCCACCTAGCATAGATAACTCTAAATTTATATACTTTGTTTACTAACTAATTGTAATTTAAATGGTGTGGATTTCATTATTACTAGTAAAACTTATAAATTTGTTTGAAGTGTTGAAAGTTAAAGATTAGCTTGTTCGAATTGTTATTCAGCAAGGATATATCAGGTGGTAGATTAACACATAGTATACAAATAGTCGCGGAAAATTTCCCAAATCGATTATTCTGAAAGTAGTGGGTTTTCAATGACCAAAACGTAATCGAAGTCACGGTTCTGAAAACACTGCATGTGAGTAATGGGCGATTTACAAGAATACATTTATTATTTATTCAGTCATTACGAAATAGAACATTTAGTCTTATAGGTTTATCATTCTTGAAAACTGTCAGCTTGCCAAATAAACTTGGTGAGCATGATATCAAACAGCTTGAAATATTAAAACATCTTAGAAGTACCGAAACGACCTAACAAAATCTTCAATTCTCAGGACAACGAAATGTTCACTAACCTTTCCTTGATGGCATAATAATAGGTCATACGCAATGCTGACGGTATATTCTTCATAGACCTGCCGAAAAAATGACCATTATACAGATGTTTAACACATTTTCAAGAAATACAATGTATTATTTGTTCAAAATGAAGACGAATTTCATTAGAATAAAATAAATTTAGAAATGAATAGGCGGAGTTTATTTCATACAAAAGGATGATCAAAATGAATAACATTTGACTTGATTGAAATACACGGTTTACAGAAATTAGGCGGGAAGTTCAAACACTGATTAACTTGGTTTAAGTATAGCAAAATAACAATTGAGGCAGAATAACATGAATTCACTATATTTCATGGTTTTTCATCAGTTGCTTACAACCATTTGTGCATTAATACAGTATGTAATAACTGACATTGATCAAGGAAAAAACGAGGGTTATCAAAAATATATACAATCGCGTCAATGCCTAAATCTAATCAATCCACAACAGTGTGCGACCATCTCAGATCGGATGTCGACACAGTGGTTCGAAGCCTAAGAGTCCGCACACGAAACCAAATATATTTAATTCGATTTCCACGTGCAGGATCGTGGTTATGTATTGCTGAGAAGCCCCATATTAAGACGAAACGGAAGCCTAATGCTTCCAGGCTTTTAGTGGTTTACATTAAGCCGGTTTATGATTTCTATGAAATTTAGCAATCTCCATCATCCCTAACTTTCAATTACTAATTCTGGACAATCACCATCTCAGTGCTCTAAATCTACAGGACGATAACTAGTGTTAAGAGAAAAACCCAGCAGTTACCGAATAAAATACAAACGAGTTACTTTACGAGAAACAGTTTGTTTCTCAGCCAACTCAATTACAAGCACCAACTAATAAATTGGTTTAGAATTCACTTTAGATAACTGGTGTTATATTTTAAACATTGTGAGAATGTAGTCGGTATGCAACTAACTGCAATTTACCATATTTACAATTGGAGTCCTTTAGTTACAAACCGAATGAAGATGAGTTACACAGATGGAACGAATGAACTGATTACACATTTTAAGTTAACTAGTTTTATTAGTAGGAATAGCATAAAGTATACAGAAACTTCAATATTGTATTTCTAAAGTAATAAGTAAAATTACCATACCAATAATGAAAAGGAAATCATCAGAGTTATTTCATAATAACAGAATAAAACTCACATTTGAAGGAATCACATTAAATTTGGTAATGAACGAATGCTTTATCCAATCCACGGCAACTTCTGCCAGAAGAATATAAGTTACATCAATGAGAATTGTTTGAAGATCATCTATCAGAAAAAATGAGAATAGAATAGTCCTATTGAATGTAGCAATCAAAATAAATAAAATCAATTCATTCATCATAAATTTTTTTTTGCTATGATGATTTAATTCAAAATAATGATAATATCAATGTGCATTACGGGGTTGTGAAGATTGTTAAGTTATACATTTTTGAAACCATGAATCGATCAATGTTAGACCACCATTAGAAATCTGGGAGCCGTTTCGTCCTGGTATGGGACTCCTCAGCAGTGCGCATCCACGACTCTTGCACCCCGTAGGATTCGAACCCAGGACCTTCGGTATTGTGAGCGAACGCCTAACTATCAGACCACTGAGCCGGTATCTAACGGAGTCCAATACTAGGACGAAAATCATTGTGATTGTAGGTATGTATGGACTACAAAAGATGTCATCAATAGAGGAAGATCGTATTGCGTTTGAGATGAAGGGCCGGGGAGGGGGGGAAATAGAAATTTCAAGTGTACAATCACTTCTTAAAGATGTAAGTTTATGTTTCATCAATTAATTAAATAACGCGAAGTAATATCAGTGAAATGAAATAATCATTTTCGCTGAAACTAATTTTCTATTTATTTTATACATATGCAAAAATGTGAAATAAGTACACTTTGAATTAAAACTATAATAACCTTAAAAGAAATGATAATCTGTGTTCCATCTTAATGAAAACATCTTACAACAATACTCATTAAAAAGATCTATATGCTAAACATAATGTTAATTAATATTCACTGAATCAAGCAGAAATTCTATTCATTTCATAATAGTCAGGCATACCCCGTATCTAATAATCTCAAAAGTGGAATAGCATAAACGTACAAACAAAAAAATAATAATCATCATTTTTTTCTTTTAACCAATTAACTATTAAATGATGAACACCAATAATAAATGGTTTTGTTTATCTAGTTATATGAATCAATAAATTGAAAATATTTTCATTAAAAAACAAAGTAGTAATTAGTAATCAATTTCATTAACACTTTTTTTAAAAAAAAGTACAACCAACAACAACAAAATCACTATGAGATAGGAACTTGTGAATCAGACTAATGTAACTCAGAGAACAAAATCATGATGATGATAATAATAAAGGTATAATACGGCGAGAACAACTAATTTCACAATTGAAACCAGTATTTTATGCTTTTTATTTATTTCAAATAATATCAAAATGTGTTTAGTGTGTATGCATGTGGACGCTTAGTGTATATAATCGACTATTTACTGCTTTAACTCCGCCTGTAGACCCATCTGGGCTACTACCGGTCCCAGTCCCGCATAAAGGAGGAGGGTTGTGCATGGGGCTGGCGACCCCATCCCGTCATAAACCTAACTTGCCAAAAAAACGCTAACCAGAAAAAATAATTCAAACCATTTTAACTCTGCCCTGGGAGTTGGAAGAAGAATTATGACGTCTCGTGATGAAAGCCGAGTTCCTTCGGAAGTCACGGGGCCGATGCCTCTTCTGACAACCAAGGCAACCATTTTTTTAGTTACATGGAACGTTCGTACCTTGTGGGAGACTGGAAGACTATTTCAAGTCGCGGCAGAAATGAAAAGATACAACCTCGAGGTGCTCGGCATCAGTGAAACGCATTGGACACAGGTAGGACAACTGAGACTAGCTTCAGGGGAACTGCTGTTATACTCTGGTCATGAAGAGGAAAATGCTTCACATACACAAGGAGTTGCACTGATGCTGTCCAAACATGCACAAAAGGCACTGATAGGATGGGAATCTCATGGACCCAGGATCATTAAAGCATCCTTCAAAACAAACAAAGAGAACATTACGATGAACGTCATCCAATGTTATGCACCTACCAATGACTACAATGACGACGTTAAAGATCAATTCTACGAAAGGCTGCAGTCAATCGTCGACAGGTGCTCACCAAAGGATTTGACGATTTCAATGGGAGACCTAAATGCCAAGGTTGGAATGGACAACACTGGATATGAAGATATCATGGGACGACATCGACTAGGAGAAAGGAACGAAAACAGTGAGAGATTTGCAAACCTATGTGCCTTCAACAAACTGGTCATCGGTGGCACAATATTCCCGCACAAGCGCATATACAAAGCCACATGGATTTCACCGGACCACACTACTCAAAACCAAATTGACCATATCTGTATCAACAAAACGTTCAGAAGGACTATGGAGGATGTGAAAACCAAGGGGGGAGCTTACCACCACTTGCTGGTCGACAAAATAAAACTGAAACTCAAGAAGCACTGGATAACGGGGTAGACAACTTCACACAAGTTTAATACAGCCTTTCTTCGGAATACCGTAAAACTCAACGAATTCAAGATAGCCCTCTCCAATAGGTTCCAGGCCCTGCACGATATACTCAGTGAAGAGGGAGCAACATTGGAAAACAATCGGAAAGGGATCAAGGAGGCAATCACTTTAACATGTCACGAAGTTCTGGGTCACAAGAAGTACCATCACAAAGATTGGATCTCTGTTGGTACTCTTGAAACAATTGAAGAGAGGAGGAACAAGTGGACAGAAATCAATGTCGAACAAGAGCAGAGAAGTCCAAGGCACAAGCTGAATACACAAAAGCAAACACGAAAGTGAAGAGGAGCATCAGAGCCGACAAACGGAAATATGTGCAACAGAAGGAAACATGAAACAATTGTACGAAACAATAAAGAAGCTCGCTGGAAACTATCGTAAAGCAGAACGACCAGTGAAAAGTAAAGAAGGCAAAATAATCGGCAACACTGAAGAACAGCGAAATAGGTGGGTAGAGCACTTTAAGGAACTATTGAATCGACCAGCTCCACTGAACCCACCCAACATCGAAGCAGCATCCACGGAACTCCCAAATAATATCGGCGCACCTACAATTGACGAGATCAGTGTGGCCATCAGACAAATCAAGAGTGGCAAAGCAGCAGGACCAGACAACGTCCCAGCAGAGGCAATGAAGGCAGATGTAGAAGCAACTGCGAAAATATTTCACATTCTCTTCAAGAAGATTTGGGATGAGGAACAAGTACCATCAGATTGGAAAGAAGGATACCTCATCAAAATACCAAAGAAAGGCGATCTCAGCAAGTGTGAGAACTACACAGCCATCACTCCTCTCCCAATACCACGCAAAGTCTTCAACAGAGTATTGTTAAACAGAATGAAGGACTTCGTAGACGCCCAACTTCGAGATCAACAGGCCGGATTTCGTAAGGATCGATCGTGTACTGACCAAATTGCTACATTACGGATCATTGTGGAACAATCAATTGAATGGAACTCACCGCTGTACATCAACTTCATCGACTACGAGAAAGCATTCAATAGCGTGGATAGGAAAACGCAACAAATGCAAGAGAAGATGACCAGTGTAGCAGCAGCCTCTGAGCAGCAGGTCTCAACATAAATAAAGGAAAAAGCAAAGTTCTGCGATGCAACACAACATGCACCAGCCAAATCACTCTTGATGGAGATGCCTTGGAGGACGTAAAAACCTCTGCATATCTTGGCAGCATCATCGACAACCACGGTGGATCCGATGCAGATGCGAGGGCGCGGGTCGGAAAAAGAAGGGCTGCATTTCTACAATTTAAAAATATCTGGAACTCCAAACAAATATCAATCAACACCGAAATCAGGATTTTCAATACAAATGTCAAGACAGTTCTACTGTATGGAGCGGAAACTTGGAGAACTACCAAAGCCATTATCCAGAAGATGCAAGTGCTTATTAACAGTTGTCTACGCAAAATACTTCGGATTCGTTGGCCAGACACGATCAGCAACAACGTACTGTGGGAGAGAACAAATCAGGAAGAGGCGGTGGAAGTGGATAGGACACACACTACGAAAAGTACCTAACTGCGTGTCAAGACAAGCCCTCACATGGAACCCTCAGGGCAAAAGGAAAAGAGGAAGGCCAAGGAACACATTACGCCGAGAAATAGAGAAAGATATGAGAAGAATGAACAAAAATTGGACAGAATTGGAAAGGGAAGCCCAGGACAGAGTTGGTTGGAGAAAACTGGTGGGCGACCTATGCTCCACTGAGGGTAACAGGCGTAAGTAAGTAATTTGCTGCTTTGCATATTGAATAAAAAGATGAAGCATGACAAAATTACTTTTTATCTTTCTTTCATCAATCACAATGATGAAGACTGGACATGAATGGAAATGAGTATGAATGACGCAGGTTTTCCTCTGCTGAGCCAACAACAGCATAGTAAATAAATCAGTAATTTTAAAGATTTTAATGTTAGCATACCAGTAGTCTGTTCAATAAGTGTATGTATCAAAGTAAACCACACTTTTGATTAAATTTAAGGCCATTTGCTCAAATAAAGCACTGAAAACAATTCACTTCATATGAATCACGATTTCAAGATTAAGACAACTTTTAATTATCTATATTGATGAAAACAGGATATAATGTGAGGTCAGTGATTTTTCCCAAATGATTTCTGACAGTGGATTTAGAAGAAATGGATACGCATAGGATTTTATCAAAATATTTAGGATTTCGATACAATGAGGTAGCTGAAGGCGACAACTTCTGAAAACTTCCAACAGTGCTTTGAACAACAAAAGTGAGGAAAATGTATTGGCACAAGTTTCTTAAACTGCGAAGAGGATTGATTGATTTGCTCTAAATTCTATGAAATGAAGTATTCACGATCTAATTTATTGTATGTATCCAATAAACACGAAAAGCATAAACTAACTATTTCATTCTCTGAAAATCTAATAACACTATCGAAAGCATCATATTTTTTAATTTTCTTCACAATTTTCACCTCAAACTGATAAGGATTACATGATGTAGTATGCTTTAAAATCGTGTAAATAGTCTAAAATTGGGTAATAGAATTTAAAATATAATTATTCACAGTTTAATAAATGAATTAATTGAAAGAATATCATTTTCATAATTTATAAATATACATAATCCATATATAATTATTCATTATTTAAATTTTTTAAATTTATCTTTCTTTACCTAAATTCCATCCACTGTCATTCATATTACGGCATACAATAATAGAAAACCAAATACAATAATGAAATCGTTCACGAACATCAGCACAGGCAATTTGAAATAAATTTGTTTTTCCCATTTTACGAAATACATTACCTTTTAATTCAACAAACTATTCAAATTAAAACATAAAACATAAGAAAAACAAAATAATATAACTGTTCATCTGTTATGATATTCAAGTTTGAAAGATAAATTTAGTGCATTTATCGGTAAGAATATCAAGTCGTGTTTCATTTGGATTTAATTTCAGCTTAAAAGTTAAGCTGAGAGTCAACATTTAAATGTAATGACTTCATCAAATTATTTCTTTCGCACAAGTGTGCTCAACAGGTAAAAGGAATAAACTGATGATTGGCTAATGAGGGAAACTTTCCTCAAATTGTTTTAATTTATCTAAATCAATTTAACATTAATGTCCATCTGTAAAATATTTTCTGTATCATCCTTTCTATAATAATAAATACCTTACGGAAATAAATATAAATTAATGATTACTGGTTCAGTAGTTTAAAGGTATTGTATTCGTTGTTGTTTTCGATTTCTGAAACGTTTGTGGATGAATACTTTTGAGAAATTCCGGAATGAAATAAAGCTGTTATTCAGTACTTCTTGGTTTTTACTAGTTTTTTGGTTGAATTTAGACTGTGACAGAAACTACTTTAGAATTGAAAAATCATCATAAACAACTCACGATAAAAAATTATGAATTAGGTCGACGACAATTTCTTGTCACCAATTGATATAAACTGAAGAACTGGTAAAAAAAGTACTAAACAGCGCTACACGGTACTAACTCAGAACTCGTCAAAAGTTATGGCTTACAATCCCACATTGAATCAACCTCAGAACGATCATGTGATTCAATTAAGGAGAACAATATCGCTGTGGACAAGGTTGAAACCCAACGATAGACATTTATTTAATACAACTTGAGGGGAGATTTATCTAGAAATGAGTTATTATAGGGAAAATGTTGGAATTTACATGAACTATATGTTTTGAAGTATCCATAGTATAATTTATTAAAGTTATTTGAGATAAATGACACACACGAAATGAAAGAGAAACGGTAGAAAAAGAAAAGTAACATTTTCATATTTAAAAAGTGATTTCTTTTTACAAGTCTAAAAACCTAGAAAAATTGGATTTATTTGAGTAAAATAAGGTAACTTAACATCACCAAGAATGACCTATTAACGGAACAATGAAACAAGCTAACAACATGATGGTATTTTACAATAAACATATTTTTTCAGGCTTTCCATTTTCACTATCAACTAAATAAAATAAAACGGCAAGGTATATTGGAAACTCACATTGTTTGAAATAAACACAGTGATCAATGATTTGTTTTGTGAATTAAATGCCACGTTTAAAGTAGTAACTTGACATAACAGAAGGAAGCAGTGGGCTACTGTAATTGTGATATTAAGGAAACAATGAAACACAATTACAAAATACGACACAAATAACCAAAAAAATGAAATAAATATAAAGAAATTGTTTTATCTAAAAAGAACAGAAAAACTATTGAATCAAACAGTAATGAGGTCTAATTAATAACAATACAATGCATAGGAATCATGGTTGAACAGGGCTGTGTTGTTTAATGAAAGATTGGAGTAATACAATCAGAAACTGACGAACTAGCTACTAGTCCAACCTAAACATTACGTAGGATTTTAACGATTTCATAAGACTTGATAACAAACCATACAGTTACAACACTGATACTATTAGCACCACCAGAATAAGCAGTTAACAGAAATAAATTAATCGAGAACAATCACGGTACTTTTGATCGCATTAACACAAACTTTTGTTAGACAGCATGAATTCACTCAATCAGAGTAAAATTATGGCTGTCCGACCAACGTTCATCATGGCACGAAGAAGTGGAGATGATACTTTCAAATATAGTGATTTCCATCGCATTGGGGTACTAGTAGGCGGGTCGTCAAAAAGAGATAGAACATACACATTATTTATCGTTGACCTACATTGAATGCACTAACTAACATAAACTAGTCAAGCAGTGGAAAGCTGTGATTTCTAAATTTGTGGTCTTTCTAAATTAAAGAAAAATAAACTATTTAACATTAATCTTGTACTAACACGAGTTACAAGCTACAGTGTTTTAGTGGAAGATCTCTTGATATGTAAACTTCAAATAGAATGAAAGTGAAACAATTCACGAGTGTAACTCATTCGATTAGATTTAATTGACAACTTATTTCAGATTGATATAGCATAAAGTCACTTTTACTTACAGTGAAAAGATTTGATACGTTGGTATCTGGTTCACACTACAAATGTCCTATTCTAATTTCAATGGTTCATTGCTTTAAATCAACTACCATGAACAAGTTGTAAAAAACTATGCATTAAAGATTGAATACTTACAATAAACAATTGCAATTACTTACTGAGACAAAAGAAAGCAAAACAGTATTGTAGAACAACATCACGCCAAAAAATGAAACTATTTTCTTCGAAATCATTCGTTAAAACTGAATCAGATCGTGGTTTACTGACTGTGAATAGTAAATCATCCAACGCATCTTGACAGACAGCAGATAACAAACGATCTGCAACCTAAAACAAGAGAGTGAAATCTTATGAATAAATCCAAAAACCATAAATCTCCATAAATGATAACAGTTCCCTCAAATTAATTAACCATTGAATTGTAAAAATGTCACAATATGCGATACTGATTTGTTTCAGTAAGCTTTTCAGTAATGTTAGTGACTGTAACGTCAAATACTATAGGTGCTAAATCTATGAATTAATGTTCTGTCAACCCTATCACACTTTTATCATTAAGGTACAGATTTGGATGATTGTCAGGTCGCGTAAATAACTATTCGGGAGCAGTTGAAACTATCGAATTACATTTAATTCAATCTGCACAATACTACACTTTTATTAATGTTAGGCAATAGGTTAGGAAAGTAATAAATAAAATTAAATGTCTGGTCGATCATCACTTTAGACTTTTATAATATGAAAGTAGCTTTATTTAAAATCATAACCGCAAATTAGTATGAATTATCAAGCTGTTAAGATGATCACAAGAATGCTGTTCCACAGCAGTATCTTCCGTTGCCAGTTCCAGATTATCTGTTAACCATCCTAAACTGTAGAAACCGCTTTGCTAAACTGGACTTAGCTGAAGACTATCTACAAGTGAAAGTCAAATTTTTGTCGAGGTTTATTTTAGTATAATCTACTACCTTTTCAAGTGAATGCGCCATTGATAGTCCAACAACCAATAGATATCATCTTAGTCACGATGACATGTGTAGCCACTTATTTAGATTATATATTTATAGTAGCAACATCATGAAAAGAGTTGCATGACCGAAATACGGCTGTGCTGAACCTCATAAAAGAACGTGGTTGCCGGTTAAGATCAGAAAAATGTCAACTCTATTTACGGTCTACGAAGTACCTAAGATTTAGCACTGTAGGCTCGTGCTGAACACAAACAGATGGAGAGAGAGAATTATATATGTAGAAATGCAAAATAATCTTCAGAAAACTAGTATTTTATTGTAATTATACTGGTGTATCTCCCATGCAGTTGATTTTGTAAGTACAAACGTTGTTCAAGAGAACGAAGACACACTGCAGCACACACGAAGCACAAAAAACAAAGAAAAATATCTAATGACTATCTTCCAAAAGAATGGCTATTTACGCGACTTCATCAAAAAATATCAGCTGAAACCATCAACAGAAACGAAATCAAGCACAGCAACCGACAAACGGATCATCCTAACACACAGAAAATACATCGGAAATTACAGCATGACTACTGAGACCATTTGGAATAGGTGTGGCTCACAAACCAACAGAACCACATCAATCAATCCTATGTAGACCAAAGGACAAAATGACAAATGAAGATACACAAAATATCATCCACAAAATAAATTGCTTAGATTGTGAAAAACACTAAATAGGACAAAGTGGACGTCCTCTTCAGCTTCGTTTACGTGAACATCAATTAGCAGTCAAACGCCACGATAATTCGTCGCTTATATCAATACATATGGACAATTTTGGACATACATTCGATTGGAGAAATATGGAAATACTAGATAGGGGGAGTATAAAGAAGACTAGAGAATTTTTAGAAGCTTGGCAGTCAGATCAATCAGTGACTAAAAAACACGTAAACGTTGGCCCAATTTATGCACCAATAAGAAAACTCATAGATGTCATAGCATTAAGGAACAGATGAAAGGGGGATACAATCAAAACAAAGGTGCAGACAACGACAGCTTTAAGGTCAATAGCAACCAATCAAGGTCGAGGTTAACAGATCAAGCTACAAGTCAAACGTGGAGAAATTCGAATACATCACTTCTATCTGAAGCTCGAGGTAATGATGTTGTTCAGACGAACAATGAAAGCTACAAAACCGAAACATCCAGTTCAGAGAACGAAACTCCACCACAAGCTAAACTTACTCAGGAAGAAAAGGTGATGCACTCAGTGAGTTGGACAAGCTAAGTGATAAGTGGGATAAGCTGAAGGGTAGAAGCTATTAATCACGATTTGGCATAACTTTCTGAAGAAATAAATATGCATTATTAGTTGAAGATGTAAATTAATTATTTGGGGGACAAATATTTATATTTAGGAATGAGTTATGCACACATTTTCCATTCGATTTTGTTAATAAAAGCTTTCTATCAACTTTTCGTTTTCTCATTCTTATAGTTAGTTGCTTTCGTGTATAGGTAAAATAAATATCAGTGACAGAGTCGGAGGACCACAGAACATAACAAAAGCTTCGTATAAAGCAACATAATCATGATGAAAATCTAGTCTTCTTTTCCTACATCTCTGAATGAAAATATTTCATCGAAATTAAATGACATATACATAGAACACACTCACCTCGAGTAAATTGAAAAAGATATAAATCTTTATCACCGATTGTGTTCTTATCTCATGATAAGCCATGGAACTGTCATATTTTGTTAAAATAACAGTACATATGCACAATAAAGAAAATTTGATCAGATCACGTAGTTCATAATTATACAGTAAATTTAACCGAGAAATCTTCGATAAAGGTGCATCACTAAAAGAAGTAAACAAATCAAACCTAGTATGCAAATAAAGTTCAATACATTTAACATTAACATAATTCGAAATTTATTAACCAACATAGGCGAGAATAGTAATAACATTCAAAAATCTAAGAAACGAAAGAGAGAGCAGCAATATTAAAGGAAACAGACTGGGAGTGACTGATGTCATCTCCTTCAACTGCTGACTCAAATCACGTGGCGATACCACCGATCAGAGTTTCAATTTCTATGACTTAATCCCTCTGGTTTGAACAATTACACGTCCAACCGGCACTAGTAATCTTGAGTCAGCTGCTAAGTCCATATTTGTCTACAATTCCGTAGCTTCTCCATTTCCCTTTCCCTTCAGTACAGAAGACAGTAATCAGCCTGCGCTACCTTATATTTCAAGCAGAAGTAGTTTATATACAAACATACCAGACAACACTACACCATAAAATGAAAAATAACAATAACATATGATCACGCCAAATGCGGCTGTGAGGAGGGGGGACTTGAAAAATAAACTAGCAACAGATTAAGAATAGCAAGTTGTAGTCTAGTTTATCATAGTTACACAATAAGAATATAGAAAATAATCCATAAATTAGTACTGGGAGTGAGCATCCCTTCAATTTTTGTCCTGATATAACAATTTTGGATGAACGTATCCTTTGAAAAAATCAAAATGTAACCCAATTATTATCAAGTACAGATTCTTGGAACCCACCATGAGACATTGTTATCATGCTCTGATTTCTCTCAATATAAGATACCCAGACAGTCTTATTCTTTCATACTTCAAACCAAGAACAAGTGATTAGCCAGATTACAAAGTGTATGTATTAGTCAACGAGCAGCAGATCATTTATATTCATGCAAAGGGTACAAAATATATGTGCCACATCAAATACTAGTTTATCTAGGTAAATAATCGATTAGAATTTCCCTTTGCTCCCACTAAAGATACTTTTTCTGCATAGGGAATAATGATATTGTAGCATCTCATTATTCTAGAGGCTCACGACTGGATTCCAGTGTGGATGAATGATCTAGTATGTGATTAAATAAATCTTCTTTCCCACTTCCATATATCATACTTAGGCTAACCTCGTTTGTACGACGGCGGTAGTGAGAAGCCAAAGTGTTGCGGATGAATTTATTTCATGTATCCGCTTATGCAGACAGACATGAGAATAGGATGCGTACAAGGAAAACGAAGCGAATTGGCGAGTGAGCTCACTCTTCATGAGCTGAAGAATGACTAAGTATTTATAGTCAAGCAATAATAGGCTAGACATATTATCAGCAATAGAGCATCCACACACAACCAAATATACCATAGTCGATGCTGTAATCGAATCATTACACATACAAAATTATGGTCGATACAATTATCGAATAATTTGAATAACAAAGCATTGAAGTACAACGAATGAATGGTGAAATGCTACAGTATAATTCAGCCTATCAAACTGAAATAGGTGTAGAGGGACTCAGACATGTGACCTAGTGGTTGAAAGTCATGCACCTTTACTACTTAGCAACACCCACTTTAGACTCCATCGTAACGTTAGAGTTATTGTACAGTCTCGGGTCTAAAATGCATCACCCAACCGTAGCTGCTACTTTGACGTGGTGGTTGGGCTTGCCTATCGTGATGACCGAACCGAGCTATATTGACTGGAACATATGTTCCTGAAGGTTCTACCATACCAGGCAGGTCGATTGGAGGACGATGAGACCAAAATCAGCTACTCAAGGTCTGAGGGTGAAGTCGTACTGCTGACTGCAGAGGGGTATGACAGCAGTAAGGTGTTTCCCTCGGACAACCAGCATCTGCAGCGATGCTGCCTTCTCACAAGGAAAGAAGGGTTAGAAAAGGTCAACCCTAAAAATGTCACACCTCACCCTACCTCACAAATTTCCGTCTCCGGTGGCAAGGCCTTTTAAACAAAAATGGAGCTAACACTTTAAATACTATCCATAAAAAGGCCTTCTGTTACAGATCTCAAGCAACTATCGCTTGGGCTCTGCGGTCACGCTCTCAGGTCATTAAGACCAACGCTAACCTACCTTCCTTTTCAGGTTCCTCAAGAAACAACAACTGCCCTCATAACAGCACTCAGGACCAAATCGGTCACAATCAAATCCTTCCTACACCCCCTAACATCTCCCTTATCTGCACGACTAACTCTGCTCAAATTCCTTTATCACCCAGCACCACTAATGCGAACGATACGAGTTCACGAAACGTTATTCCTGGTCTCCTGAAACCTCGTTCTAAATTACATGTTGAAGCTTTTAATGTACGGACATTGTGTCAAATAGGGCAACAGGCTTCCTTAGCTAGGACATTATAATCTCGCTCAACCGATGTATGCTGCGTCTCGGAAACGCGCATACGGGATCCTAGGAAAGTCATTACTCTGATTTCACCTTGTGAAAATAGAGAAGCAACTCGATTTACTCTTCGAGTATCCGGTAGCCCCGATGCTGCTGCCCGGGGTCTTGCTGCCGTATGTAGAGCATTGAGTTCTAGAGCAGAACTAGCTCTCCTAGACTCGATTCCAGAAGACAGTTGCTTGTGCGCTGTCCAACTGAACGGGACAGTAAGGATTCAGAAAGACAGGGACACTCTCCGTTGCCTCTTCGCTGTCTCCGCCGACGCTCCCGCTGACTGCAGCTCACACGTGGTTAAAGATGGGTTTTAAAGAAAGCTTTCGGGCCTCCTCTAGAAATTCAGGCGCTCTAACGTAGTAATAATGGCTGGTGACTTCAATGCTCAAGTAGGTAGACTACGTGAAAAGGAAAGACAGCTTGGTGGATCTTATGGTGTCGCGGCTTATAGAACAGATAATGGCGACCGTCTGCTAAAGATGTGGTCAGATAATCGCCTATTCCTAGCAAACACTAAATTTAAGCATAAGGAAAAACATCTTTTGACCTGGCGACCCCCAAAGTCTTCTCAACGTTGGACACAACTAGATCACATCGCCATCAGCTACCGATTGAGGGGTTCGATAGTGGACTGTCCCTCGTTTTGGGCCACATGTTTATAATTAGATCATGCCCTACTGCGAGCGCGAATTTATTTGCGCCTTACTGGACACAAGAAAAATATCACAAAGAAACCGCTTAGGGTTCTACCTAATGATAATAAAGCTAAGAATATATTTCAGGAACAACCAGAAAAACAGTTAGGCGACCATGTAAGCGATTCCCATCCGGAGGCAGGTTGGAATGATATCAAAAAGGCTATGGAAACAGCACTGATATCTGCTAGTAAGGTGAACCATAAGGTTAGGTAGAAGCCGTGGATCTCTGTAGTATCTTCCGAACTGACGGATGCTCTAAAACTCATCCCACCTGGCTCTCAACATGATGAAGAACGAAGTCAGCTTAAGCGCAGGCTGATAAAAAGCCTGCGCAATGATCGAGAACAGTGGTGGGTAGCTGCTTTTAGTCTTATCGTTCTCCAATCAACCTGCTTGGTATGGTAGAACCTTCAGGAACATATGTTCCAGCCAATATAGCTCGGTCGGGTCATCACGATACGCAAGCCCGACCATCACTTCAAGGTAGCAGCTACGGTCGGTAACGCTGTAGTGTAAATGTACATAGTAAAATCATGAACTTAGAAACCATCATACACTAAATACTTCAATTAGTGTACATCTATTAACGAATATATAAGAATAAAAATCATTCAATAATATAGATGTATTTCAGATCGAAAAAGAAAAAAACTTACCGATATTGGTTAAAAGATGTGAAAAATTGGAATATTCCACTGAATATTCTTATTATCAACTTTAAGATCGTGAGAAGACAACGTAATGGAAGAAATGTATAAATAACCAACAAATGATCCAAACACTGCAACATACCGTATACCATAAACTAAGTGAATAGAATGAAAAGTTATGCTAAAAGATGATGTATTGTTTTATTAAAAACAGCAATATACATTATGAAAGGTAAAATGTGAAGAACTGAACAACATGAAATCATTTTACATAAAAAGAAATAGAGATATTTATGATTAACTGGACTACATTTGAAATCTTCGCTATGTTATTCTCGGTCAGTCAGTCAGTCAGCTACAATGTAGATTTTCGTACGCACGTACATCAATTCAAGTTGCCATACCACATTAGCACACACAGATGCAATTGTCAATGCAATATCAGTAGTACGGGTTTAACGATAATCGAAAAGATATAAAGGTTCAAACATATGCTTATAGAAGCATAATCCAGTGAGGTAAATTCAAAAAAGAGAAACAAAGGCCACGAGAAATTCACGAGGTTAGAATTTGGAGAAGACAAAGAATGGATGCATCTGCGCCATTCTAATCGATTTTGAGCCATCTCATTCAAAGTCTCTATAACCAATGGTTACAACTGCTGCGTGGACCCCTACGTCAGCCTGGTTGTAAATGATATATCATACGAATCTTTAAGAGGTCAATATTAAATGTCTCATTAAAGCATCGATGTTTGGCGACTCTTCGTGTCTAGTCATACTTATCTTTTTAAGGCGATCGGAATACGGTAGCAACAGAGCGCAAGTAGTCGCAAGGTTTGAGTATATGTTCGGATATCTAATGACGATAAGTCAATTCGTGAGGTAATCTTGAAGTTCCCGCTCTGATGGCTTAGACGTCACCTACAAAAGTTTCTTTAATGTGAGTACAGAAGTATACTAAACAGAATATGACGTAAAATCCATAGTAGTAAGGCATTTGTAATTTCCGATCGGTGAGAGGAATTACAATAATTAACAATGAAAAAAGCTGAAAATTAAGACCAAACGAAGAATATATAAAGCATCTGACTAACAAATACCCACTGAAGATACACAAATTAATGCACTCTTATTACACCAACCACAATTTCGAACGTCACAAAGGAAAAGTGATAAAAATTTGAACGAAATAAAATGCAAAATGGAATATATCAAAGCATTTTTTCCGGGAAAGGAAACCACATCAGACTAAAACTATAGAACACAAAACAGGACAATTGACACTTTTATTTCATGAGCTGATGTACCTACACCCTGAATGAATCATCCTAAATTAATGTGAAGGATCAAACAAACTTAAAACCCAGAATAAACACAAATCTATTTGAAATTTTTCAGTAAAGCATAAGAATGCATCTTATGTGATGATATTTTCAATCACAACTAAATGTGCATAACTGATATGCTCGCCAATTGATATGCTTGAATGCTATTACGAGTTCACCATACTCAGTAAACGGAACAAAGGTCAACGATACAGTGACACGATAGGCTATTCTAATCCGTTTGACCCAAGCCATGTTAACAAAAGCAAGAAATCTCGACCAGGAGTAGAGAATGTATTCTACAAGCACCCAGAAAATACGAGGTTGCTAAGCAGACAAATTGTAAACTACACAACTATCGAGATATTTTTGATTGACTGATCGTCACCAGAAAAAAATCTATAAAATATCATACTAAAAATAAATTTTACAAATGAAAAAAATCATTTTTACATTCGACTTATTCATCATTCATGTGTCATGAAAACTAGAAAAATATAAGTTTTATATATATATATATATATATATATATATATATATATATAAGTTATTTTGGCAAACTGTTGAAGAAGTCTTACAAACTAACTTATGAAAGAAAAGTGATCTATTCAATAAAAATGTATCTTATACTAAATCAAATTAATTCTCTCTTATTTCCTTTCCTACGTTTTACATCTTGCTTACATAATTGTGTCAGGTCTTTCTGTCTAATGACTAGCTGTAGTAAACGTTGTGTTACAGCTTTGATGATAAGAAAAACAATCCAAGGTTTATTAAGCTTTCACTGTATTTTTCAACAAATACATTGTGGTACATATGTACACTAGTGTCTAACATGTATGTTCTTCATTTTGATAAGCCTGAAAAATGAAGAGTACAAATACTTCAGAATGATTAAGGTTGTTTTTCTAACCATCGAGGCTACATACAATGTTTTCTACATCCAGTTAAAAAAGGAGGCCTAAAATAAATGTGTACTAGTTTATGTGGTCAAATTTGTAGATCAGCATACAGAGTAGAAATTAATAAAATAAGTGCAGTATTAATTAATGATTATACTTAACCTGAAGCTAAGGTTTATAATAATAAAGAGTTGTAAAAATGACGATTAGTGAAAAATAATCAATCTTAAGTAAACTACCGATTCTAAATATCGAGGGATCGTGATAAATGTATACGCACGATTGGTAAATGGACCATTTTTGCTTGTACCATCTTCATATTGTTTTTTTCTTATCGACTGAACAACCTCTTCCTTTAAATAACGAGTAAATTTGAAATCTGTGATTGGAAATAGAAGGGTGAATATGCTTTTATTTGAACTGCAGTAATATCAAGTGAATATGAAGAGTTGAGAATAATTCTGTTTATACATATAATTCATGCGTTCATGTTACATAAAAAAATGCAAGTTCTCTACTGACCATTATCCAATAAGTCCCATCTTGATATTGATCAACCATTTTTTTTATCTAGGTAATAATAACATAACTACTGAAATTAAAACTAGGTATTGAGCACCTAAACAGCATTTCAGTTGTTTCATTTCATCAACAATTATGTGGATTTGATCCGTTTTCTTCTTCAGTAACTTGCCAATAACAGTGTTGCGAAGGCTGTCACCAGGGGCGGAAAATTTAAATAACTACGTAACCGTTAGCTACAATTATGTCCAGTAAGCCAATACCTTGTCCTCATTAAATCTTAAAAGACAAAGACCTCAGTCAGCTACAATGTAGATCTTCGTACGCACGTACATCAATTCAAGTTGCCATACCACATTAGCACACACAGATGCAATTGTCAATGCAATAACAGTAGTACGGGTTGTAGAAGTATTAACGATAATCGAAAAGATATAAAGGTTCAAACATATGCTTATAGAAGCATAATCCAGTGAGGTAAATTCAAAAAAGAGAAACAAAGGCCACGAGAAATTCACGAGGTTAGAATTTGGAGAAGACAAAGAATGGATGCATCTGTGCCATTCTAAGCGATTTTGAACCATGTCATTCAAGATCTCTAACCATCGGTTACCATTGTCTCGTGGATCCCAACCAGATGGTTTACATCTACCAACATGACTTGGAGCAGTTGTTAGTGACACCATGGATTTGTTTGGCCGCTCTTTAACATTTTCCCAGCCCACTCCTACATCGAAAAATCACCGCTCGTCGGGGAAGTCGGTGGTTGTGCATTCGTAACGGATGTCCCAAACACATCAACTGTTGAAGATTCACCACTTCATGAACTGAAATGCCATCCTTACCTAGTACCCGTTTCCTTACAAAAGCGTTGCTTACTCGGCAGTCCCAGGATATTCGAGCAATGGTCCGACAACACCTATGAACGATTTTTAATACCCCACTGATATCTTCCACTCCTAGTCGCCGTGTTTCACACCTGTATAGTAGGACGGAGCGAACTTATGCACAGTAAACTCGTCCTGTGGTTAACAGACGGATATCTTGCCTACTCCGTAAGCGATGCAAGTTGGCTATAGCTAGTCGGGCCTGATGTACCTGTGCTGAGAATACGTCAGACACCAGGCCATCAGCACTGAGACTCCGAAGACAAGTGAACTGGTCAACACACTTAGCTATCCCACTCCCTATCACTAGTTCGGATGTCGACGCAAACTAATCCTGAAGCAACGTCTTGCATTTCGAGGGGAGGGTGGCATCCCGAACATGATTGTATTATTGCTTAAGGTGATCAGCAGACTGGATTTTGTCTGAGTATTTACCAAGTTGGACTATCTCATCGGCACATTGTTAGTCAGCAAGCGTGTCTCGTGGTAGAAGGTCCGCCGCTGAAAAGTCAGACGAAGAAAATGTTAACTCTAAAAGCATGTCAGTCACAAAGTTAAACAAGAATGGAGAAAGTCAGTCAGTCAGTTGCAACGTAGAACTTCGTACTTATGTACATAAGTTCATGTTGCCATACCACATTAGCACAGAAACGCAAATGTCAAATCAAATCCCATAATGGTAGAGATAGTAGAGGTATTAATGGTAATGAAGAAGACTAGGGTTTGAAGATATTATTCAAGAAATATAATTCAGTGAGATAAGGTTAGAAAGACAAAGGTAGAGGTGCTGACGATTCCAGAAGATTAGGATTTGAGAGAGCTCAACGAATGGATGCACTTGCGCCACTGCAAACGATTTTGAACCATGTCATTCAAGGTCTGTAACCATCGGTGAGTTTCGTCTCGCAGACCCCAACCAGTTAGCCTACATCTGCCAAAATGACTCAGTCTACTGGTCAGTGTCTTCATGCATTTCTGCCATGTTTTGGTCTGGCCGCCCCTAACTTTCTTCCAATCTACTCCTACACTGCGAAACATAGCTCTTCGCGGCAGTCGGTGGTTAGCCATACGTAACACATGTCCCAACCACCTCAACTGATGAAGTTTCATTACTTCGTCTATTGATCTGCCATCCTCACCTAGAACTCGATTCCTAACGACAGCATTGCTTACTCGGTTGTCCCATGATATACGAGCAATGCTTCGAAGACACCTATGATCGAAAACCAATAACCGACGAGTATCTTCTACTCTCATTGGCCATGTTTCACAGCCATAAAGTAAGACGGAGCGAACCACTGCGCAGTACACTCGTCCTTTAGTCAGCAAACGGATATCTCGCCTACGCCATAAGTGATGCAGGTTGGCAAAAGCCAATCGAGCCTTCTGTATCCGAGCTGAGATTTCGTCAGTCACCAGGCTATCAGCGCTGATGAAGCTCCCCAGGTAAGTGAAGCGGTCTACACGTTCGACTACTTCACTTCCTATCACTAGTTCAGGTGCCGATGCAACCCAATCCTGAAGCAACATTTTGCATTTCGAAGGGGAGAACCGCATCTCAAACATGTTTGCATTGTTGTTTAGGGTGGTCAGAAGACTGCATTTTGTCAGCGTCTTCACCGAATAGAACTATGTCATCGGCATATTCTAGATAAGTAAGCGATTTTCCTGGTAGAAGTTCAACCCCTGAAAAATCTGACGAGCTTAATGTTAACTCTAAAAGCATATCAACGACAAAGTTAAACAAGAATGGAGAGAGTGGACAGCCCTGACGGACACCACTTAATGTAGAGAATTCAGATGACAGTTCGCCATATGCTCTCACCCGACCAGTAGTGTTCGAGTAGAGAGCTTGTATAAGGTTAATGTACTTCTCTGATACACCTTTCAATGACAGCCTTGACTAACGCAACTTGAAGAGAAGGGCCTAATGTTGGTTGACATTTTAGACATCTCATCAGAAGCAAGTTACATTCGAATTTATGATAGTATTTATAGATCTGCGTGATCTTCCTTGTTTGTAGGAACCTAGTGAACTGGGTACACCATATGTGAATGGTAAGACTTAACTAAAATCTAATAAAATTTGATACTTCAAACCATGAACACGATGAAGACGTATTATCATAATTTTTAAATGATAAACGGATTTTATTTCAGCAAAATTAAGAGGAAACACTGAAGATGCTGTTCTATAAGCTAACTCAAATAACGGTTTCTCTTTTATTTCTATTTCAAACTAACGAATTTTTCCAATAAATGAAAGGTTATTATCTTCAAACTGTAGAGTACACTTTATCAGATTCTCACGTGACAGAAGGTAGCTAAGTTAACTACTCGTTATGAAGCTTCTGAAATAGTCAAGAAACTAATGAGTGTTTATGCTACAGATATGATTAGTCTCTGTTTAGTTCAAACTAGAGAATTGAGACAGAATCAATTAACACACTGCTAGAACTTTAGTTTTGTAGTGAAAGATTCAGCCAGCAATATTATGGGTTGACCTGTTTGAATTCAGCTGTTAGAACCTAACTAATTGGTTAGATTTCACATGAGATCCAGGATACAAACTGCTGAGATGTTTGATTTTAACATCAAAACGGATAATAATTGTTTAGATTACATAAGTCCACAGTATTTTGTGCATACTTTAAACAAATCATTGCAAAGACACTGACGCATTTTAGTGACATACTTTTAAAGGGATCATGAACCTCCCAATCACCATCGGATTCAGATGGCTGTTGAACAAACTCGCTGAACATCTGAGTAGTAATTCAGTTTGGCTATGCTACCTGGTAAAAAAGAAAGAGAATTTAGTTGAGTAATTTGCTGCTTTTATGAGTAGACTATGCACAACTCATGAACGCCAAATTAGGATTTTTATATCAACAAAATTTCGACTTTTTGTAGAAAACCAGTTATTCTTCAAAACATCCTCCGCTCTATTATATTGAGAGGAACGAAGTTCTAAATATAATTTGAGGAGTCAAAAATTTTAATGGAGATGAAACAGTCATCTACAAAAAGATATTCGATTGGTGATATCTAACCCCATAAAAAGCGACCATGGTATGGATTACAAATCATTTTGTTTAAAACCTTTGTTGACTTAAACGTATGGTGAGCTGTACACTAACAGAATCACAGAAAGAATATAAGGAGCTCGATCAAGCTCACGTACACCAGAATTATAAATAGTACAAGGCAATGGGTTTCGACCATATATGTAGATATAAAAGTGTATTGAGTGGTTAACACCAACGTTCATATATTATAGGACTGTTGAATGAGAAATGCGTACCCCAGACGTGTTTCAACAAAGAGCACGGAGAAAAGATTGACAATCTCAAACCAACTCAACCAAGTGGAACAGCACCAGGCTTCTACGTACGTTTCACATAATAAATATCTCATTCCTAAAATATTAGTCTTCAGTCAAAGCTGTCGCGAATTCGCAATATTAAACTATTTGAATACTGTAGTATAGGCTCAGTAATTAACATCTAATTTGGATGAGCTGATGGCAACAAATTTATTGTTATTTCACTCAATAAACAGCTAAGATACACCAGTAAGCAAGCCTTTACCAGATTACGTACACTATCTATTTTTCAACACCATCTCGTATTTTTACTGTTTAATTTATTATTCTATCCTTGGCCAACTATTTGTTTCTGTTATTTAGTCAACTTAAAATAAAAAAACCAAAGTATCAGATCCTGTGCTACTCTGGTAAGCAAAAAGCAAGGGGTAACTTTTACACCGAAATCGGAGATTAGAACGTGTAAAACAACATCGAGTTCAAGACTTGAAGATATGTGAAAAATGGATTGTCTGAGTCACTGTGTATAATTTTAAGTTTTATCAGTCTCAAAGTATACATTATGACCAAATCACAAACAACAACAAGGTCTATGCCGGTATACACAACCAAAATAAACAAACAGACTGCATAAATTATATTTTAGACTAGCCAGTCCTACGATAATAGCGAGAATAGAGCACTAAGGTGACAGTAATATATATCATGGTCAACAGTCAAAACAGAAGATTCACTATACTTACCTGTTGGTTTGCGAAGAATTGCTTACTTGGTGGTTTCATTCTACTCAAGCTATAGTTCTGACTACCAGGATCAATAAACAATAACTCTTGCAAAGGAAATACTACGTTGTAGAAGAATAACATAACAGAATGTTGTACAGTATTTTCGACCTAGTTAGGAACACAGGTAGTGTCGTTCAAGGGAAAATCAAATGGACATTCTTTGTCCCTGAGACTTCGGCAACAATAAACCGATGAGCATGATGACACCAAATAAAAGTGAAATTACGTTCAGTTAGCTATTATGTTCATAAACTAGATATCCATGCACGACAGCCCAGAAGCCACACTTTGCTTTGAGGAAAACGTAAGTTAAACATCCTTATTGTTGATACTTCAGGTGTTTATGAAACTGCATGATTTCAAGATCTTTATCTAACAAGGACATGTTATCTACCTAGACTGAGTCAACAAGAGTGCATGTAAAAGATCTTCCAATAAGAAACCGGATAATTTACGTCGCTTCCAAGAGTGAATCAAAAACAAAAGTGAAATATTCTGGTCTACACGGGCGCTACTCAACGTAGCGAATTAAAGTAATACTTAACTATAAGCCTTGAACGAGTAGCACTTCAGTAAATTGCTGACGCACTGATAGAGTCAAACGCCACTTCCAAGTGACCTGTTGAATAATGACGTCATCAATGCATTCATGATCAGGGACAGAGCTTATATGGTTGCCCTGACTTTCGAATTATTATGAAAGTCAAAGTCTTAGTAACTATATTAGTTAAATTTATTCCTATGTATTTTGAACAAGAAAATCGCTATCACCTCTTAAAGAAATGCAGTCTCCTATTCTGGTTCCAATTGTTTTAAGCATCCGGATGGCACATCGGAAAACCGAAGACAGTCAGTCAATCAATCGCAAGGTAGAACCCAGTGTACACATTAGTTCAAGTGGTCATACCTCACTAGCCCAGAGATGAGATTTGTTGGGGAAAACCTCAGAGTAGCAGGGGAAGTAACATTACTGACGGTAATAGAAAAGGTCAGATATTGAAGATACGAAATGTAAATTAGTGAAAAAAAGGCTATGAATTTAGAAGCTTAGGATCTGAGGGAAGACGAATGAATGTATCTGGGTCACTGCAAACGATTTTGAACCATGCCGTCCAACTTAGGTATGCAAATTTTTGTAATATCAGACAAATATCGATAGACATACTGAAGCTGGTTTGAAAGAGAAAGCGGAACATGTATGACAATTGATGAGACCTCAGAAAGTGAAACTAACAAAAATCTGATACATCAAAATCTTAGACTACATCTGTTCCAAACAATTTTGACTAGTAAATAATGATAAGAACTAAACACAGTCCAGTTGTTTTTAGTTTTGATCCAATCCAAGTGCACAGAATATAGTGCAGCCTGAATAACTAATAGTGAAATATTTCGAATCAGTAGTCTAAATAATTCATACTAAAAATTAGAAAGAATTATTAAGTTTACCACTAACAATCACGAGCCCCAGCAAAAATAAAAAATAAGCAGTTAAAACATGTATTTTAGTCAGATGTTACAAGCCAAACAAAAATCGTCGTGAAAACGTTTGTTAATTGTTCATTACTGGCCAGCTTGGTTTCTAAGTAGTACATAAACCTGCTCTTTGATCCAATTTTTATGATGTGGAACGTATGTATATGTAGATTCATGAAAAACCAGACAACTAAGATCAGCTAGCTGATCAATAAACTGAAAAAGTTGGGAGATATCATACGTAATGGTAGGAGCATTAGGTTTTTCACGTTTAAGCTGCTCCTCATAGATCTTGCATACACCCTCCAAACACTGCTCTACAGTTTCATAATCAGACCAGGTACGAGTATCTGGTTTTTTGACAGAAGGCTGTACGAGTAATATTGTGTGAGGCATCTTGAGACCTAAAGTAAAATAAAGTGGTCAGAAGAAATTTCCCTCTAAAGGAAAAATGAAAAGTTCAGTCAAGTTTTTATCAGTATATTTATAAACTAAAGAAGTACATAAGTTAGGTAAGTTAAACTGTTGAAAAATATTTAAAAAAAACATTTTGCAATATCTTTTATATCTGGAAGTTACAGTAAATACACTATAATTACGAGATTTTTATCCGGACCATACTAGTTCAGCTGGAAACGCCAGTGATCGTAAACAGCGCAACCCTGAGTGACAGTAACCCAAGGCGGTAATCTCGATATAAAGTCTAAGAGTGGAGAAGAGCGGGTAAAGACTTCTTCATCAATATACAGGCCAGCAGCAGCTATATCGATGTAACTCGATTGTGGTAGTATATCCTGGAGTTCAAAAACAACCCAAAATGTCCACGGTGTTTCCCACAAAACGCCGTGATTCCCAAACGCTGCCGCATTCAAGTGATATAAAAAATAATGTTCACCTTTGTTGCTTGGAATCTCTTTCAATGATGGAGGAAGTGGCATAGATGAAGGATACAAAGCAGTTGATGTAAAAGACCATTCAGTTAACTTAGTATGATTCCCATCCGTACGAATTAAGATATGAGTATGGGGAGGACCGGAAACTACAGAAAATGTAACGTTGCAACCCAAGCGACCATTTGGTAGGTAATCCGTTAACAATGTGCGTGACAACAATTTCAGCCCGACATTTGGTTTTATTTTGTGAAACTCAGCAGGAACACGATAAATATGTTTGAGAACATGAAGGAGAGGATAAACAGAAGCCACACCACAATAAGGTTGACTGTAATTGCACTCCACTGGTTTTGCTTCAACAAGCTCTTTGATACCTTTGTAGTTTAATTGCATGTGCTCTTCTGGATTCATAAACAGTCTAAGTGCTGATACAGGGTAAGAATTAGGTGTCAGGTAGCGAATACCATTTACATCAATAGGAACAACCAACATATGACTTTCTTTCTCCGTGACTTCGGGTGAATCTGGAATATGCCGAAGATATCTGTTAGTATGAAAAACAGCTAACCGTTGATACCTTGGGCTGACACGAGGGTCTGGAAAATTTGGAGATGGCTGGACACTATATGGGAAGCCATAGTTTGACACATGAATGAGGATTGTATATGATAAGCAAGCATTTAATAACATTAAGCACAGATACTTGCTTCCAGTTTTGGAAGTGCACTGTAATCGTCCTAGCGATGGGAGCATCACAGGCAACATGATGACAAACATACAACAAGAAATGAATACATCTGGTTTAATCACATGACCCGAACGTCCCATAACCGGTATTATAAAATTCAGAAACAAATTAAAGTTGTAATTATGCATTGAAAGAATAACTATGAATGAAATAATACGAACAGTCTGACAGAATTTAAGTTTGATTGGTGAGCTCTTCCGGATGTCAGATATCTTGAGCATAAGTGCAAATACAACCCACAATGTGTAAATGTACGAAGAAGGGGCATTAATTGAAGACATTAAAAATGAATGAAGTATTAGCAAAAGTGCACTAGAATCAAAAAAGTCCGTTTCTAACAAATAGAGATTATCCAAATTATTTCGCTGCCATATTTTTGAAAAGTAATTGGAAATGCCAAGAAACGTAAATACAGAACCTTCAGGTATTTTGAATAAGTAAGTCTGAGACCATGCAAACCACCAGATTACTGGTAGGACAAACATACCCATAATATTGTAATGATTTGAATACCAAACCATTCTGCAACCGTAATGATGGTACGAAAATCCAAGTACGACTGAAAAGGTGAAGCCCAGTAGTACGGTAACTACTTGTATTAATAAAGCAACACCGAAACCATACCACCGAACGAGAACAAGTTTTCTAGCTTTAAATATCAGACAGCACAAAAGTAAGCACAAAAGATGATTAAAAATTTTCCATACCCCCCATGGAACAATAATCATAAAGAAACCAAACAAATCGAAATAAACGTGCCGAATAGTTGCCGATGTGGTGACGAGTGGGGGGACACTCTTCATACCTAGCTGTGAACCCGATGCTGAAGCACTCTTTAATGTATCTGATGTATAATTTATCGGAGTCAGCTTGGTAAAAGCTTGTATCCTGTCATCTTTGGCAATTGACTCAACAAACCTTAGTATATTGTCTCCTGACAGTTGAAGACAACGATCGGAAATACGAGACTCTGTATCATAAGGAGTGTGATAAACGTACGCGTCTTGCATATATGCAAGATCTAACCCTGGAACACGCCCATAGTCACGAAATATCCTGTAGTCTGTGTCCGATGGCACTAATCCGAACTGGAACACATCTTCTCCCAAAACGCTGGCGAACGGCTGTTTGAAGGAACGTTTATAAGCTTCTAGTAAAATATCTGATGAATGCCCCGGACCAGTTTGGAAAAGCAAGTGACGTTTAGCAGAACCCGCTCCTTCCAAATTCATAAAAGCGACGACGTCAGCAGCCCACTTGTGTTGCGTTATAAAAGCATGGCTGCTAAGCAACAGGCTCTCTTCAGCTCCGTTGAAAAGAAATATAAGATCATTGAAAAGAGTAAACGCACCCGTCGCTAATATACGACAAACCTCTAGCATAACAGCACAATTGACAAACGCATCACTAGCACCAGGGCTTCCAGGGGCTGTATCGTAATGACAGTTGATTAGAAATGCTGATTTGCTCTGGTTACCATTTTTAGCACGCATGTCATGAAAACGAAGAACGAAGTTTCGGACATTATTGTATGAAGATGTATGGAAAAACGCCCGGAAACTCGAATAGGTGGACACATGTTCATCGTACAAAACTAGCAGATCTGCCTTGTTAGCAACAGATGAAATTGATTTTAATTCATTCCGGAGATAGTCAGCAGCAGCAACTTCATTAGCCAAGGATCCCGCAGTTCGAGGACCAAAGCTAGTAACCTTGGTAAGATGTGACCTGGCAGACACCACATCGAAAGACGTACTGCATGAAGAATCTGAACAATGCCAACAATCACTACTATCGTCACAAATAATAATGTAAGCTAAGAAAAATGTTGCCAACGAACCCAACCAAAACAGGAGATTATATGGACGGCCAGTGAATTTATCGGATATAGTATCTTCGGAATTGTCATCACATGCATGTTTTGAAAATTCTACAGCCGATGAACCGTCATCTTGTATAGTCTTCAGATTTCTTCGTCGGACTCCACTCATCAGATTAACCAAATGAGCCGACTCCCCGCGAAGCCACACATTCTCATAAATCGCGCTTTCTATCTTCAATAAGTATAATGCAGTAGGAACTTTCGTATATTTCAAAGTAGTTTTGAAATGGTCTTTGGGTAGTTGAACTCGGTAACTATAACCAATCATTTTCAGTCTATGATAGCATCTTTATAGTTCTCATGTGCATTAAAGCGGTGCAGAATTTCAATAAGGAAATTCCCAAGCCTTTCAACATAGTTAAGAAGTCATATACTTAACTTACTGAGATCTGATCCCTGGCTGTAGAAGAGGATCTTTGTTTCGTAGCCAGTAGATTCCACATCTTACAGATACTAATCACGAGGGATTTCATACTCACTCTTTGACGTACGCTTTTGAATATGTTTTCTTTTCCGGACGCTTCATTTAACTTCTCCAGAAGAGTAAAGATATCCGTAGCACCTAAATTTTCTCTTCAAGAAGAAGGCTGTCCGAATGTTATGGATTTCAGCAATCATTGTTGCCTTGGAAAAAACAATTCGAAAAGTGTTTCAAGTACTTTAATTCACGGTATTCTGGTCAAATGATTGAAAGCTATACTTTATCTGACATGCACTTCATTTATAAACGAGTAATATGACGAACGATGCTTCTGAAAACCTTGGTGCAGTCCAAGAGACTTACGTTTAAGTAACCGTCGCATGGGTTACACTACTCGCAACTTGACAAATAAGCAGCATGCAGTGGAATGTTGCCCAGAAGTTACTATTCAAGTAACGAGTTTTGGATCAGCATGTATGGCGCGATCAAAGTGTTTCGAAGACTAGAAGACCGATGAAAAAAGACAGACGGGAATCTGTTTATTTTAGAAGTGAAGTGTGGAGGCAAGATGTACACAACTGACCAGTTAACTGAATCACTAATTCCATATGCTCTTAATGTCTTCGTTCATTACAGTTGGACTGGTAGTCACGTTTGCACTATGCTATCTTTCTGCAACGAATTACTTTTACTACAGAATTTTCGAAGACACTCAATAGCATTATTTCGTGACCCTTTCTTCGGTTAGAAATAAACAGTGTCTATGGCTGTAGCCTTCCACCATCTTATCGAGCTTGCTGCTTGTCTGAAAGTAGAATTCCCTCAACATACTGACAATTAAGAATACGTTAGTGATACAAACCAGATTGTCGAATTCTTTCAAATATTTGAGTTAGATTCCATTTAAGCCTAAGAGTAGGTTGTTTTAATGGTCACCGAATCTGTTCACTTTGTAAGGCTTGCATCTAATCATGATTACGACATTCAAGAAGGTTTATGAGTATGTGTCACCCGATATATATTTCGTCTAAAGTGGTGAAATGAGAATTCTTTAGCCAGCTGCCCAAATCCTCATCAGCGGTTAAATGCTATAAGAATGCTGTCTACTGTTCGTTCAATCCATTTATTAACTCAGCCAGGATAAACTCAAAACGGAAGAGATTCATTTTTTGATGCACGAACCTATAACTTCCAGCATAAAGTTATGAGAAATAAAATGCTTACCAAAATATTAGGAGTGAATGGGCACTTTAACTACGGTGTCCAAATCCTGTTAAGAGGTACATAGTTTTCTTTTACCAATTCAACTCTGATTTTACATCATTCTCCTAGAACTGACTTCCTTATGAAGTTTGGTCAGATCAGTTTTTAAAAACCAAGGCATGTCAGTTTAGCGTCGCCAGAAAAAAGAAGTCAGTTTAATGGAAAACCACTGTAACTGGTTCAGTGTTTGACCCTAACACACCTAAAATTATTATTTAATCTCACCGACACATTACTCAGAAATATTAAACTGATGTCACATATTTCCCTAGTGAATTATTGTCTTACTAACATTTAACGTTTTCATTGGAATTATTGTTGTACATCTCCACGATACATAAATTAGAGCAGCTAAGAGAAAAGGTTACAAATCAGAACAAACATTTAAAACAGTTAGTCCCTTTCATAAATTTTGATAGAACAGTGAGAAGACGTAATTGATCTGAAAAATGTGATGTATTTGCGCTATACATTTCGAACAATATGGTCACACATATTTACTTGTCAAGGCATTTTATATGAAGATTAATAAAAGGTCAATTGAATAAAAGTTTGAATAGACATAAGGTGATAATTGTAAATAAAGGAGGGATAAAATTAACATAATTTGAATCGTAATATACTTACTTACTTACGCCTGTTACTCCCAATGGAGCATAGGCCGCCCACCAGTTTTCTCCAACCAACTCTGTCCTGGGTTTACCTTTCCAATTCTGTCCAATTTTTGTTCATTATTCTCATGTCTTTCTCTATTTCTCGGCGTAGTGTGTTCCTTGGCCTTCCTCTTTTACTTTTGCCTTGAGGGTTACAACTGAGGGCTTGTCTTGTGATGCAGTTGGGTGCTTTTCGTAATGTGTGTCCTATCCACTTCCACCGCTTCTCTCTGATTTCCAACTCCGCTGGAATCTGGTTTGTTTTCTCTCACAGTACGTTGTTGCTGATCGTGTCTGGCCAACAAATACGAAGTATTTTGCGAAGACAACTGTTAACGAATACTTGTATCTTCTGGATGATGGCTTTGGTAGTTCTCCATGTTTCCGCTCCATACAGTAGAACTGCCTTCACATTTGTATTGAAAACCCTGATTTTGATGTTCATTGATATTTGTTTGGAGTTCCGTATATTTTTAAATTGTAGAAATGCAGCCCTTCTTTTGTCGATCCGCGCCTTCACAACTGCATCGCGTCCACCTTGATTGTCTATGATGGTGCCCATGCGTTGACGTCCTCCAAGGCATCTCCATCAAGAGTGATTTGGTTGGTGCATGTTGTGTTGCATCGGAGAATTTTGCTTTTTCCTTTATTTATGTTGAGACCTGCTGCTACACTGGCCGCCTTCTCTTGCATTTGTTGTTGCGTGTGCGATAGAAGAGCCAGGTCATCTGCGAGGTCCAGATCATCCAGCTGTGTCCTAGCTGTCCAATTAATACCGTGCTTCCCTCCAGTCGTTGACGTCTTCATAATCCAGTCGATCACCAGGAGTAAAATAAAGGGTGAGAGTAAGCAACCTTGCTTGACATCGGTCTTCACCTCGAAGGAGTCTGTTAACTGTCCTCCGTGCACGATTTTGCAGTTGAATCCATCATAAGAATTCGTATGATGTTAACTATTTTCTCAGGCACACCGTGGTGTCGAAGAAGCCTCCACAGTGTTTTCCTATCCATGTTATCGAACGCCTTCTCGTAGTCGATGAAGTTGATGTAGAGTGGTGAGTTCCATTCAATTGATTGCTACACAATGATCAGTAATGTTGCAATTCGGTCAGTACACGATCGATCCTTACGAAATCCGGCCCGTTGATCTCGAAGTCGGACGTCTACGAAGTCCTTCATTCTGTTTAACAATACGCTGTTGAAGACTTCGCCTGGTATTGAAAGAAGATTGATGCCTGTGTAGTTCTGACACTTGCTGAGATCGCCTTTCTTTGGTATTTTGATCAGGTCTCCTTCTTTCCAACCTGATGGTACTTGTTCCTCATCCCAAATCTTCTTGAAGAGGTTGTGAAATATTTTCGCAGTTGCTTCTACATCTGCCTTCATTGCCTCTGCTGGAACGTTGTCTGGTCCTGCTGCTTTGCCACTCTTGATTTGTCTGATGGCCATACTGATCTCGTCAATTGTAGGTGCGCCGATATCATTTGGGAGGTCCGTAGATGCTGCTTCGATGTTGGGTGGGTTCAGTGGAGCTGGTCGATTCAGGAGTTCCTTAAAGTGTTCAATCCACCTATTTCGCTGTTCTTCAGTGTTGCCGATTATTTTGCCTTCTTTACTTTTCACTGGTCGTTCAGGTTTACGATAGTTTCCAGCGAGCTTCTTTATTGTTTCGTACAATTGTCTCATGTTTCCTTCTGTTTCACATATTTCCGTTTGTCGGCTCTGATGCTCCTCTTCACTTTCGTGTTTGCTTTTGTGTATTCAGCTTGTGCCTTGGATTTCTCTGCTCTTGTTCGACATTGATTTTTTTCCACTTGTTCCTCCTCTCTTCATTTGCTTCAAGAGTACCAACAGAGATCCATTCCTTGTGATGGTACTTCTTGTGACCCAGAACTTCGTGACATGTTGAAGTGTTTGCCTCTTTAATTCCTTTCCAATCGTTCTCCGATGATGTTTCCGCTCCATTGAGTAGATTCTGTAAGGCCTGGAACCTATTGGTGAGTGCTCTCTGGAATTGGTTGAGTTTTACGATATGCCGAAGAAAGGCCGTATTAAACTTCTGTGATGTTGTCTGCCCCTTTGCCCAGTGCTTCTTTAGTTTCAGTTTCATTTTGGCCACCAGCAAATGGTGATCTGAGGCTATGTCAACTCCTCTCTTGATTCTCACATCCTCCATGTTCCTTCTGAACCTTTTATTGATACAGATATGGTCAATTTGATTTTGAGTAGTGTGATCCGGTGAAATCCATGTGGCTTTGTGCATGCGTTTGTGTGGGAATATTGTGCCACCAATGACCAGTTTGTTGAAGGCACATAGGTTTGCAAATCTCTCACCGTTTTCGTTCCTTTCTGCCAGTACATGTCGTCCCATTATGTGTTCATATCCAGTGTTGTCCATTCCAACCTTGGCATTCAAGTCTCCCATAAGAATCGTCAAATCCTTTGGTGAGCACCTGTCGACGATTGACTGCAGCCTTTCGTAGAATTGATCTTTATCGTCGTTATTGTAGTCATCGGCTGGTGCATAGCAACGGACGACGTTCATTGTTATGTCGTCTTTCTTTGTTTTGAAGGATGCTTTAATGATCCTAGGTCCGTGAGATTCCCATCCTTTCAGTGCCTTTTGTGCTTGTTTTGATAGCATCAGTGCATCAGTATCAGTTGTCCTACCTGTACCGAGTGTTTCACTGATGCCGAGCACCTCGAGGTTGTATCTCTTCATTTCTGCCGCGACTTGAAATAGTCTTTCAGTCTCCCACAATGTACGAACGTTCCATGTACCTAAAAGAATGGTTGCTCTGGTTGTCAGAAGATGCATCGGCCCCGTGACTTCCGAGGTAGCTCGGCTTTCATCACGCCCGGTCATAATTGTTGGGGCAAGTTAGTTTTAGTTTGGATGGGGGCGCCAACCCCATGTCCAACCCCTCCTCCTTTATCCGGGCTTGGAACCGGCAGTAGCCCCGAAGGGACTACAGCCGGATTTTAAACGTAATATAGAACAAAAATATTTAAGGAATCGAGGACAACGGGGCCATCCAAAATCATTTTGATGGGGTACTGTTTTCCTATGCTCTGTGAAACTGTTGGGTATGTACTCGTGTGCCCCTTGAGGGATCGTAATGTGAAAAAAGTGTGTCTCGAAGAATAAATGAATGAATAAGTCAAACCTGAGGAATCCTTTCACTTTTTTCAGCCTCTGCAACAGTAGGTCTCAACATACATAAAGGAAAAAGCAAAATTGTCCGATGCAACACAACATGCACCAACCAAATCACTCTTGATGGAGATGCCTTGGAGGACGTCAACACCTTTACATATCTTGGCAGCATCATCGACAACCAAGGTGGATCCGATGCAGATGTGAGGGCGCGGATTGGCAAAGCAAGGGCTGCATTTCTATAGTTGAAAAATATCTGGAACTCCAAACAAATATCAATGAACATCAAAATCAGGGTTTTCAATACAAATGTCAAGACAGTTCCACTGTATGGAGCGGAAACATGGAGAACTACCAAAGCCATCATCCAGAAGATACAAGTGTTTATTAACAGTTGTCTTCGCAAAATACTTCGGATTCGTTGGCCAGACACCATCAGCGACAACGTACTGTGGGAGAGAACAAACCAGATTCCAGTGGAGGAGGAAATCAGGAAGAAGCGGTGGAAGTGGATAGGACACACATTACGAAAAGCACCCAACTGCATCACAAGACAAGCCCTCAGTTGTAACCCTCAAGGCAAAAGTAAAAGAGGAAGGCCAAGGAACACACTACGCCGAGAAATAGAGAAAGACATGAGAATAATGAACAAAAATTGGACAGAATTGGAAAGGTAAACCCAGGACAGAGTTGGTTGGAGAAAACTGGTGGGCGGCCTATGCTCCATTGGGAGTAACAGGAGTAAGTAAGTAAGTAATTAAATTTTTCAGAATGATAAGATACAGAAATTTACAGTTAGACATTATATTTATTTTATCCTAAATAATTGTTTGTTCTTGACGAACATACTGACAGTCTGAGAGGAAATACACACAGTTCAGGTATCACGAGAGCTGATGCGTTTATCACTGTAAATTAGTGAGAATAAGTAGATGCCCGAATTCAGATTCATCACCTCTATCAAATGAGTGGCCGCCACCTTTAAAACCTGGTTTAAAGCCCCCAGTACAAATAGGAGAAACCATAACAAACAGAAAGCAATGAAAGCTACTCCCTGAAAGTTAAGATTATTATCTAAATCATAATAGACCATCTATATTTCCTAAGATTAGGAAGAAGATATCTTGCTATCGAACTAAAGAGAATTTATGACCGATGAGCCATAGTTATCGCCAACAGTAAGTCAAAATATGTAAATTTCGGGTTAGATTTCCTAACAAAAAATGTGATTTATTGTGAAGTGTGTAGTATAACACTCAGGAGGATTCTAGTACTACAGCATGAGATGGCGGTAAAGAAAATCAACACTCACTAATGAAGTGGTCTTTTTCCTTAAAATCAGAGAGTACTATTAACAGTGGAATAGTTTTTTACTTATTGTTCGGCTTATTAAGATGAATATATATTAACCACTTCTTAGTTCTGAATTCATTATATTTTATATTTACTTTCAATGCGGATAAAATAAACTCTTGCCCATTAGATACAAGGGATGTAATTGTAATAAGAAAAGAACGGGTTACTATTCCAATTGCGTCAACAAGTCTTACTGAGAGACATGATAATAACTAGTAAGTCACGGTTGGGGGAGTAAACATTTTTGTTTGACGTCTGATGATTCTTTCACGTAATCAATGTAGAGTAATCACTACCACTCCAAAGATTGTCCCACAATGATCCGCTATGTTGCAGTTTAGTCGATACATGATCCATCCTTACAAAGTCTAGAGAATTAGTCTCGAAGTTAGGCGTCTACGGGGTCCCTCATTCGGCATAACAGCACCCTGTTGTAAACTTTGCCTGTTGTTGAGAGATGAGTTATGCCTTTGTAGTTCTCACGCCTGCCGAGGTCGCCTTACTTTGGTATTTTGATAAATTATTCTTTCCAGTCTGTTGGTACTTGTTCTCCCTCTCAAATCTCTTTGAAGCGAATGTGTAGTCCCTCTGGTGCTATAGCCAGTCTAAAGCCTAGTTAAGGGATGAGGGTTGGGGATGCTGTTTTCTACCCCATCCTAAATAAAACTAACTCGCTACAAAACGCCAACCAGAAAATATAATTCATATTGTATGTATAACATGGTTGGTGGATGTAAGGAGAAACAGAATAAATCACTGTCTATAACTCATCAGTTTGTTGAACGTAAGAGACTCAATATGGTGATTAGCTTAATTTAATAGTTACCATCCAGGTTTACATTTGAAACCATGGAAATATAAGAAGATTGTACCGGACCGGAATACGTTTCAGAAAGAAAAAAATTGGGAATAACCAGAGCAAAACTCTAATAGACTGTTATTTCGTTATTTCGGTGTGGATTAGGGAATGAGAGGGAATCCTAAATTGAAGTGTCATTAAACGCTTGCCTTTTTTGCATGGAGGGATTTTGCGGGCCGGTGTAGAATCTTTTTTGAATGTTTTGTTCTTTGGAAAATCCCTCCATGTTTATATATTTGTGTTATGATTTGACTGACTCTTTCTGTTGACATTTTGGTACTTTATTTGATTCCAATTTGAGATTTTATCATTGTATATTGTTATTATTTCTATATTTTGTACTTATATTGAAGTTTTTATGTTTGCTTCCGAACTGTACATATATTGTTTAAATTTGACAATTAATATGGCTACAGCTGTTTTTGGATTTGATTGTAATTGGATTTTCTACCGTAGCAGTTCAATTCGATTCCAATAGACGTATGTTGGACGCACTCTCCGATTTAGAATATCAAAACACAATAATTCTAGGAGAAAATGGTCTATTAATAGAGAATAAATGGAAATACAAACGTTACCTAACGAATTTTACGTCTTCCAATTCAAAATTACTCTGAATGAGTATCCAGGTTCCGGAGACTAGGTGAACTCCTATACCGCACGATATCAAACCCAAAAATG